>JAOXJM010000052.1:33708605-33736103 GCA_026413425.1 Tringa solitaria
ATAACTTCATGGATGTAAATCAGATGTTAGAAACGCCCACTTATTGTATCCCTGAGACCCTTATAAGCAAGAATGACATGAGGTGTAAGAGCTGGTAATTCCACTAATTTAAATACTCTTGATATATCTGATATAATTGTGGGTTTGGTAATTGAAGGGGAGCTATTTGTAAGTATAGTAAGTATACTTTTGGACTTCTATATGCTCTCCTTGCTGAATAAGTGTCTCCCTAGACAACGACTAAAAGGCACATATTCTTCTTCCTCCTTCCAGCGTGAAGACCCATGTTTTGAACAAAACACTAATAATTTTCTTATTGTGTCTGATTGTCCGTCCAGAAATCTAAGCAACAATAAGATCAAGGAGATCCGAGAAGGCACATTTGATGGAGCTTCAGGAGTTCAGGAACTGATTCTGACAGAGAATCAACTGGAATCAGTGCATGGACGAATGTTTAGAGGCCTCACAGGGCTAAAGACATTGTAAGTGTAAAGACCTGGCTTTCTCTGTTCCTCTGTAAGCTGAGTGCGAGCGCTCAAGTTCAGCAATGCCTGCTAAAATATCTGTTACTAGACAACAAGCTTTAAAGCTGGGTCTTCTATTGCTGTCATGAAGTCTTCAATATATTTCCAGTAATGGGCAGGTTTGAGATTCATCTGCTATTTCTGTGAAAAAACATATTTTCAAGAGTTTCTGGAGCACTGTGATTGTAAATCTGCCATGGGTCAAATTTGGGCACTTTTAATCTTTGAATACTTTTATTATTTTACTGCTTCCTATAGAAACAAGGTATGTAGGAACATGTTTGCTCTCTACTAGTCCATCCTCCCACTTTGCCTCCACCCAAATTGGAATTGTTGGTCTGCTTCAACCAAACCTCTGAGTAGGCTGGGACCCTACAGTATTTTTAATATCTTACAAGCTATATGAAATCAGTAGGTAGGGAGAGAAGAAAGACCCAAGTTATTGCTGCCAGAAAACAGGTATAGCTAAGGAACTCTAAGGCAGGCATAACCAAACTGTTGGAGGTCCTGCTGACAGAAGGTAGCTGGTACCAGGTGCAGTAGCCCACGAGCACAGGCATGGCTTTGGAGTAGCCACGGCGTGCTCTTTCTTATCCACACCAAGTACCGTAAAAATTATGTGTGGTTGTACTATCAATGTGATTGTGTTTGGGGAGAATGTGAAGGAGACATAGAGACCAAATGCCTAAGAAATCAGTTTGGTATCACTTTTGTACTCAAACAACCTTTGTAATTTATTTCTGAGAGCTAACACACATAAACTCGTAGTACCTAACACTAATTTATTTTCATCTTAAATGTTATACTGGAAGAAGGATCACAGACAAGATTTAATCCACACCATCCACCATCCTGAGAAGTAGTCAGGGACTAGGCTTCTGGTGACAGTAAAGACTCGGGCAAAATGATATGTGTGATCTTTACCTGAAAAATACCTCTCTTCCATAGTCTTCCCTCATGTAGAAAGAAAGCGCTTGACTAGGTGGATGCTGTCAGTCAATAGACTCAAGGAATCAAAATGCAATTTAAAATCTGCTATTTATTCATTAGCAGCAAATACTTCTCAAGTTGCAAAGTATCGTGGCTCACTTACTTCAGTCGTTACTCAAATGTAAAGAGAAGTCCAAGTTTCGCTTCAGGGACTTTGGCCTGTAATGATGAAGAGGGAACTTTTCTTTTGCTGTTCCTTTAATGTGTTTTTTTTTCTGTGGCTACAGCCATCTGTTCTTTAATGCATGCACTTTACTAAGGGATTTGAAAATACTGTCCGTAGATACTAAATTAATTTTTATACTGTAAAGCAGCCTGTGGCAGTGCTCCTAAACAAAATTCAGCATTTTTTAATAAAGAGATGCTTAACATTCAAGCTATCCTGCTGACCTGACCTACATTTCCCCCTGGCTGGTAAAACAGTCTAAATATACACAGCATGATATGAGGATCTGTAAGTATAATTTTCCTTCAGAAAGGGCACACAGCGCATGGTGAAACATGGTACAAACCCAAAGGTTTTGGCTCACTGGACATATATTTCTATCCATTAATTAACTTTCTTTGAGCATTAGTATAGGTATTTTTTACAAAAAGGCCATGTTGGACAGGTTCACGGTCCAGTTTTTAAAAGAAATGCAATAAATTGCTGTGCAAGATATATTGGCAATCAAATTTGGTGATCCCATCTTGCAGTACTGTTGCCTGATACTTTACATACAGAATTCAGAAAATGTTTCCCACTGCTACTAAGCCACTAAGGGCCTTACTTCTTGTATTTACTACCCTATTCATTTTAAACCTTGAGGTCTTGACCTGGCTTTCCAGCAGCTTAGTGCTCCACGTGTGAGGTGTGTGTCTCTGTGCCCTGTGACAGAGTTTCACCCCAGTTGCAATACCAAAACTAGTGATACTGTAGTGTCTGTGATAGAGAACAGTGATGTAAAATGTTCAGGTCTTAAACACTGAATGTTTGTGATTATGTTATAAATTTCTTCCCAGCCATATCGAGTCTCTCTTTGGTGTTTTTTCAAATATCTGTTGATGGAACATCTAAATGCCCAACTGGCAGGTACCAATCTGAGATTTAAATCCAGACTTCTAAGGGAGTCTGAATTCTCATTGTTCACTGCACAGATTTGATATCAAGGAATTAACCCTCCTCACTTTGGAGGATCAATGCACTGGAACAGCAGCATGAGCTGCATATATTTTGTGGATTTCTGGTAGTATGCCTTAATTACTGAATAATTTTTCACCTAAGTAGGAACAACACTAGTGTAGTGATGTTTACAGCCCCAGATGTTGATTGGCATGCAGTATAACAAATACATGTGAGCTTTTTTTTGCTATGGAGTGAAACAAGATACTACGGTCTTTCAGATTAATTGGGCTTTATCATCGAGTTCATTGTTACCATAACAACTCAGAGAGATGTATCTTCCAAAACACAGCACTGATTCATCGGGTACAAGCACTGAGCAAAGACCATTTTATTGGATGCTTGTTGCTTTCTGTCTTGTCAATTAATGATTATAATGACATTTCAGAGCTTGTGTTAAGTCTGGAAATCTTTCCTAAGCTATTCCTTGATTTCTGCTGAGAGTGCTGTTTCCCACCATACTTTTGCAGTGTAGATTACAGAAAATATCCATGATATGAGTAGAAGTAATATAGCTAGTATTGTTATAGTTGCACATTTCTGGCAGTCTTTCTCAACTGATCTCTGAAATACATCTTTATGTACTCTCAGATATTTATTAAATGATGACTTTGGTTTTTATTTCAAGTTTACCACTAGTCAGAATTTCAATTACATACTACTTTCAAATGTGGAGCTCCCATCAGCCTCTAATGTTGTGTGGAAGAAATGCATTTTAAATTCACGAGACAATGTGTCCATGAATCTAGCCCTCTTACAGCTGTATTGTAATTCAGCAATCGATAAAAATAGAGTACAGAGGTTGCCAAAGCATTTGTTGATGCTCTAAATAAAGGACCTCCTATCCTGAAATTATACCCCCTCCTAGTAGTTCCTGATTCCCTGTTTTAATCCTTGCAGGATGCTGAGGAGCAACTCTATCAGCTGTATAAACAATGACACCTTCGCTGGACTGAGCTCAGTGAGGCTTCTTTCTCTGTATGACAATCATATCAGCACCATCACCCCCGGAGCCTTCAGCACATTGGTCTCTTTGTCTACAATGTAAGTTATCTCCTTATGGTACAAACACGTCATGATGCTGTTATTTCATGCTTTCCTTTTAAGAAGACAATGTTTTGAGTTTCAGAATCAAACTACTCATTGTTCGTATATGGAAAACCTCATTTAGGGAAAGAAAACCCCATCCTACTGAAATCACAGATTTGGAGGATTCAAGGTGTGGTTTAAAAAAAACATTTTAATTGCTTCAGTTGGAGTGGCTGAAAAAACTTTGAGGTTTTCAGCCTTGGGCAGGATGACTGTGTTTTGGCGTGTCATAGCCTAGTGCAGCGCACAGTAGAAGTTCATGGAAAACAGTCTCTGCAGATTCAGAAGCACGTAGCTTATCAAACACTTTAGTTCCCTGAAGCTGCTTTAGTTTCAGTAGAGTTTAAGTTTGTAAGAACAGCTTTCTTGGATTTCAGTTAAATTAGTTAAGTATCAGAATAAATCTATTAGTTAATGCTTAGATTTTCTGAAGAGCAGAAGAGGATGAAATACTCAAGTCCTACTGAACGTGGGTTTGAAAATCCCAACCTAAAATTTTCTGATAATTCTTTTATATTTCTCAAGCTTTCTTTGAAGTATTTCCCTTGCTTCTTAAATATGTTTACATGCTTTTTTTAGTGTGTCCATTTTAATAAAGTACAGACTGATAAATATGGAAAGAAAGTCTGCTCTTTGTTTCCAGCTGTGAATGGGGACCCTGAGGTTGCTGTTAATGGAAGTTGTCTCCTTAATTCTCTTCACACTGCCCTAAAAATACATCCTAATTGTCCAGTCAAAATAAACTATTGGTGCTAGTGCGTTTCAGGTTTGGAAAGCATTCTCCACCAAGTTTGGGGGGTGAAAGAAGTGTTGAATCTCAGCTGTTTTGTTGCTCACACTTTCATTTTGGCATTAGCTCCATGCAGCATAAAGAACCCAGTCTTTTTCTTCCATTTACTTTCTATAGTCCCAAAAGCCTCCTTGAAATTGAGGGACAAAGAGAGAAACACAACCAGATTATTTTTATTGACTGTTTTCAAGTCGCTGGTCAAAGTGAGTGGTACTTGCTGCAAGCTTGTTCTCTCTGTGCGGCGAGTGCTGCCTGCCAGTTTCTCGCACCCTGTCCCCGTGCTGACTTCTGTGCATCCCTTAATAGCTGTGACTCTCTGCACCTTCCTATAAAGTCCCTGCCTTGTCTGCAGAGAGGCGTCTTTGTCATGTTTTGTTAAAAGATAGCCCATTTTCCTCTTTTTTTCAGCAGTGGATAAAGATTATTCCAATTTCTAGCAGCAGCAATTAAAGCTGCTGCTAATTAGAATGCATTACTTTGGCACTGACTTATAATCATGTTGGTTGTGGCAGGTTCCTTGCTGTGTCTTGATGAAAAAGTTGTTCTTCAACACGTTTTCACTCTGAGTTTGATGCATAGACAGGAGAAGGTGTGCTTTTGACTTCTTTAGACATTCGTTTAAGGCCATAGTGATATTTCACATATAAATGCAAAATTGAGATGTGTTCGTTTCCTAGCGGTACTCCGTTGTAGGTGGATTAATTAGATGACAACACTACTGAAGATAGATAGTATGACTGCTTTTCCTGTTCAACCCACGCCTTGTGAGTTAATCGGGTATTGTAATGACCTATTTTTGCATCTATCAATGTGAGCCAGAAATTCATGAAAAGTTTAACATTTCCATTTTTATCTTGGCATATATACAGCATTAAAATATATTGCTTCTTTTGTTATTACTCTTTGTGAGTCAGCCTCGATATTATCAAAACATGGACAGCTCTGAAAATAATGCCCTGACTAATGGTTTTCAATAGAGGAATAGGATCTATTTTGTAAGCTATTGGTAAAAAAAAATCAATTTTTTTATTTGTTGCTAGTCAAACTAGGTACTGTAGCCTCCTAATTTGAAGTGTGCTTGCACTTCTGCCTACAGAGAGTTCTTTAAGTCCTTACATAGTTAAATGGACAAGCAAGCGGAACTGATTTTCCTTGAATTATTATTACAATAGCTGCACGGAGGTAGTGCCAGAATGATAACTGGTTCATCAGAATGACTTGCAACCGTTCTAGTATAAACTTAACCTGAATTCCAGGATGTATTTTCAATCTAATTTCAACAATATCCAGATGCACTTCAGCATGTTTTTCTAACAGGTCACTGGAATCCATTTAAATAGTTAATATTATGTGGCTTCTTCGCAATTTTTAGAAGGCACTTGTAGTAGGATATGCATATTTCATTCCTCAAGACTTCTATTTCTCCTTGATTTTATAAATATGTCTATGTCCTTGAGTAAACACTTCTGAATTTCATGTTAATACAACATCTTTGCTAAAAGCTTGATTGCTTTGTTTCTGTTTGAGTGGTTAAATCACTATCTTACATGTAGGAACTCTGATTGCTAATTATGAATTTTTATAACAATTTGTCTGCCCAGCATTACTGCTTCTGATTTGAGAACTCCACTTGAATAGCCAGATTCCAGAATAAAGCTTTTGCAAATAATTGGCCTTTCCAGACTTTCAGTTGCTTTTCAAGCGAAGCAGGGGATCTCTTGTCCCACGAGACTCTTCATAGAAAACCTTGATGATACTTTTTTCCCCAAAGTTTCATCATGGTCTTGCCATGGAAAGAGCATGTGTGTGGGGACATGTATGAACTTCATACTACGTTAAAGCAAAAAATTACTGCTTTACAGTTTGACAAAGGACAAAATTTAGGTGTTGCTAAAGTGGCAGGAGGACGTGTGTAATGTGTGATAAGATAAATTTACCCTTTTTTACCCAGAAATATTTGAATTTCAAAACAGTGGATTTGTTTGTTTATTAATTTTATATGTAACAACTAATTTTTTTCATAGTTGCAAAGAAAAGCATCATCCAAATTCTAATCCAAGGATTTAATAAATTTTAGGTCTTATGTTAACTTGTGTTTGCCAAGGAGAAAATGAGGGTTTGTGGGTAGTTACTGCTACTCAGCTACTGAGCAGTAACAGATTAAGTCAAAGCAACCTCTCCTCTGTAGAAAGGGATAATTACTATTTTGATGGGAGCATTTTGTAGATTGAACGTTTGAATGTTTCTGAAAGTTTTTCATGTGTCCCAGTAAGATGCTCTCTAGATGTGCAAAATGTTCTTTATATTCTGAGTGGCTGGTTTTCCAGAAACCTGGTTATATACACCTGCTGTTTGTTTCCAATTGTGGATTATTTAATTCTAAGGATTTGTGTCACGGAAGTTGTTCTGTGAATATGATCTCACTCTCTTCCATCAGTGGAACAAATGGCCTTTGAAGCATTGGTTCACTTTGCGGTGGAGGTTTACACATTTGGTTTAAACACTCTGTTCATGCCAAAGTATGTCAGTATGGAAAATATACACGGCATCCTGCATGTGATCCCATTATGGATTAAAGAAAGTGGAAAACAATTCAGAAGGAAAGTAACTAGAATTAGAGTAATGCTTCCAGTGCTTTTCTGCACATTCTGTCTGAAAGCTCCGATGTTTGTTTTTTCACCTTTGTACAGCAAGGTAGCCTTGCCTTTGAATTCTAGTCAGCATGAAGTAGGTTGAGTATTTTTATTATTGAACATAGTTTTTTCTTCCCCCCATTTCTCCCTCTACACAATGTACAATAGTCCGTGCTAGATCTACAGACCCAGAGCTCCAGGCTAACGCAGTGACTGAAGTATGCTTTTGTACAATGCAGAGAGCAGCTGTAAATCATATTGTGGGTATGCGATGTTGGCCTAGAACCTATATATAATTTAGGAATTGGTTTGGGTTTGGTTTTTTGCTGCCACACCTCAACTGTGCCATATGTTTTTTTCTTCAGCACTATTGTTTTCTGAAGGAATGCCTTGGCTGAAAACCTGATGTAATTTTGACTACATGTTTAGGTCTGTAGAAGTATGTTGCAAGTGAAGACTTACAACGTCTTCAGCTACTACACCTGCGTTTGAACTGCCTATTTCTTTAAGTCCTTAAAATTTTTTGTCTTTAAGATATCCTATGCTTTAGAGAAATTTCATTATCTTTTTTTTTCTGTACTACCAAATAATAACTCTTGGGCACATTCTTACATACGATGTGAGAATTCCATCAGTGTTACTTTAGATACTTCATTTTCTATACATAGGGATCTGACAGCTCATTCTTCTTTGATGAGGCAACCTCAGACTAAGGCTATTGATTCTCCCTCTCTTTGTACATAAGATACTCAGCCTTCTTTTTTCACCAGGGAGGTCAGCCTCTCCTTCATCTGAAGCCTAGTCATAGAAAAGCTTACGCAGAAATTATGGATAGGCATTTCAGTACAGAACTCCAGAAAAAAGTTTTTTTCCAAGATTCTCAGCACTAATTCTAGTTAGCTTAGAAAGATGCTTCAAATAACTCCTTTCATTCAAAGGATTGCAACCTATTAAGAAATAGAAATTAATAATATCTATTCTGTACTGACTGTTACAGGTGCTCCACTGAGGAATTGCTATACATCTATGTATTCATGGCTTGACAATGGAATGGTTAGGGCTTTCCGCTTTTAAACACTGCTAACCCAAGCTATGTGAAGAATCCATCCCTCTCATGGGGGCTGTCCAGTGATTGCTTTGGGTACTGCACACCACATTACTGCAGCGAGGATGCAACTGTATTTGAAAGATATTTCAGGAGCTGTAGCAAGATTTGATGCAGACCTCAAAGTTCACGAGGCACTAGACACTAAAACAGCTGCTTTTCACTGCAGGGATACTGTCCTTAGAAAGCTTCATAAGAACTGACTCGAGCTGATAGTGCTGCTTTATATATGCATAAATGTACATCCAGAGTGCTATCCTTGCTGTTTCAGTAGGAAGCCCAAATTCAGGTTGCCAGTGGCTCCCCCCTGGCACTGGTTTGTATAGGCCATAACAGAGACGAGTGGAAAGCATGAGCCTACTGGGGCAAGGAGCAGTGTGCTAAGCCAGCTTGGCCATACACACAGAGAGTGGCACGTGTGTATCTCTGCTCAGGGCTGGCAGTGCTAAACTTCTCCGTGCCGTTACCCAAAGTAGTGACACTGACGATCACACATACGTGGTTGCAGTGTGTGAGGTGAGTTTAGACGTGGGTGTGAGCTGTAGCTTGGGTTGAAATCCACTATAAATACAGCCCTGGTAGTGATGTAAGTATGTCTAAATAATAGTTGTAGCAGTGAGTACTTTGATTTATAAACATATATATAAACATATATATATATATTTTAATTACGACCCTAGTTTAGTATAAAACCCGCGTAGAACTTCCCTGATCTGTAGAACATAGGAGGATCTCACAGAAACAGATGGCAAGAAAGAGCTTGAACTTGGAACCTGTCATCTCTCTGTAGTCATTTCAGTATATCTGTATGTTCATGTTATGTCTTGTTCCATTTCAGTAATTTGCTGGCTAACTCCTTTAACTGTAACTGCCATTTGGCCTGGCTGGGAAAATGGTTGAGGAAGAAGAGAATTGTCAGTGGAAATCCACGCTGCTTGAAACCCTTTTTCTTAAAGGATATTCCAATCCAAGATGTAGATGTCCAGGACTTCACCTGTGATGGTAAGAAAATCCAATTTGATTTGGCGATTATGATAATGTTGGCACCTCTGTGAGGCCTTCCCTTCCTATCAAGTAATACTGCATGGTAGACATTTCAGTTTAGTGGTGAGGAAGACAGCTATCTAGAGCTGAAGATCACTGTTCCCTATGTGGAGTTTATTTTTATTCTTGATTTCCAGTTTCTAAATTTCTACTATCTACACCTAAATATAAGAATGAATTTATTATAGACAAATGCTCTGCTTTATATAATCCTAGTATAATCCTGGCCCTTCCTCTCACTTCCTTATTCATATGCTTACTTAACACTCTGAACCCAGTGGGAATGGTGCTTGTTTAGGAAGTCTCTTAGTTTTGGATACTGTTCAGTTTCACTAATAACAGGTATGAATACAGGGAAATAAAGCCCTCATATTGTTTGAAACAACTCAGTAATTCTGAATGCTTTAGTGGGTCCCTATAGATTTAAAAAAAAAAAATATCCTGACATTTCTTTCATTCTCCAGGTAGTTCTTTGTCTTCTGAAAAAGCAAATTTTAGAGAAAATAATATAAAGAAAAGCTGACTGATGAGTGCCCTGCTAATTTGGCTTGTAGGCTGTGATTTCCTGTTAAGACCAGCTATGCGGGAGCTGCAGTTAGTCAACCCTCTAAAGAGACCATAAGAGTGATAGAAGTTTCCTACTTAGAGTAGAAATTAATTCCTGTCCTGGTCGAGCAATCTGGCAACAGGCCCAGGTGCTTGGGCTCAGAGCTCAAGGGACCTATGTTTAGTCATTAAAGAATAATTTGCATTTAGTTTGGGAGAAAAAAAATAAATGCTGGTCCTCAAAATTACATTCCAGGCTTGGGAGCTTTCTTTATCCTACAGACAGTCACACAGCCGTGGTGCACGGAAGATAGATGGTGGCAGGGTGTAAAATACAGAATGTAGGGGAAAATTGAATATGCTGAAGAAACATGCTCTTTCTGCAGATTTATGAGACTTTGAATTTTGTTTCCAGTCATTAAGCTCGGTTGGGGTGAAAAAGAAAAAAATTCTTCCCTGTTCTTCTGTTGGCTGGTTGTGCTTCTCCATCCCCCTGAATACAAATGATTCCCTACCCATACATTTATGGGTAATTTTGTTATCTTGTATCAGGACTTCCAGTTTTATTCTTTAATCTCAATGCTCTTGGGTACATCCAGCAGAGAGAAAAAAGAAACAGATCTGTCTCAATTAGTCCTTGCATCAGTTTAAAAAAGAAAAAGGAAGAAGCGGCACATAATGACAGCTGGCTGTGTGCTCTTGGGTTGCAGCGCTGGTCAGCTCAGGCTGCCTGTGCTCACCAACAGTTGTGTGTGTCCTCTCACTGTCATCTGGAGAATGTGCCACTAAGTGTTTCCTGCCATATACGTCATGATACTGCAGCATGTATTTGCCTTATGTTTTGCAAAGCCTGTTGCTCTTGGGGAAAATCCATGCTTTAATGTTCTTAACTTCAAAGAGTTGGTTTCTTCTGCAGAAACCCTATTGTTCTCAAATTACAAGATTTAATCTGCTGTTTATGGGCCTTTGAAACCATTTTTGGAGAAAGTTAGATATCTTTATGTGCGCACAGATGGATCACCAGCAGTTGGAAGAATGCTGCTCAGTTTTTTGTTTGCCTGGTTATCCTTGTCAAAAACAATGAGGTTTTACAATTCAGATTATAAATGAAGTGCCAGGCTGACTTTAAAAAGTAAAAAATTAACATCTAAAAGCTGAATTAAAAAAAAAAATTCTTCCTAAAGCAGTGTAGATAGTGAATATCATCTGTCTTGATCATACTGTTCTGATCAAGTTCTCCATTTCCTCTAGTACATTAGGGGTGAAGGGAGGATTTGGGATTCATGCAACTAATTTTACTGTCATTTGCAAAATTACAGACAAGATACTCCTTAGATAAAAATTATTTATTTAAAAATATTGCTATTCAGTTTTTGAATTGTTTTTCATATTGCCTAAAGAACCTGTATGAATGGAGGCTGATCCAAAGCATTGGATCTTCTTTAAAATATTATGGTCACTGTGGATTCAGAGATGTCCCTCCTTGGTTCTTGTAACCAAAATGCCTGGCTTTGGGCTGCAAAGCTGACTTCCTCTTGTTCCATTCCTCTCCCTCCGCAGGTAACGATGAAAGCAGCTGCTTGCTTACACCTCCTTGTCCTTCCCAGTGTACCTGCGTAGACTTCGTGGTGCGTTGCAGCAACAAAGGGCTGCGGGTATTGCCCAAAGGAATTCCCAAAGATGTGACTGAGCTGTAAGTTACCTTTTACATAGCTCCTTTTGTGAGAACTTCATGAAATTACATCATGGTGAGGCTTTGTAGTTCCTTGGGGGCTTTGCCTTTGACTTTTGTGACTGCTGGTTTGTGCTTTGGTGCTTTCCATATGTTTTGGCTGTTATTTTTATACTTATTTGTCCCTTGACTGAATACATTGCTCTGTAGCGGTAAAAGAGTTAATCTATCCTTGTAGCCATTAATTCTGGGTGCAGGGAACAAATGCTTATGTTACTATCAAATAATCCTGTAGTGCTTCTGAGAAGCCTAAGCTCACAACAGGCAGTTTGAAAGGATGATGAAAATATGTTCCTGACTTACGCTGTTGTGAGCTAATTATCCTCTGAGGAGATTAAAAAAAAAAAAAGACAAAGCCACTGATGGAAACAAACAATGAATTCTTTTCTCCAATCCTCATGAAATGGTCAAAATAACAGATAATTAGCTTAAATTGTAAAGTAAATTCATCCTGGTTGAGAACCATCTTCCTATTTTTCTTTTCATCTACCCCTCGCTATGACTTAATAGTGGATTTCAGTTCTTTACCTTGGAAGAAAATACACTGGTGGAACTGCTTGCCTTAAACCGTTGGCAATAGAAATACCGAGCATTTCCCCTTTAGCTCCTTATTCAAATCTGTCCCAGGTGAGTCGTTACTGAAACCTGTGACAGTCTTATCAACATTTCTATGTCAAAGTAATTGGGTGAGTTAGTTGGTGTATTCAGTGAATTTTGTAACAAATTAAAATCTGATTCTGCTATTTTTTAGTATCTAATGTTATTTTTACTATTTTGTAACAAGGCAGCTTGATGAATGAGATACACATCTTTTTACTCCCTTCCCAGTGGGAGAATGGGGTTTGTGCTGTTTTTACCAGTGTTACAGTCAAGTACAGGACTTTGTTGCTGAATGAGGAGTGTACTGAAAGTGTATGTGGTAACTCAAATTAACATGGAAATTTTGTACTAATTAATATATCCTTGGAACACTGTTAGCCAGGGCATGGTTAATAGTGGTTTGGATTAAAAGCCAAGTCCTGGCCTGTATTCCCTTACATATTGCCATCCAGTGATAAAAAAATCTGTGAGGTGGTTTCTGCTCTGGTCTTGTTCAGGTTTCATTGCATTCAAATGTGACTTGCCAACAATAAGATACCACAGATGTTTCTTTGATTTTCACGGCCACACTGAGGAATTTTCGTGTTTAATTTTTGCATATTGAGTTTTACTGATAACTATCTGATACACTGATGACATAACTTTCATAAAAAGAATGAAATTAATCTCACATTCTTAAAAACTGCTGTATTTCTTGAGCTATTTCTTGGCAAATGAGGCAATAGCCTGGAACTGAGCAGTTTGAGTTCATAGGAGTTTACGTGACTGTCTTCTTCAGTAGGAGCCTCTTGGCTGTGCAAGCCTGTAGTTCGGCTTTCTGCTTTCAATCCAGAAATGTGTCAGCAGAACACAGTCAGCCATGGGCTGGCTGGCTCTGAATATTTCATGTTCTGCAAATATAACCTTGAATCTGTCCCAGCTGTCTCAAAATTCAATCCTGATCTCACTCTTCTCTCAACCAACATAAACTGAGCTCCTTATTTGTATCTGTACCAAAAGATGAGCTGCAGGTACTGACGCTAAAAATGTCATGTGTTTGTGGAAACTGTGACAAGAATGACATAAATTTTTTAAAATAACCGATCTTACTTGCCTTTCTTCGGCTTCCAGATTGAGATAAAGAAGTTGCCCATAATCTGGAAGGGACTGTATCATCTAGGTCTTAAGTTGCTAGTGTGAACTTAAGTATTTTTATTGTTCTATGTTTGAGAATTGTCATTGCTGCTGGGATCAACAGAATCTCCTGTGGAACCCCACCTCTTGACTCATTCTGAGGACAGCTAAAACTTGACAGAGCTTGGCAGTGCCCAATAGCTTTCTGGTCACAAGGTGAAACAGCTTTATCTTGTTCAATATATTTATGCTCACATCAAAATACCCCCATTTCCCTGGGGCAGTCCTAGGTCCCTTGAACTGCATCCTAAGGGTGAAGTATTTTCTTAAAGCTGTATTTTCCATGGTAGCAGTGGATATTTAGCACCTGAAAACAGAAAGCACACAAGTTACATGCTGCAGAAGATATCCTGGCTTTTGCATGGCTAGAGAGAGCCACAGGAGTCTCCAAGGCAGGAATGTCTTCATCTTCCTCACTGGTACAGTGGTCCCAGGGGTCTGATAGGTTAAAACACTTTCTTCCATGTTACCACAACCTGCACTGCCTTACTCCCCTTCCATACTCTCATGTCAGAGGCCTCTGGGGTGTGTGCTGGGGTCTCCATACTCCCACCAGGCACTCACACAAACCCACAGTCATTAAGGACAGAGCCAAGGAGAGGACAAGGGCATAAAGAACCTCTTGTCCTAGCAGTCCACAGCTCCATCCTGCGGGAGGCCTGAGCAGTGATATGATGCAGGGGAGCATTTTAGTGGAATTTTTATGAATGCACCAGCCTGACATTTATAAACTTCCGTTACTGATGTGTTCATTTACAGGATGTGTTAGCTGCAGTGCTTTTTATTAAAGTGCAGTGAGTTTATATACAACATGATTTAAGAAAAAGAACTGCCATGCGTCTAGATAAACCAGTCTGTTACGGCTGAATATAGCCTTTTTTAAATTCTTGTAGAGGTCTTAAAATAGTCTTAAAACAGGAATTCTTCCATTGTAGCAGGTATTAAATAGCAATGTGAAAAAATGAACATACCTCTTCCACAAGCACATAGGGAAAATGTTACCCTTTGCTGGGTCGAATTTCGCTGTACCAAAGCTCAGCAAAAAAGATCCCCAGCAATGTTTTATTACGCGGTGAACTGGAGACATAGGCTCCCTCCTTCCAGCTTTCTTCCTGAGTTTCTGTTTTGGATGTCTGTAAAGACAAAACACGTGAAAACCATTATCTTCTTGATATTTAGAGCTTGGAAAGATAGGAGGCATCCCTGTGTTTGGTTTGTACCACCCTTGGGAGCAGGGATTACCTTGGCAGGGAAGGCTTCCATCTAGAATAGAGTTGAAAAGATCACTAAGTTTCCTGGCTTTTTAGAGGGATGAATGATGACGCAAGAAATTTCTATTTCCCAGTGATTCCTTCACAAACCCCATCATCATGGGCAAGCCTTCTTTCAGCTTCCTGGGAATAGGGAAATATTATGTTGTTTCTTGCAAATTCCTTTGCTGTATATTTACATACTGCCGACATTTTTCCCACTGCTTGCTTGCTCTGAAGAGACGCCTTGGTTTTTTTTTGAACATGCTCAGTTTTCTACTCCAGATGTTCAGAAGTAAAATGTTCATGCAATGAGCTGGTTTGGAACTTAGCCTTGCTGCTGCTGCTTAGAGTTTTAGGCTTTCCTTCTCTTCTCCCCCCTCCCCCCATTCTGTTTGAACGAAGTTTCCCATGCTCTTTTTCCTTTTACATATTACCTCAGTGTGTGAACACAAGTTTTTAATTTTTTTTGCAAAAGTATAGTCCATTTCTAATAAAGTCTTATCTGACAGCATCCAGCTGCTTTTATGGACCTACAGCAAATAATATTTTGCACTGGGGAAAAACATTGGAGGCAATTATGTGGACGGCGTGTGCATAAGCTGTAACATAATAAGCATGGTATATCTGAGAATAAATATGTACTGATCATGTCATCTCCAGACTCCAAATGTTGTCACGACACTGAGCTGTGTGATAGCACTGATGGGATTATTAGAGAAACCTGCATCCATGCATCATTGTTAGTGATTATTTTTCTTTCCATTTACATTAATACATATTAATATTTGCATTGCTTTTGCCATTGCTCTTTCTCTCCTCACAAACCTCCTCTCCCCTGGTTGTGTTTGTTGTTCTGGCTGTTAGGTTCATTTAGCCTGCGAGCTTGTTCAGTCCTTGGCACAAGAGTTTTCACAAGTGACTGACCCCCTTACTAGCAGAGGGATCCCACTGAACTGTCTTGTAGCTCTTTATTCCCCTCCTCTAGTTGGCTGCCTCAGCCTTAGCACAACACCTTTATTCAGCTGAATCTCCAGTTGCCAAGATGATTTTGACACTTCCTTCTCATACATTCACTGCCACGTCTACTTGGAGGTATTTATCACCAATCCCTGCCCTCCTTTCCATCTTCCAAGGCACTTGTAATTTCTCTTCTCTTGTGACTAAACATAGCGGGTCAAACCTGGACCATGCAAATTGTTACAATAAATATGCTCAAAGGAGTTAGTTATGTTGGATATTGTAACAATTTAGCGCCATTTTTCACTATGCCTACACTGCTGTTGATCAAAGGGATAACTCTGAAGTGAGGTATCTGATGAAAATCATCTGCTTGAGAATGCAAATGCTTTTGCCTGTCTGGCAATCTGCACTATTTTATACACTGACCCTTAACACACACTTCAGTGAATTTTCCTTTGATAATAAAGGAGAGAAACAATTTAGATCAAAGCTTAGACTTCCATGGTCCTGAGTCATAAAAGGTTTTACAGTCAGTTTAATTCACTGCAGAGGAAAACTCTCCCATTGAGAGAATGGGCAGTTCTGGAGAAGGATGTTTTAGTTACAGATGAAATAGAAAACTTAAATCTGCATTTCAAATCTGATAGTTTAGAAAGAGTAAATAGTATCAGTACTATGAAATAATGCTTCGGTGACTGATGAAGTTTGAGTACATATCAGAAACGTGACTTTAGCACCAACAGAGGTAAATTTAACTTTTAGAGCCTTCACTTTTCTCTCAAACACAGTCTTGTTTCTGCGTGTCAGACCTGCAGGTTGTGGTCTGACATGCAAATGCAGCAAAATCCAGGGTCCCAATTTGCCAAAACGTAAGAAAGTTCAAGATCCAGATTGTACTTAGATCCATACTTGAATTTTGTTTCTTCTCGAAAAACTGTAATTGAAGCTCTTAAAATTCATGCTTTGCGGATGTTTCATCTTTCCCACTCCAATTTTCTAGACTACTTGCCTCAAAACTTCAGGATATTGGGTATCTGCATTAAAAAGTTTAGACTATAACTTAATTTTAGAGCTGCATAAAATTGTCAAGTATCATCTTTTTTGTAATGTAACATTCTATATGAAAAATTTAAAGAAATTAAAGGAAAAGCTTTGTGCCTTTTCAATTACTGCCTGAGAACTGATTTCTCTCTCCAGTTTCTTCTCTCAGCACAGATTGCTGCTGTGAGCTTGACTTTATGGCTGAATAGACATTTCACTACAAAAAAGGTTCCAAGTGATTCAAATCGTTACATGATGCTTTGGCACCTTGTGCTGGTTATATCACCTCCAATCCAAGTGGTTTCAGTATAAAAATAGACAAGTTGGAAAAAGAACAGCTGTCATCTTTTATGCATAGTTTTAAATTTTTTATAGGCGATGCTAGTGTGTGTGGAAGGTGCTGGATGAACCCCGGGGCTGCTGCAGGCACTGGGCTCCGAGTGCCAGCGCGGTCGGTGCAGCACGGAGGGAGGCACGGCCATGGCCCGTGGCACCAGGCCACACTGCCCTAACAGCTACCTGTCACCAGCACTCAGTTGTGTTTTAGGAGAAGCCTTTCCTGGTGGATAGTTGGTGGCATTTTATGGGAAGATGAACACATGTGTTTGGGTTTTTTTCAGTTCTTGCTCTGCTAATTGCTTGTTGGTTACAAGTCATTATTGAGACTTCAGGATTCTCAGCAGCCTTCGTGGGGTAAAAAACAATTTCCAATCTGGTATTTAAACTACGGAGTCTAGAGACGTTAGGAAGCAAATGAGGTTGGTTTGGATACTACTCAGTGTGTCTATATTAAGGCAGCTGACACCCACTCTTGACTCTGACTGTCTGTACATTAATATCTTGACTCTGAGCATTAAAAATAGACATACATTGTTTTCATTCATGCCAGAATTTCTTTGCAGACCAGATGCCACGTGCATCTTCTTCCTTTGACTAAGGATTGAAAACAACTGAAAATGCAATCTTCCCTCCACATCATTCTGTTCTGGCTTGTTTTGCTTTGTTTGGGCAGGGGGTCTGTAGCTTCATCCATGGTTTTTATTTATATATTTGTATACATAAATATGCACAGTTTTGTAACTGGGCTCTGTCTCTTTACCCTCAGGAGTAATTCTGTTGTTCATATTTCCAGTTTCTGGCCCTCTCACAGCCCCCATACATCATCTTCAGCCCAGCAAGGTGCAGAGCTGCTCCCCTCAGCATCCCCTCCCTGCTCTGATGGAGGCCTGGCCCATGGTGGGCAGCAGCTCTCCTGCAGCAATCAGCTTCTTCACATGTTGCATCATGCCCTAAAAGCTCTGGTTATTTCAAATTCATTGCACTTAAACATGCTTTCAAAATGAATGCCTTTTGCTTAGTAAATACTGCCATTCTTTGTGTAGTGTGGTGAAAGGTTTAACAGTGGTGAATTATATTTATACATGCGTGAAAAGAATATTATCAATAGTTTTTCAGTGTAAAATTGTGTTTGTTCTTAAATTATACCACTGGTATAAGTATTCCTGCTTTCTGCTAGCACTTTTATATAACCATCAAATTGCTTGCGGTGCAAATCCAACGCTGTTCAAAGCAGATCTTCTGTAGGAGTTTAACTCCAGGGGTCTGCATGTCTCTGTTACTCTGAATAATGAAGCACTGGATTAAAATGTGCACCCTCGACTTCTGATTGCACCGGAAAGCAAAGCAGGAGGGGAAAACCTTGGCCAGCCATCATCAGTTTGTTCAAATTGCAGGCTGTTTTATATTGGGATCAACAAGAGAATATCCTCAAAATACATTTCTGAAGATTTCAACACATTGCAAGAGTTGAGTCTCCTTTCCTAAAGGAAACTCATACAAATCTTCCAAATACATTATACATGACCTGCTTTTGATTTCCTTTGGAAATCCTTTGGATTTTGCATTTGAAATAAAGACTGGAATCTTAACTTACCCTCGTGCATGAGTTTAAGATTTGTGACTTTCTGGGATGAAAGAGAAGGCGCAGACTCCCAGCAGCTTGCTGTGTCCATAGCAGGCCATGACTGGGGAAATGAGGCATGATTTGCCCAGTTTAAATAGTAACATATGTGGTTGGATTCTGAGGATCTTCTACACAACAATTTATGGTGTGAATTCTCCAAGGAACTCCATTTTCAAAATAATTTATACCAAATTTAGTCAGAATACAGCGAGTGACTTTACACGTGCTGAATATGAGTTTCCATGGGAGGTGTAAATGTGGCATAACTAACCCATACTCTGGTTTGTGATAATCTGCGTCAACAGAGCAGCTGTCACTACTTTGCAAGGGCTAACTGGGTACTGTGCAACGCGGTCACTTGCTGCTTGTGAGCTCTGTGAATGGAGAGATTAATTTGTTCAATAGGGCTTTTTTCGTTAGGAAAGGATTTTGCTTTTGGTTAAAGATACAAAAGCCTATAGTCCCACTTGTCCAGCCTAATCTTAGCAGGAGGTTCATCAGCTCCACCTAACTCTGCCGTGACGGGATCCTGTGTGCAGGCGGAATGGATAACCATGAGACTGGGGTAGTTTAGTTGTAGTAGTTTGGTTGGAAACAGAGCTAAAGCAGCAGAAAATGGTGAGAGGGCATTATGCTGAAATAGAAGGGGATAGAGGAGAATAAAATGTGACAGCTATAAAACGTATTATGTAAAAATTCCGTTAGTGTTTATAGATTTTATTTTTAAATGATGTAAAAATAAATTTTGTGGGAAAGTTTTCTTGGATTTAGTTTACACAAATATCTCTGTTGTTACAGTTAATGTAGAGAGGGAACATACAGCACAGTAATAATCTATTATTATTGTTGTTTGCTATAGTCAATGCAGAATAGGGAGGTCTGTTGCCAAAGAAAAGGAAATTGTATGTGTGGGATAAAAATTCTTAACATGATTATCGGATTGTATTTTCAGCAGTAGAATCAGCACATTAAGCGTTCTGGTGTCTGTGGGCTGCATTTCCTGGCTACGTTTGATTATCTTTCAAAATATACCACATCAATTGCACTGCCCCATGTCTACCTTTGAAAAAAATCCCTCAAAGTATCATTTGAGGAGGGGAAATATAATTTCATGTTTTATCCTCACCTGTGGAGGGAGAAATGCCTTCCTACTACACAGCACTTTCTGAGAGGTTGGATTTGTTTCCCAGGTAGATACGGCTCCTGGCAGATGTTGGGAGGATCACCTTGATAGTATCATGGCACCACAGGGGCCAACTTCCATTGGAGCCTTATTACCTTGGTATCTCCCAAAGGTGCCATTTCACCCAAAAGCCAAGGTTAAGGAAAAGAAGTCCAGCTCTGGCTCTATTATTTTTAATAAACAGGAAAAGCTCCGCATCCCATTGCTGCCATAGGTCAGCTGGGGGGGGGGTCTCGAGTACCCATGCACTCTTCTGGGCAAGCTTTTGGAAAGTTTTATATTTGTTCAGAGTTTTTCCCTTGGCTACAGAATGTTCATGTTTCTTCAGTGGCATCTGGTCTGCAAAGTACAGGCACTATATTCCAGGAAAATGAGGATGTAGGATTATGTCAAAAGGTTTTAACCCAACTGTGCATGTGTCTGAATAGAGACACGTTCAGTGGTCTCTCAGACAACTTCCACCCTGGAAACACGAGCTGTTTTATTAAATCTGCTTAATGCTTGTAGGAGGGGCCAATACTCAAAGGTAACTTGGTCTTTGGTCTTCAATTTGGACCAAGTTTTTCTCCTGTACCAGCGTACTTTGAAAAGGAAAGGTAAGGAGAGTGTATATACCATAGTAGGAATTGCTGTAATGGATGTGGCATCAGAGTGATGGACATTTGTGTTTACACTGGAATAAGTGAGAGTTTTTGCTATGCAGATACCTGGAAGTGCAGCTCCTCTTCCAGTTCTGACTGTCCAAGGAACTTACATGCACAAGACAAAAACTTTCCTCACAGGGTCAGTCAGCACTCGGCATTTTTATAGAAACTTGTGAAAGATAACTTTAACTTCAGGGCACAAGCCATGCAGTTTTCCTCCCCTTCCTCAGTTGCTGTCATAGAAGAATAAAATGGTTATTTCTGTTTGCTCTGGGCCAAAGATCCTTTATTTGAGTCCAATTCTTAAAAAAAAAAGCTACTGCTGTAATGCTTTGCATGTCAGATAATTCATTCATAAAGGAGAAACATGGTTTCAAAGCAATGAATCAAAGGTAGTTTCCTTAGTGACTGACTTTATGTTTTCCTCATTCAAGGTGCAGGTTGAGTGACAGGAGTTCTTGTTAACGTGTTTGTGTAATTGTCAAATCTGACTTTTTTTTCAGATACCTGGAAGGAAACCATCTGACTGCTGTGCCAAAGGGCCTCTCCACCTTCAGACACCTGACACTCATGTAAGAAACACAGGGTTTCAATGTCAAGAAAATTACATGACTCCTTCTGCACTATGTTGTAGGTAGAACATAAATAATTAGTATTTGGGGGGAAAAAAACCCAACAAAACTCAAAAACCTTCTGTAGTTTGAATTTGAAAAGAATTTCACAGAGGCCACTGCTGCCAATAAGTGTTCATAAAGTAGTGGAGAAAGAGTGAGGTGACTCAGAGCACCAGCCTCTGCAAGGGGACTAAACTCTCACGCAGGCTGCTACAGTTTCACTTGGCAGATTTATCTGAGCAAAGCTGTAAAGGTCATTAACAGAGGAGACGGCATTAATTTCTTCTAGGTGAGGCAGTATTTATAATGCTAAGGCAATGAAAATTTGCATAGCTGTTTCTGCTATGAACAGTCATACACAGAGACTAGACTAGTTTCAATAAATTGCTCCCTGAAATACACAGGAGTGAAATTTCTTGGCTGAACTATTTATCGGGAAATTCCAAATGCTGTTTGAATCAGCTGTAGATACTCAAGTCAAATGGGCAGAACAACCTCAGACAAAAACAGCATGGAGGGAAATCTGGAATCCTCTGTTTTAAAGCAGTGTTTTATTTGGGAACATCACTTACAGTTTTTTTCCAAGGAGAGCAACAACAAAACAGAATGTTCTGTTTGAGCCTAAAAGACTTTTTAAAATTAAAAAAATGAAATTTTGTTCTAGTAACTGTCTATGTGAAGAGCTTATGGAAATGCTATGCTTGTTATAAATTGCAAAGCAAGTTGCTACACCCGCGCGTGTGTCATCTATTGATTTCTTCTTCTTCAAAAATTTTGCTTGTATTCACTCTTTTTTTTTTTTTTAAATGTTATATGCTGGAAATATGCCTTAATATTTCTGAATCTGAAGCTTTTTAGGGGAGTCTGATGTGCTTTAGTTTTTTTTGGTGCAGATGTGTTATCTTTAAATAGCCTTATTTCACAATTCATATACATAAATGATATTTTCTCTGTGTTTTTCTTCAGTGATTTGAGCAACAACAGCATAAGTGTATTGGCCAATTACACCTTCAGCAACATGACTCAGTTATCAACACTGTAAGTAGTCCCAAGTTTTGATAACAGTTTTAATTGCTTTTCAGACACCATCTTAGGCATTGAACAATTAGTACCTGTCTTGTTTCTTAAGCACATGAGGTGCTGTGCTTCTTTGTGGTTGAATTAGAAGCGAAACAATCAAAGACAATACAGTGTTGTAACTCTGTTCTCTCATTTTCCCAGCATCTTGAGTTACAATAGACTTCGGTGCATCCCCATCCATGCATTCAATGGGCTCAGGTCTCTCCGAGTGCTGTAAGTACCACTTCTTCCACGTAGCTGAGCGGCACCTTATTAGAATGCTGTTGATGGCAGGGAGGTTTTTAATGAGCAGATGGCTTTCACTTGATCCAGTAGTCATAAATATTTTCACACAATTAGCTTCAATGTACTTGTACTCAGGTGCAATATGTCAGGTAATGACTAGAGCAGGTGAATGCTAAACTTTGAAAAGAAGCAATTACATATTTGCAGGGTGAATGACTTTCTCTGATAGTTCAGGGACAAGAGCTATCATAAAAACAAGCCTCCAAGAGACTGCCTAGAGTCTGTCTCTTCTAGTTGAACAATGTTTGGATGCCCCACAGGAAAGGACTTTGCTCTTTGCCTGGAAAAACATGATCTTATTTTTGAGTGTAAGTTTCCAATGGATGCTTCAGCAGCAGTGCCTTTACTGAAAACTTGTGCATTTTTAGAATATTCTCTGTTTATTCAGATTTCTGCAGGCAAGTTTATAGATAAAAGAATGCAATCTGAAGGGAAGTAGATTTGAAGTCCGCACGCTAGAACAATGAATAAGTCAAGACAGTGGCTGGGTGCCAGTAAGGCTGAGATGCCTGTATCAAATGTCTTTAAGTTACAAATAAAATTTTACCTCATGGTGACTGGTGGCACGCTCAGAGATGTCCATGTGTGGTTTCTTTCTTTGGAGATCCTTTTCTACAGTCTTTCTTCCCAGTGTAGCTGCTTTCAGCAGCTTTCTGGATTGAACAATTTGTTTACAATCTTTTCTGAAAGTCATCTTCTTTCCATCGTCTCAGAGTGTGGGCTGTGGGCCTGTTCCTTGCAGCAAACAACGCCCCTCCCCCCCCCCAAGCATTTCTAGGCATCTGCTAGACTGATTCCTGCTTCAGCCTCGTATTTACTGTCTCTCGCTCTCCATCTGTCCCATCAGAAACAAACCCTGAGTTGGGTTTGCTCAGTTGTTTGTGTGGACACGAGACACTGCGTACAGCTGTGGGGACAATGCAGAGAAGCCACCTTCCTCCCCACACCCCAGCGACACAAGTGGCTCATCATTTCTTGCACAGAAACTGAAAGCAAATAAACTAAATACCTTATCTGTGATGAGATTATTCAGCATGCTGAAGGAGAAAGAACTTTGAACACTGAAAGCTCAGGACAATGAATGGAAGAATATGTCCTGAGTGCTTTGAAACTTCACATTACTATTTTCTATTTTTTAAAAAAAATTAGATGTCATTCACATGCAGAGGTTTCTGTGAATTTAAAGAGCAGTGGTTGCTGTGCACTGACTCCGTAAGTGTGGAATTAAGGTGTCGACGTTGGCAGTACTACAGCTGTGGAAGCAATAAAGCAATGCTCTTTGGCCGAGTGGTAGAATAGAGATCTAGGTTTCAACCTCTTAACTTATAAGACAGCTCTAGATTCCCAGTTTTCATTATTAAAAACAAGAAAGATACGTGATTTGGATTTGTTGTTTTAAGTTTGGCTTGGGACTCTGATTTCTAGCGCATTAGGACGGTCACATTTGAGCTGTTACATGAGTCCTGAAATTCAGCCACAGAGGAATATATTCTGTTTCATGGCCAAATAAATTATTCCATATGGAGCTGTCTTCTGGCCTGCTGCTGATATGCAAGCTCACTTGATTAAAGCTAGTTTGGGGCTCTTTATCCTGAATTGCAGTGTAGATATACCATGCCTCACTCTTTCCAATACCGACAATTTGTCTTTTCACTCCTATTGTTGCAGGCCAGGTATGGACGGAAACAAAGGGCAATATTTTAGTAACAACTGTAACGTTTTGGCTTTTTTAAATTATCTGCTAATCAAAATGAAAAAAATATCTTCCTCCTCCAAGGGAGAAGCCCTCCCTGTCTTGCACAGAGCAGCACGAGTGAAATGAAGCCTAAATGGAAATCTCTGCCTCTGCTCCATGCATTTGGAAGCCTCCAGATTGATTTGATTTATTATGGCCCACAAAACTCTGGTATCAGCTACAACTTTTGCCACATGTCATCTATGTTGTTATTAAAAATCAATTCTCCAGTGAGAAAATGGCTTCCGAGTGACAGTATGAAATCTGTTATTGTCAGTTATTTATTATCCATATTCTCAGGGGAATTTAAAATAGAAAACATCAGCAAAACAATTTCCACATATATTTTTTTTAATAAAAAGAATATAGACATCTCATTACCTTCAGCTGTGCATGCCTTTGAAGGAAGCAGACCCTTCTCATACAGGCTTCTGTGTCTTCCAAATTCCGTATGTTTTCTTTACTTTTTGTCTCTCTACAGTAAATAAAGTAAGCAAGTATTTGAAAATGAGAATAATCATAGATGTATGATGAAGTTGATCTTTGACAGATATCTGGTTCTGTCCTCCCACACTTTTCAGCACAAACCCAATTGAGAAAACTGCAGAGTCAACATGTTTATGTTTAAACCTGAATATTTATCAGTATTTACACAGCCAGGCTTTTAATCTTCAGTTTTCACGTGGCTTCTCCGTAACAGCCGACAAAGTGTGCTGGGGAGCAATTTCAACATAGAGTCTTAAGAACTTTTTTTAATAAGCAAACATTGATATCAGTAGGGTTTTAGACCAAAGTTATTGCAGTGAAAAATTCTGGTTTTGGTTTTTGGCCTGGTTTTTTTTTTTGTCCAAAACTGTTTTTTTTTTTTTTTAGAAGTAAAATGTAAACAGATTTTAAAAGCTGAGAGTGAGACAAAGTAATTACAAATATTCGAACTCTCTGGTAGACCTTAACTGATTATTTTAAAGATTATTCTTATTGTGTGACAATATTATAACTTCTGAAATTTGGCCTGAATTAATTAAGAGGCAAAGTCCAGAAATAAAAATACTTTCTCTGATCGCTAAAAAAATTTCCATGTTATATTTATGAAAAAAATGATAAAATGAACTACAGAATATTCTGCTAACATGAGATGTAGTTTTACTGAAAACTGATGGATATTTATTGCAGATCAAAGCTCACACAAACATAGTGTGCTGATAAAGCTACCACAAATACTCTTCAGGCACAACTAGAACCAATTTTGGCAATATACTTTCATTGCTGGATGCTGCAGTGAACTGACCTAACAGAGATATTATTTGGCTTTGTTTGTTTGCAGTTTTTTTTGCATTGTAGAATGACTCCTTGTACGTATCCCATAAATCTGTAAAAGGCGCTGCTGTTACGAGCATTGAGCAGTGACACTGTGGCTCCCTTCTCCCTCTGACACCCAAGTTGTGCTGGTTCCTGGGGGTTTGGCATCCTTTGGGGTTCAGTCCAAGTGTTGGCCCTCAATGGGATGTGGCTTTGTAGCTCAGCTAAGCTTGTAGCCACAGTTCTGTCTTTACAGGATAGATCATTGTTTACTGAAAAAGCATCCCCTTTGTGTCTGTAGTAACCTAATGTTAGGAAACAATGGGCTGGGAGGGAGGACTTGGGAACAGGTAATAAAAATAAAAAAGGATACCAAAAGGATATGTTTAGTTCATTTCCTTACCTGAAGACAGACCAAGAAGTCAGGTAGATTATATGTAGAAGAAAGTTTTTATTTCAAGAATGTTTTGTTACTCTGTGCTCTGAGATCCCCATCACCTTAAATTCATACCCCTGCTGTTTACCAGTATTTAGACAAGAGGATACCTAGAAGTTGTGCTTTTGAAGGAGAACAGATACATCAATGTACGTGCTTTAACTCCACAAATGTTTAAGATTTTATTTGACCATTTGCTTATAAGGACTTTTGGTATATTCCTGTTGTTGATCCAAGAGGAAAAAGATTTTATTGCACTGCTGCATTATCAGTTTGTTATTGTGGGGTTTAAGTTTTTTAGCATTTTTTATTTCCTTTTAGCAGTATGGGTGATGATATTGCTGACATGATTTTTTTATTAGAATGCAAGCATTTGCATCCATGAAATATACCTCAATGTTTGAGATATGTAGTCAAGCCATTCATTCCAAATGCTTTTATATTTTGGATTGTTTTACCTTCTTACAGATAAATGGCTTTATCGTGCTTCAGCTTCTCTTGGAAGAAGTTTCCAAGACATCTAGGAAATAAAAGGCACCCCTTCACAGACTAAACACAACTGATGTGACAGGAAGATAAATTTAAGTTCTCCTGTCTGTTCAGAGAATTGTCTTGCACATCTCTAAGTACTTTAAAAGATCATGATATAAGCTTATTAGGAGTGCCTCTTTATTTAACTATGCTAATTTCATTGAAGGAAGGAACATTTTGATGACAAGTTTTTGACCAGACCTGATCTTGCATCCTCATACTGACAAAAATACTCTTTATTTAGTAGCTGTGAGATCTGTCTCAGTCAGTTGATCATTCTGTATAGGATTAGTGAGTGTGCTTTATCTGGAGTTACTGTGTGGGAGCTCATATCCTTCCTGTTCCTGTTTGGATTAATTGCTTGGAGATCCATCCAAGTATTATTAGTAGTAGCCAAAAACCTAGGTATGCTTAAATGAAAATTTCAGAATGGGGATGTCTAGAATAGAATAGAATACAATCATAGAATCTAGGCTGGAAAAGACCCTTGGAATCATCCAATCCAACCATCTACTCTACTCTACAAGTCTCAAGGGGAAGTTTTTGGTACACTGGTGTCAAGAACTGGAGAGAGATGCCGGCACGGTAACTCTGCTGTAGTTTTTGTGGGTTTGTGTTATGTAGAAAAACAGCAGTACAATAAATAAGGTCAAAACTGCATTTAGAGCATTGCTAGCTGCAATTAGAGCTGTGAAAGGTGATGGTGGTAACATTGCTTATGCTCACAAAGTTCACAGCCCTGTGGCACAGCCCAGTCTCACAGGACACAGGACAAGGTGTATCTTCCCCTGGCAGGCTTGGCTTTCCTTGCTTTGTGCGCTGCTGTAAGGCAGTACTTAAAGGTAGAATTCATAAGAGTTGTAAGGCATCATGTATAGAATCAGAATCATTGAATTTTTCAGGTTGGAAAAGACACTTGGCATCATCGAGTCCAACCATCAGCCCTACTCTCCAAAGTTCTCCCCTACACCGTATCTCCCAGCACCTCATCTAAACGACTCTTAAACACATTCAAGGATGGTGACTCAAATACCTCCCTGGGCAGCCTATTCCAGTGTCTGACCACTCTTTCTGTGAAGAATTGTT
>JAOXJM010000052.1:33736203-33756761 GCA_026413425.1 Tringa solitaria
CTCCTCTGCACTCGCTCCAGCACCTCCAGATCTCTCTTGTATTGAGGTGCCCAAAGCTGGACACAGCACTTGAGGTGTGGCCTCCCCAGTGCTGAGTACAGGGGCACAATCACCTCCCTACTTCTGCTGGTCATGCTATTTCTAATATAAGCCAGGATGCCATTGGCTTTCTTGGCCACCTGGGCACACACTGCTGGCTCATTCCTGTAGATCCTGGTGAAGCTTATAGTGGCGTTAGGGTGGAGAAATTAAAGAAAGGATGCAAAATGACATGTTTTTATTTTCATCTGGTGCTGTTGTGTATTGCCGTAAGCCCATATGTTTGGTTTGTTTTAAACAAACTCAGTGTGCGCTGTTTCAAGCCACTGTTTTCAGTGGCAAAAATATAGAATAAGATGTGATTGCTGTGTTCCACAAATTACCAGGTAAATTAAAAAATAAATGACTTGAGGGAAAGAGCTGCTACAAAACTGACACACAGCAAGTTTTCTGTTTTCCACCTTTCTCGTCCACCTCTGGAGCACTGACAGTAATTCCTGGAACTGGGAAAGAGCACGTAAACAATACAGCAGCCTGCTATAACTGAACCAGCTCAGGGGAGAAGTGTAAAAGAAAATATAATTTTAAAATATTGATGTCCTTTTCTTTTGCAAGTTCTCTACCAACTTTTGTTTAAGAAACAGCTAGTGAGATTCAGCAGAATCGCCTCCTACTGGTTCCTTACGAGTTCTTTCTGCCTGTTACTCTGGGAAGTAGTGAGCTGGTATTCAGCAACATGCAAACTGGAAAAGTTAGAAAAAACTATAAATATTTTTCTCTATGCTGTTTTATTCCAGATAATTAGCTAGTGTTACAGAGGGTGCAGCAGTTCAATAGCTGATAAAATCTGACATGATTATATACCTACTCTGGTACATTTTCTGGATAGTTTTTATGTAATTATCACCCCAGCGTCCTGTGCCCTCCCGTGCACTCATATGTTGCCGCATATTTTCCTGTCTGATCATCGCCTCAGCACTGCAAGAACTGCTCTTCCTCTCTCTTTGACTGTCACAACCTTGAGTGGTGGTGCCCTATTTCGTGGCAGGGCCTTCAGTTGCAATTGCAATGAAAACAGAAATTAATCACAAATAATGATTTTTACTCTGGTGTCTGCCACTTTGAATACATGTATTGTGCTCTGCAAGCTGCAAGAAAAATCTTTCCATTTATGCTTGTCTATGTAACACACACATAAATGTATTTCTTAGAAAAGGGATAAAGTGGCTGCTTAAATTTTCCTGAAAACAGTGGAGAACCCTTTTGCAAGAATGCTAAAAACCCTGCAAGAAAAATGTTAGTTTCTTTTTGCAGAGTGAATAATACATTAAAACCGCTGATCTCAAGTATTTTCCCTGGTAGCATAAATATATTTATCAAATGGATTTTAAAAATACCACACAAAGAGGTATTTCCTACTGTAAGAGTGGGAAACTAGAATGTGAAATTGCAGATATATTTGCCCTCATGGACCCTTGCTCTCTCTTAGGATCTCTCTGAAGTCAATATTTAATTTAACTTTCACAGTTCCTATTTTCCCTGTTCTGTTTTTTCTGTGTTTCCAGCTAGTGGGATTCTAGGAAAGCATACAGGTCTGTATGTGAGGGTCTGCTTGTCATCAATACACTTTTAATAGCATAAATAGCATGTCACCTTTTTAATTTAAAACATTAGTCACCAACAATTCCGATTGTATCATTATTTTAAATGTCAACATCTAGAAGTAGAAGTAATAATGCATGGAAGCTCATGAGTTGTGAAGTTCATAGGAACTCTCAAAGAAACAAAATTAAATATCCTTCTTAAGCACCAATTCCCTACTTGTGGGGTGGGAAGCAGATAAAATGCTATGGTTTGATACCTTCCTGCTTCTTCCCTCTTCTAGGACACTCCATGGAAACGATATTTCCACTGTTCCTGAAGGTTCTTTCAACGACCTGGTATCCCTGTC
This sequence comes from Tringa solitaria, assembly GCA_026413425.1. NCBI lineage: Eukaryota > Metazoa > Chordata > Aves > Charadriiformes > Scolopacidae > Tringa > Tringa solitaria. The sequence goes on from JAOXJM010000052.1 coordinate 33,738,194, forward strand.
CCATCTGTAAGTACTTCTGTCTGAGTTCATCTGTTTGATGGTTTCAGAGTTATAAATCAGTACACATTATTAGAAATTTAAGATTATATAACTTTTATTTAAGATTGTATAGCTTTTCTGGGTCTCCTACTTATTTTCCATAATCTGCTCTGGATATTGATAGCAGATCTGTTAAAATAAAAAAAATACTAGAACCTGTTGTTATTAGTTATCAAAATATTTTCTTAAGGAAAACCAAATGAGCAAATGTGACAGTTTCCTCTTCTGTGGACTTCGTGTTTAAGAATTTCTTTCAGCGTTGTCTGTGTGAAATGCAGAGTGTGTTATGGTCTGAGAGTGAGACAGGAAACCTCCCACAATGAGCAAATATTAAGCAAATGTGAATTCTTTGCTTAATAAGTGTCATGTGTTTTGCATACTGAAATGTTGTCAGTATATGAACTTGTTGATGAATCGCTGCTTCAGATGTATATATTTAATCATATGGAAATTGGTCATTTCACAACACTAATACTTCATTCTATAATTTGCAAAAATGATTAGATGTTTCAGATATTTCAGGAAATTACTATTGTACTGGTGGAGGTCCAGGATATTTTTAAATGCAGTTCAGTTGATGAAGGAACTGTAAAGACAAATAGCTGTAATTGTTACAAATTGAACCTGAAGTGTGACAGTTGGTGCCAAAAGAGTGAACAGAAAATGTTTTTTTCTCTGAGGTGACGTGGGATGCTACACATTATTAGGCAATAGGTGTAAAAGAAAAGTAATTTTGTGTAGCATGTTTGTTGATGATTGTCTTTAAGTAATCAGGGGGTTGGCTATGTCTTGGTCATTCTGTGAAGTGACGAGTTTCACAAGTCAATAAGGGTATTTTCTGCTCTGAAGTTGCCCTTGTACATGTGAGTTGATGTTGATGTATACACACACCCAGACATACAGGCAGACCTGTGCATTTAACGTAAGTTTTATATCTCTGTTTCTCTCTTTGTAACCTTAAACATGCCCTCCAGAACACTTACCTGGACACAAGGTTCTGTTCACATCCTCAGACATTTAATTTCTGTGTAGCAGCTTTCTGTCACTGTTTCACTCTAGACAGAAAATAAAGATATCTCAGATTGGTAGGGACAGAAATCATATGTAACATATATCAACTTAGGCAATTTCAGCTTCAACTGAGAAACAACCTTATCTGTTTCAAGCTTAAACTTTGCTATCTGGGTCAGAGAAAATATTTGTTTTGCACATAATATATTTCTTCATCATGTTCCCAGTATGGTCAAACCATTTTATATGTTGTTTGGGAATGAAAGTCTGACTGAGCTGAAGCCCTGTACCTCCTTTTGGATGCGCAATGATACCTTCCATACTGGGAATCTGGCTTCTGAGGGTATTTTTAGAACTCAAGAGATAAACATATCATGCCCCATTTGTTTGGATTTTCCTTGGGGTTTACTTTAAATGAAGTGCAGATACAATTTTCCTGGGTAAACCGTTCACCTTAGGGAGTGATAAAAACCCCTTTGGCCCAATACAATCACTGCAGTCTATCTGTTTAGATATATGTGCTGCCAGAAATGCAGAATACACAAAGCTCAAATGAACAGTAATAAATAGGATCCATAAAATAAATAAGACCTGTCTGGGGTGTAATTTGCACAGTTGAACAATTGAATTTTACAGTGTAATTGTGCTTTCCAATTTCTTCAAGAGGTTTCTGAAACTTTTAGCAACCACAATGATTTTGCTCTTCACGTGCCAGAAAAAGCTGCGCTTATTCAAACAAAGTCATACATAATTGAAAATAAACTCATTTACAGCTCTTCCTGATATATAGATCTGCAAGGAGAAAGCATGCAATTGGGATAATTTTGAAAATGATACAAGGGGTTGCTACTTGTCAAACTCATAATGCACAGAGAACAAAATCTGATGTGACGTTTGCAACCTGTGTGGCTAGGAGCAGGGGGGGTTGTGGCTGGGGAAAGCTGACTACCAAGGTGCTGAGCAGGATGGTCAGCCTGGACCTTCTGCATCAGTACAGTTTAGGGGAGGAAGGGGGAGGATATCAAATTAACTCATAGAATTGCAAAGAATTATTTGTGTCGTATAGACAAAACTATCGATTTTAGTCAGAGTCACTTTTAAGAGCTTTAAATTGCTTTGTAATTGGAAGAAAAAGCCTGAGATCTAGATACTTCAATCACTTTTCCCATAGCTGTTCAAAGCCTACAAGAAAATTCCTTTACATTGTAAACGTTATATTGTTGTAATGTAACTATTATAATAAAATACATGGTTGCTATACCTCACTAAAGACAGAGGAAGGTTTGTATACAAACACTGGTTTTGTGCACTCTTTATTACTTTATTTGCTTGAATCATATAATGATGTATTTAAGCCATGACTGTACTAACTTACTTAGTCCAGGGCAATGATAAAAATGTTACAGCACTACTGAAGGATCGCATATATTAATACTGTAAAAGAACCCAAAATCTTCTCAGTTAGGTCTATTCTTGCATTTTCTGTCCTCACCGTTCACTGATACACACAACTGTAACTGATTCAGTTTCCCAAATACTGCCCACAAATAAACTGACCTCTCAGCCCTCCAGGGACGCCACAAAGAACCCCTGGCTAATGGATGCTCTGTAAAGCAGGTATTTCTGTCAGGCAGATTTTTCACTAAACAACTCAGATTTCTAATCCTGTTGAATCATCTCATCTTTACTCAAATTTACGTTAGATACCTACAAAAATAAGCTGTCTCCTCCTCTGTTTCTCCATATTATCATGTCTAGAGTTATTTCAATTGACTTTGTTGTAAGTTGCCTCAAAAAAAAATGGTGCCTGAACAGAAATATCTGCACAACATTTTGAAAATGCTGCTGGTGGGATTTCATTACAGCACAAGATATTTTTACCTTCTGGAAATATTTTGCTATGATGGGCAGAGAAATAGAGAGAGTATGTTAGAACTCATGAATGAAAATACAAGAATTCACTATTAGTTCCTAGAAATGAAGAAAAAAAAAAGCACCCAAAGCCACAAACAAAAGAACGGAAAGATATATGCAATAATTTCTACAGTTGTACAACAATGTTATTGGTAATCTTTTCTAGTGTCTATAAAGCAGCTTTATTTCCAATGTAGTTAATAAGGATTAATTAACACAGTAACTAGCTTTCCGTTGTCCTCCCACTCCCATTTTATATGTGGCAGTTGCTCAGCGCTAAAGTTAATTTCTCGGTCCAGCTTTCTCTGCTGCATTTTGCTTGACCTTGGACAAGTGAGCCAGTTGATCACAGTTACCAGGTCAAAAAGTCAACCCAGTAGTTTTTTTCCACTGTAAGCAATGGATTTACAGAAGGAATGGATGGATATTTTTTAATACTGTGCTGCAGTACACATTTAATTTTGATGAATGAGCCCTAGACAGGGTTTGAACCTATGAACTCTCATTATGAATCTGTCTAGGGCACAGTGGGTTCATTAGTCACTCCAAAAGAAATGTATCAACAAATTTACTGAGGTTTCTCTCTTAATATCCTGTCCGATATGTTTTTATTTGAAAGAAGCTTGAGTTCAAAATACCATCTTAAAAATAGCTTATAACATATGCAAAATACTATAGTCTAAAACCCAGTTTGAATTACTAGTTTCTTTAATACCTCTTCCCTATGCTAATCTTTAGTTCATTTTCTTCCCATGGCAATTCAGGTGTTGTAGAGCTAAAGTCTTACATTTACTTTCAGCAAAATAAATTCAGAATTTCAATATGCATTTCTTCACACTTTCAAAAATTAATTGTTTTTAAACTGACTTTTCTGAAGTCTGGACTTCGTTTGTAATTGACTGATTGCCTGAAAAGACACTGTCTTTGAGAGAAAGAATAGTATAAAGGAGTCAAGGCAGCACCTAAATTTAAGGTTAAAAGGTTTGTTTTCTTTTGGATAGATTGCCATGAATAACGAAAAAGTTCGGTGAATTATAATGATGCTATGTGAGGGAATCTACTTCAAGCATATGACCTAACTCAAGTGATGGGTTAAACAGCAAATGTGTTTTCAAAGCCAGAAACAAACTTAGGGGACATCAGGTTAGAGTTTTTAAAACAGGAGTGTCCTCTGTGTGTATGTTTCATCTAGTGAGGACCCATTAACATGAGTCATCAGATCCAAACTCAATTACACAGTTCGCTGTTAGAATATGCTCATGAGAGCCAAAGACTTAAAAGAAACCAATGTGATAAATTTGATGAAAGCAATATGTCTGGCGACGTTTTTCAAGCGCAATTGTTTGAAAAAGTGATTTATTGTTTGAAAAAGCGATTTGCTGTTAGGTATTTATACAACCTCCCAAACTTACCATGGGAAGAAAGGAAGAGAGTGGGAATACTGAAGGAGATAAATCTAAAAGACTTCCTGAATACTCAGAAGATCTTTCCCACATTTTGATGTGAAGCATTCCTGTAAAAGTATAGAATAAAATGTTCCTCTGTGAGATCAGGGATGTTATCTTTGCTTGCAGGCCAAAATAACCGCTGTTAATTGTTTTCCACCACTAGGGCTCTAGGTACCAACCCTTTGCACTGTGATTGCCACCTCCGCTGGCTTTCCGAGTGGGTGAAGGCAGGGTACAAGGAGCCAGGGATAGCCCGCTGCAGCGGGCCCGACGCCATGGTGGACAGGCTGCTGCTCACAACACCGACCCACCACTTCCAGTGCAAAGGTAGGAGCAAGCTGGGAGGCTCTCTGTTCTTCTCCTCATACATATACAGTGCTTTATTTGTATACTCTTGGAAGCTGTTTGGTTTTAAAGTGAGTCTGGGGGGGAGTTGGGCTTGGCTTTCATTTTCTGAACCATCATGTTGCATTCAAGTTGCATTTTTGAGTGTTCTCCCACAAAGTTCAGTTGACTGCACCACTGGAAGGAAAAACAGCAAACCTCAGAATGGTTAGGATTCCAGTTGCTAGCAGCAGATTATATAATGGCAAGTTAGCATATAGGATGTTGTTAGAACTTATTTGAGCAAATAAATTGGTTTTGGCCTTCTACGTACCCCAGAAAACTTTGGTAAAATAAGGGTTATTTTAAAAATATAGAGCAGTGCTTATTATGTACACTTACTTGAAAACTGAGAAACTGAGAACTCTTCTCAAAAACAAGTATTTCCAAAAGCACATTTTCATTTGAAGATCTGCAAACTGTCCTCGTCAACTCTGTATCAGAAAATGTTGATTATGGAAAATGTTTCATGTCTGAGTGTACATTCCTTCAGAAGAGGGTTGAGGTGCAGCTACTAACGATTAGGGGTAGTCAATGATAGGAGTATGCGGTGTTAGAGAACAGTTCAACAAATCACAAGGAGCACACTAAGTAAGTAGCTTATCACTGAATGTAGATTAGGATATACCTGTATGTTCTTACTGTAAAAAAAGGTTTGGAGGTTTGCTTAGGTTACTAGCAAGTATGAGAAGATGGAGCTACATTTATAGTGGAAAAGATGGGTCAGTAGCCTCTCTTAGAAATGGAAATGAGGGCATAAAGCCTGTTTTTATGTCTCAGAGTGCCATGCACATTTACAGTACTGCTTGGCAGCACGATTTTATAGCAGCTGGGATTAAACTGCTGAACAAACAAATCATGGTGTTGAGCTGGGTTTAGAACATAGGCTCCCAAGCCCAAGCTAAATTTTATTTCCTTTCAAATATATTTTTAATAACTGTAACGTTATAATTTAATTACCTTGAAATGTCAGTCTCCAAACTATCAGAAGTCTTGACTATAATTACCGAACTACAGACTGTATAAAAGTCTCTCAAATGTGAAGTACAAATATACCCTAAATACTAAAAATACCAAATAATGAACCTGTTCACGCAAAGTGAAACAAAAAAAATTATCATATTTACATATTAAACAGGGTCTGAAAATTAATCCAGAAAGTGCAGCTAGGTGACTCCTTCATTCTTAAACTCTGATGTATCAGTAGTTACACTCATTTTCTCTCAAAACTAAGCAGGCAACTCCTAGGCAAGAGATAAGTAAACCTGCAGTCCAGACTATGAAGAACACCTGTATCTCTTTAGTGTAAATATTAGTTTGCCCACCAGAAAGCTGGTGGGCTTTCTACTATCCCAGCTGTTACCTATTTCACTTTATCTGAATAGAAAAGGAGAAAAAAAGTGTTGATTCGGAGGTTATCTTTGCTTGATCTGGATGAGTGGCAGTATACTCCAAGAAGTGCCTGGCCCTAACAAAATTCACCTTTCCTCATCACAATACATATATTTTGAAAAACAGTGTATGATTTGGTAGTCTACCTGAACCCATTTCCCACCTGCATGTTTGAGATCCAAAGCTTCGTGCTATTCTGTCTGGATATCAGTGATGCTCGTTTATGGTAAAGCAACAGGACGCAGAACGTCCAAGGATGCGTCTGTGGTTCTGCCTGGGTCAGTTCAGTCCTAGCCTAGATGCTTGGATAAAGGTAGTGCATAGACGTCCTCTGTGACCTCCAGTAACTTTTACATTGAAAGAAGTAGTTTAACTCATTCTTGTTAAAATTATGGTTTTTGCCTGTGACTGAGCAGAAGGTTATGTCTCAGCAGAGCCAAGAAATAAAAGTATGTAATGTGCAAGTCATGCAAACTCAGCTCTGCTTTTTATTAAATTGCCCTCCTAGTTATGCAGTAGAGGAAAGGAATGTGCTGGGCTGAGGGCATTTTGCTATATGGATTTATAAATCAAATCCACAAGGGCAAACTAATGAACTACTTAACTGCTAAGAACTAACACTGTTCTTATTAGTTCCTACATTGATTAACTTTGATCTATGCTGTAGGAATAAATGGAAAATGTACGTGTGTGTATTATGAAATAAATAATATAACAAATTCTGGCTTAGTGACCTCTAAATCTAGAAAAGCAGCACTGCTCCCTGTCTCATGAGCTCTCTGAGGAGCTACCTTCATATATTCTTTGTATATTCTACCTTCAAGACAAAAGCAGCTCAAGTATGTCACATTCCACTCACTGTCAGTGCCAGAAATTCAGATGTTATTTCCTCTTGCTGTCCTAACTCCAAGTTAAAAATGTGTCTGGCATTTTGCTAGACATAAATGCAAAGATAGAAGAGGATGACAGCAGTCTTCTATTTCATTTTTTGGGTTTGTTACTTGTGTATTTTTTCCTCATTATTGCACGCTGCACCCTGCGTTCAGCTGCCCTTTACATTGCAGATGCTTTGCAGCTGGGACTCCTTGGTACCCATTTCTGTCATGTTCTTCTCCTGTTGGTGCTGTGCAAGTATTCAAAGTTAACAATGAAGGTTGATGTCTTATACAGGATGGTCCAGAACAAGTCCTTTACTGGAAGAGATTTTTTTCATCTCTAGTTTTGGTAGCCCTTCTACAGCTCCATCTTCTCTCTAACATCAAATACTAGCTTCCTTTCTTCACTTTCAGGATGTTTCACAATTTATTGCTATCATGCACAGAGGCTCTGTACCCACTTCTGATTACACAGGGCCAATTTTAAATTATTTTTGAGCTTTATTTCCTTAAAAATGAAATAAAATTATTTTAGGATCTTTACTGCCTGATATATTTTATCTGCTAATCTATCTGACCTTTTAAAGTGTTAGGTTTTATTTCTTACATGTAAAAGCCGTTAACTCATTAATAGTTGGTATCTAGCCACTTCAAAACCACCGTTTCTTTAACTGTAAATATAACTGTCTAAATTAGCTTTCTGTAAAAATCCCAATAATAAAGTATTGATTGATGTGGTACCCCAAATGTACTTATTGTTGTTTTGGTCTGTGTTAACTTTCTGTCTCACCCGCAGACATCACTACTTCTCTGGAAGTGTTCTGTTAAAAACTGTGGTTTATTAAATGGTTTAAATGTGTGTGCATGTATATTTACCTGCATACATTTACATCTTTGCATATTTGTCATTGTTGAATTTTACTGAGATTGCTGAATGTTGATCATCATTCTTCTGGGCAGAAGAGGAAGAAAATAAGTTTGGAACTCTGGTAAAATTAAGGATGGTAGAACACTTTGCACCTAAATATTCCCATAAGCCTCTAACTAAATCTTTTTTATGTATGTTTTTCATTTCTGCTGTTGCATCTGCACTTTCATTCTTGTTACCAGCCATAGAAATTTCATGTTATAGTTCCCTGGGGGTTGCTATTGCAGAATTTCCAGCACTGAGTGAAGGAAAAATTGCTGAAAGCCATATATATATATAAGCCCACTCTCTGGAGATCCCTAACATGTTTTTTCAGAGCTGATGTTTGCATGTCCAGGAGAATATAGGCATCATTGAGACTTGCATTTGATTTAAGTACTTAAAATGTCTCTAATCCCTGGGAATCCCATGCTGTTGTGTGAAGTTGCACCCATAGCATGTACATTTGTGCCAACACAGAGTGAATACTGCATTAGGAAAAAATGTATGTGTGTGAGTACGGGAAGTATTAATTTTGTAATCCTATTCTCTATTAATACACTGTGTTTTGCCTTTCCAGAGCCGGTAGATATCAGTGTCATGTCCAAGTGTAACCCCTGCCTCTCCAATCCGTGTAAGAACAATGGGACATGCAGCAATGATCCAGTGGAGTTTTATCAATGCACTTGCCCTTTTGGCTTCAAGGTATGACTACAAATGAACTTGATGAAAAGCAATAAATTCTTCCTCATCCCTTCTGTTTTCTTAATTACTGTACCAGGAAAGTCAATTTTACCAGCAACTGAGCTCAAACAATCCCTTACTCAAGGAGATTGTGTGATGTTTAAACTGTGCCCCACTACAAATTTTATCCTGTGCAATAGGAGAGGCATTTCTCTCTGTGCTGTGACTATACAGATCAGCCTGAGCAACTTGCTGTAGTTGACCCGACTTTGAGCAGGGTGGTTGGACTAGGCAATCTCCAGAGGTCGCTTCCAACATTGGACATTCTCTGATTCTGTGATGTAAACATCCATATGAAATGGCAAGCTGAATTCTATCTTCCTTTTCATTTCTTTTCTCTTACCAGTAAATAAGATAACTATTTCATAGGCTGCCAGGCCAAAGGGGAGGCAGTTCAGATGAGAATTAAGGGCCGATTTAGTCCACAGTGACAGTCAGTTGATACTTGCTAGCCATCTCAGACTGATTAGCAGAAAGGTGATAACTGATTAGAGGCAACCATTATCTCAGCTTTCTCTGACTTCTGAGCACTGATGTGCGTAGAGTGATCTGCAGAAGTGAAATCCTGTAGATGCCAAGCACTGTGAGCACGCGGTGTCACTCTCTTTATGACACATCAGAAACTTGTGTCATTGAGGAATGCCATTTCTTCAGTAGTGATGTATAACTCCCATTGTTAACACCGCATCATGAGAGCTTAAGGCTACCAAGACTTTGTTTCAGAGTTGATATAACTGCAAACCTAGCTCAGTAGTCAGTAGCTGAAGGCTTAAGTATAAGTAATAAATGAGGCATGTGATCTGTTCACTGCCTGGGGGGGAATCGGTTGTTAGGGCCAGAGAAGTAGGTTGCATTCTGTAGGCTGTGATTTTATTTGCCTCGTTGGATATTTCTTACAGTCTTGGTCAGTTGAAGCAGATGCTCATAAAACACATGAGTAATAAGAACTATAGGAGAAAATAAAGAAGGGCAAAACCAGACATACAGGTGGGAAGTAAGCACAAGTATCCATGTTTTGCATTCCAGGTAGGATTTAGGAATTAGTTGGTTCTGATGATATCACCATTTCCCTTCTCTGTTTGCCTAGGATGCATCCCAGATGGTAATAGAGTAATTGTGGTAGATCCCTGAAACATTGGAAAAGAGAAGATATAAAGCTTTATTTCTCCTATTTCACCCCAGTGGTGAAATACCCACTTAATGCTCAAGAATAATAACAATTTTCCTAAATAATTGAAAAAGGCATTGGAGATTTCCTCTCATTAAAAATCCTTCTACCCATTGGTGTATCAAGCAGCAACTTTTCTAGAATCTTAAAAGACCACGCTGCCAAACGTTCATTCAGCTGAAACTAGCTACTTGGTAATGATCGATTTGTCTCTGAAATAAGGGAAACTGTGGCCATTTATCTCCTCAGGTTAATAGAGCATTCATTGTAATTTGATGTTTAACATAAACTAGAATGAATTCTTTAGATGGGGCTAGGTGACTGTGAGTATAACTTGAAAAGTGAAAACTTTCAAAACCAGCAGGAAAATAAATCTTTGTGTATGCCTTAGTCTGTAAGGCAGATATTGTGGTACAGGTATCCAGGTAATTCAAAACAGAAATGTGTTTGTTATGAACATCTTTTTATTTTTCCTTAGTTTTTTTCTTTTTCTTTTATAGTGTTTCTGTATTAGCAAATACAGCCAATGCTTTAGTATAGGTGCATTTATACTGCTAGAAGACATGTTTACAAAGGGAGGATTTATTAACAAGAATAATCAAGAATAATCCTGTAGTTATATTAGCAATCACTTTCTAGTGTACATTAGACCTCAGTATGCATAGCTTTACATAGAAAGACTTTGATAAACTCTTGAAGCAACTCAGTTTAAACATCTCATAGAGCATCCAGCATTTTTTCTTTCTCACACATTCTCAGGTGACATTCAGTGTGTAAATATAAAACTAAAAACCACTTGTGTGCTTGTAAGCACCAAGCTCTTATCCAAGCATGGCAAAGAGCAAACAGACCCAGGCATGGCACTTAGAGCAGAGTTTAGAAATACTGCCTGGATAACAGTACAGGAAGAATTGGTGGAAATTTAATAAGCAAAAAAGAACTGTGTGTCTTTACCACAGGTTTTTGAATAAAAATGAAATTTGACAGGTCCAAATGCAAACCATATGAAAGGAGCACTCTATCTACCACGCAGTTCTCCACCAGAGATTCATGCTAATTCAATAACAATACCTTGCTTCCTTCTCACCAGCCAGCACCAAACAGCTCTATCCATCTGGAAGCTATTTCCCAGACCTTGATAAATTGCCCGAAATCTGCCCTCTCAGCATTTGTTTTTCCTTGTTTGATGTAGTTTTTGAAAAAATCCTGTGTGGAAGAGTGCATCAATAAAGTGAAAAAACCACTCTTTTTTCAAATGTAAGTGCATTCAAATGAGCTGATGGCTTTATAACCTTCCCTGGAAAGGTAGAGAAAGTAACAGACCACTTTCTGGGGTTCCTATGCTCATTATAGCCTTCAGAAAAAAAAAACAAAACACCACAACCAACTCTCTGTGGCTAAGGGAAAGCCACCCAGGTTACCAGTTGCCCAGCTGGTGCCTGATGGAATCAGGAACTTTTATCAGTTAACTGTAGTTGCAAAAGCCTGTAGTTTTATTTTTCACTATCCTATTGATGATGGCTCAATCTCTTAGATCTCATGATCACAAAACTGGTTTTGCTGTTGAGCACATACCTTATGGTGCTTTTAGCAATGTGTAAGGCTGCCCCTGGTGGGTTTGAATAAACTTAAAAGAGAGATAACTCATGGACCACCTGAGCTGAGAGGCCAGTGGCCTGGGCAGTTGTGTTTGATGACAGAGGTATAGACTGCTCACTTAGGAGTGGGGAAGGCTGTGTGCTGATACCTATCTCTGCTGCTGCTTTTTCCTCAAAATGGGCGAGGAATGTGTTTGCTATAGATAAACCATGGCTGAACCAGTGGTTTTTTAGTTGTTCTTTGGGGACAAAGCCCCAAGGACAGTGGGAGATGGTGTGAGAGTGCCACCTACGGTGACTGGCAGGCTGCACAAGCCTGAGCTCCAGGGTGCCACCAGAGCTGGCAGGAAATGTCTATTAATGTTATGAAACTTGTGTTTTCATATTCAACACAGACATAGGTGTAATTATCCAGTGATTTTTTTTTTCTCTTCTCCATAGCATTCTTTGAAGGTTTATTTAAATAATGTGTGTGGTTTAGATTGTGAAGTATGATTACAAGTCGAGAAATGAAGCTTTCTTCTGCTTTAAATGCTGCTGGCCACCTGCAGTGCAAGTGTGTGTGAGTGCAGCTGGTGGCTGGTAAATAGATAACGGTACCGTACTAATTCATTTATCCTGCAGAGTGTGTGGCTTTTATGTATTCCCATTGATATTGTAAAATCAAGTTGACGTGTGTTAGAATTCAAGAGAATAATCAAACTTGCAATCAATAAGCCATTGAGAGAGGATTTACTTGAGTAGCTGTAGTCAAAACTAAGGTTAGTGAAACCAGCACACGGTGTATTTTGCCAATGCTGTATTCTGCAAATGCCCTTTTGGATTTTTTGGCTGATTTTTGTGTCTTTCAATCTTTTTTTTTCTTAAAACTGAAACAACAAATGAAGGAGAATAATTTTCTTTCTTCCAAACACAGTTGTATTTGTAGCAGTGGGGAAAGAGAGTTTAAAATACATCTGTGTTTGGTCTGAAATGAAAGAACATTGACAGCCTGGAATATGAAATTCAGTACCTGCCTAGGCATCACCACAGCTTCTTGGATCGCTCAGATAAATGGGAGCCTGAGCTGTTGGGGTGCAGAATGTTTGTCAACTCTGGGTTCTGCTGTTACCAAAAGCTGTCTGAAATGGAAAGTGAAGGTAGGTAAAATTAGTATAGCACATGTCCCACGCTTCAGGCAACAGATACTAGTGCGTGTCTGCGGTAGAGTTGCTCAGTAAATTTTATCCAATTCCGTTCACCTCCCTGTTGAGTTCAGCCAGTGTCCTGACTTTTCTAGCAGCCCTGCTGTATCTTGAGGGTTCAAGCAATTTCACCAGTCAACCAGAATGACAGATACAATTGGAAAAATCCTGGGTAAAGCTCTTGGGGTTTGGAGAGACAGTATTCTTTGCAGCCAGGCTCTTGTGGTGGGAGGCATTAGAGTGAAGCCAGAATGATATTTAGTGAGGGAGCTGGCTCCAAAGTTCTGCTAGGAATTTGGCTCTTCCTCCTCCCCACCCCCTGCGCCAGGTTTTTGTCCCTGAAAACAGGGTTAGAAATTGAGAATCTCGGAACAAAGTGTCTCTGGGATATGGGGGATTCATGTCTGTCACATGTTGTGCACAGCTATAACTAATGTGCCAGCACTAGAGCGGGTGGATGTAGCCGAACGGAAGCTGTGACTGCTCAGCACAGAGCTAATAAGGAGGTTTTATCAGAACAGACCCTGGACCATTTGTGTGGACTTTGCTGTGCTGACTGTCACATTCACTCACGGGGCTGCACTCGGCCTCGCGTTTGCTTGGAGCACGGGCAAATGAAGTTTGCTGTATTTGCATGTTGCAGTGCAGATGTATTTCCGTAGCATTACGTGACTGATCTGTCAGAGTCCTAGAATAATGGCTGGTTTAGGAGTATTCAACATAGAACTGGTCCTAAAATGTAGATATGGTAGTGTTAGCTCATGCACAGAGATTCTGGCCGGCTCTTACAGCTCAAAGCTGAGACAGTGCAAGTTTATTCCAGTGGGCCAGTTTCTCACTTAGTTATGCTGATTTGGGTGGGGTTATATGAATGTATGGGATGAGTGCATATATGCTGATGCATGCCAGCTGTGTGAGAGTCCGTGCCTGGTTTGTCAGGCTAATACTGTTTGGAAATGTAACTGTGCTTTTGTTTCTTTGGATCTATTAACATATGCATGTAAGTCCTCATATACATCAGTCAGTGCACAAATAAATCCCTGAGTTGGAATTGCAAAAGGAAGAGAACTTGGAAGAAACCCTTAAAGCAGCTTGCCCTCATCCACGTGAGAAAGGAGAGCAAACATTTCTGCCTTCACACGTTACTCTGCCTTGGCCTTTTTCCTCTCCCAGTGTCAGGGTCGGGGGGACAGACGGAGGAATGTAAACTCAATGCCAAGTTTTCATATGAAGAAATCAATGCAGCAAAATACTGCTTGTGTGAGGTGATTCTGCCTTGAACTTTCATTCTGATAAATTTTCCTGGAGCGTGTGTTTGTGTGATCTGGGGTGTTTTATTTTCTCTTTGTTTGTTTTAACCATACTTAAAATACTTATTAATAAATGTTGAAGAAGCGTTTTCCACTCTTAGTAAAATAAAGCAAAAGGCCTTTAGGGATGAGAGGTAATGGGTGGCTACGTAAAATGAGTAGACCTATATTTGTGTATGGATTTTTAAGGCAAACACCAGTGTCAGCAGTAGGTGGTTGTAGTTTCATGTAATGCTCCTAGGGCAGAAAAAAAATGCAGAAATCACAGTATATTTCCTGTGTGTTCTTATTCCGTAAATCTTACTGTGCATCAGTTACACTTGTGCTTCTTTCTTTTTGCCCTTTCTGTTACAGTAGGTCGAAAGAAAATGGAGATTTACATCTAGAAGAGAATAAAAATGAAAGGCTTAAGGAGGGATTACCGCCACAGTTGCTGGCTGAAGGTGGTGAGGCATGCGTACCCCCACCGCAAGCCCTGTAAAAAACATCGCAATGTATTGTGGCATGCCCTAATGAGGGCTCTTCACAATAAAGCCAACTCCGAAAAAGTATTTCCATTTTTGTTAGGCCAGCGAGAAAGCAGATGTTGAGCAGCTTCAGGCATTTGCTGTGTTTGTTCAGCACTGCATCAGGAGTAGCTGCTGAGCAGTTCAGGTGAATTGTAAGCCATACCCACAGGTGGGCACCGTCATGTTCTTCCTTTTGTCAGTGTGGATTATTCCCCCGGCTTTGTTTTTACTACTGTTTTTCTGGTCTAGTTCTAAATGCCTTAAGAGACTGGGCTTCCAATCTTTCTTTTCCCAGGGTAAAGGAGAAGTTTTTATTGGCGCTTAGTCTGAATTTCGGGCTCTTGTTCTTAAGTTTGCCTGGTCCTATTACACTAAATAATAATTTTTCTTCCTTTGTGGTTTGTCTGTCTTTCAGGTGATTGCTGGTTGCTATAACTCTGCTTAATCAAGTTCTTTTTAACCAGCTCTTAATTTTCTGCATCCCACCATTTCCACATAATTGAATCAGTTGAAGTAGTTGGTCACAGCTGAATATCCTTATTGTTAGATTTTCTTGTGATTGTCTGTCATCTATTATCCCTGAGGCTTTTTTGGCATTGACTGTGCTTGACAACATGACTTTTGGGTTTCATTCGTTGTCCAAGAACATGAACAGAGGTTGTCCTAGGAGGTTAATTGCCTTATTTTCCCCTTTCCTTTGGGGATGATGGAATTGGTGAAGTTGCAGTAAGCAGGCTCAGCTGAAAAGAAAATTTTCTTTATCGTGTAAGAGTAAACTCTCTCCTGTTAATAGAAATGATATAATGCCAGACTAGCTTGAGAGTTAGTGGATTACTGTGAAGGGGTAAGTGCCTGTCCACTGCAGGTAAAGTTGTACCAAAGCTCTCAGCACTCCAACCCTGAGCTGGTGCAGGGCAGCTGCCCGTCTCCATGGCTCCCCAGGGTCCCCCTCGTGCTTATGAGTGCCTCTGAAATGAATGTTGTGCTCTTGCTCATTATCACAGGGGGCATGTTTGATTTCTTCAGCCATCTGAAAAAGTTTTTTTTTGCACGTCTGCTTCTGAAAACATTGCTGCTGCCTGGGTTACCTGTCATGGTTCAACCCACTATCAGCTGACAGCCTCAGTTTATGCCAGAGGGGTTGCTGGTATCTTGGGACTAGCAAGCCTTGCAAGGGGAGCTTTACACAGTTTCCATAAGCAGAACAGATTATACTGACATTTTTGCTGATATAACATGTATTTCAGCGTGAGACCTTTTATCCGTACAGAGCTTTTCCACGCTAAAACGCTGCATCCTTAACAAGGCAGGGATACACCAGGAGAAGTTTCTTCAAATGGACTGTGACTCTTCCAGCATCTTTAGCTCTGTTTATTTCAGAAATCTAGAGAGTTCTTTGGAGAGATTTTTGTAATCACATAAACCCTGCCTCATGTTAGGTTTCACTGGGTTCCTGCATGTAACATTTCCGTCTTCTCCCATGCAGCCTGCATTCATTAGCTTAAGTATTAGGCACAGATTAATTGCCTTGAGCAACAAGTATAAAATACAACAATTCAACAGTTACATTTTCTTTTATTTCTTGTTTCTTATTAATAGCAATTAAGTTTTCTATACAAATGTCCAAAAAGTCTTTATAACTTTTTCTACAGTATTCACATTTTAAAAAGAACCAATGCCTTTTGATAGCCTGAGAGAGAAAGTTTTGTTGTCTATGTAACATGTATTTTAAAATAAATAGGCCCTTAAGTGTTTTGAGGGTAATGAAAACATTGTTCTCATTCATTAATACTAGTTGAATTAGAGACTACATATGAATATTCGATGTCCTTTTTTACATCAAGTATTTTGGGTTGGATTTTATGTACAGGGGTAACCCTGTGCAAAATCAACTGTTTTCAGTGTCTCTACTTTTCTTCTACATCTCCCAAAACATCCAGACAGAGATCTGCATCAGCTGGTTGATCGGGTAACCTTGGAAGCTCCATAGCACCTGGCCAGAGTTTGGCACCCCTGGACTCACTTCAGATAGGTGCTGTGTGAATCGGCTCTGTGACAGATTAATGTCATTTCTTCTGTTATTGATTAAAAGCCCAAAAGACTATTGAAGCCTGAAGTGCTTGTGTAAGGACAGTAAGGACAATCAGGATTTACGTGGTAATGAATATAATTGCAAAATAAACCTCAGATGTCCACTGAGAATTAAATTTCATACTCATGGGAGAAGAACCAGAGTTTTTAAAAAGTAATATGATGAATCCTTGCACTTTGACTTTGACAGGCATATTCTTGATTACTAGCTAGAGAGGTAATGGAAGGTGTATTATACCCTGGAGGATCATAAATCTTTCTGATTTAAATAAAATGAGGCTTAAGAGAGCAGAGTTCGCCTAATTTGCTATAAATTCACAATTGTGATTTATTAACAAGGACAAGGAAGTCACTAAGAAGTGCTGCTGCCATGCTCAATTATTGTTTAATCAGGTGCCAGATGAAGCTAGACTGGCATAGGAGATAACTATATAGTGCTGAAGAGGGTGGGGTATAAATAACTATTATCTGTATTTTTACTTCAGACACTAACACTGTGAAAGTTTTCAGAGGGAGTTAAATCAGCCAAATGGCAGGTGATGGCAGCAACAAAACCAATTATCAGTGTATCTTCATAATCTAGCTTCTATGCCATTTAGCAAATAGTATTTATCTTGATGCTTGCAAACAGGGGCCACTTTTTGTTGTGGTGTTGTGGCAATGTAAGTACAGCTGTATAAACAACTATACTGGACTAAAAAAAGAAAGCAGAATTGTCTAGGTAAATTCAAATTTACTCTAAAACTGCTTTCAAAAGTGGAAATGGGTGCAATTAATTACTTTCTCGTGTTAAACTAATTGGGTTGTAAACAGCAATCCTCAGAAGGTATGTTTTTATTACCCCATTGGGGTAATGACTTTAGATGACTAAAAAGAAGTAGTTCATCACCTCTGTGAGCACCCTAAGCCAGAGGCATCCAAGGCCTGGATGTCTGGAGCAAGGTCTGCATTCAGAAGGAGGAGTCACAGCTTTTTGTGAACAACAGATGATAAAAATCTTTCAACTTCCACCTGGCAATCTAAAAGCAATCTGATCCAAAATTGCTGTGATATTACCCTTGCCTTGCCAAATGATTTGTATATATGCCTAAGCAGATGGATCTAACATACACCCTGCCAGCTCTTGTCGTTGTTTGACCTTGCCAGGGAGCGTCATCTACATCTTTTCCAGACTCCGGCTCAGCCGTTATGTCCATGGCCAGAAAGAGCATAAACAAGGAAATAGTATCGCTGAAGATCTAGTGAAGAACTTCAGAGTACTGTATATAGAGATGAGTGTGTAAGCTGTCTTACATTTATCTTAATATCAGTTATCAATTAGGAAATCAGTTTCAAATGGTTCCATTTCTAAAATAAGAGTAGTTCCCAATGCTGTTTAGTTTAGCCCTTACTGCAAAAGGATTTAGATTAATTTTATGTTTTAAAGCTAGTTTTGTTCTTCACTCAATTTGTAACATCTCTATTTTATAACTAAGTGTTCCCTTCACAAAGCCGAGTAGCTGTGTTTACAGTGATCACTGAGGTGTCCATCAAGTCCTTCATTCTGCAATTAGCATAAGATGCCATGCTGACACTAATAACTTGCTTTAAGATTTGCAGTACACATAAAACTTCTCCTTTGCACAGTCATTATTGCAAATACTGGGTTTCTTTGCCATGAAAGGCTCTGAAATACACAATTGTGAATAGAATTTGAGAGAACTTTTCCTACCAAACTTCTAACCTGATGTATTTGCTGTGTAGCTGAATTCATGTTCATGCATCGTGTTTCCTTGGTCAATTATGCCAAATTCTTGTTTCTCCTTTGTATTTATGGCTTTTAAATGTGTTTATTACAAGGAAACTGCTGAATACCTCATCTTATTTCCTTGCTTAATTTTCTAGTGGAATTGAGGGTTATTTATTATATTGAGGGTTCCTGGATATTAGGAAAAAAATTTTCACTGAAAGGGTTATCAAGCCTTGGAATGGGCTGCCCAGGGAGGTGGTTGAGG
>JAOXJM010000052.1:33756861-33845602 GCA_026413425.1 Tringa solitaria
GACGTGGTGCTGGGAGACATGGTTTAGTGATGGTGTTGTATTTTGTTTGTTGTGTTTATCTTTGTCAGAGTTAGGTTGATGGTTGGACAAGATGATATTGAAGGTCCCTTCCAACCTAGAAGATTCTGTGATTCTGTTATGTGATAAAACTGTGAGACATTTCTTTCCCTTCCTGCCCAGGGAATATTTCAATTTACTCTCCAATTTTGACTATTTATAACAGGGGCATAAAGACTTCAAATGGTAAAGAAGATACTGGTAATGATGCCACTAGGTAAAAGATGGTGGCATCAGTTTATGCCTTATTGGATAGCTGTATGGCAAAACTTCAGGAAAACCTTTGGTCATACTTCTAACTTTAGTAAGCATGCAAGAAGCAAAACTCAAGTAAAAAGTCCATTCAAGAGTTTAAACTGAATTCTCTTTCTGTGCTGAGTGTCTTCTATTATTTTTGGATGTTTTTTCCTCCTCTCATCCCATCTCATCTCGTTCTTTTATATGATTCATCAGGAATCTTGACTTGTTTGCACACTACATTTAGCCCTTCACTCTGCTACTAGACCTTTGCAGGTCTGAAGAGATGAACAAGTCCCCCTGGCACAATGCAGGTGGAGTTTTAACACTCAAACTATCAGCTTACATCAGAATTGTTCAGAAAACTGCATTTAATAAAATACTTCCCAAGCTCTGTGGAAGCAGAGCAAAGCTATACTTAGCGGCTGTAAGCGTCCATTTTTTCTCAGTTTCACAACATTAGGAGGTTAAAATTTTAGAGCTGACAGATATTTGTAAGTCTGAATAACATTCCTGAATACACACTGGGAGAACACAATGTACTTCTCGGTTTATCTTTCTGTGAATTTTCCATGAAATGGAAGGTTTTCTTAGCCTTTTCCCTTAATGTCATGATTGCTTACTAACTTCTGACCGGGACACCTATAAGACCAGTGTATTAACGTTTCTGAGACTGAGAGATGGGTATGGATGCTTTACGTCCACTATTGTAAAAGTATTAGGTTTGCAATACAGTATCTTTGTAGCAGGTAATTTTGTCTGATTTCCCTAAAAGCCTTAGCTGTGTTTAAAGCTTGATAATTAAGTTGCTTATGAAAATTTCCTAGTTCTTAATTTAAAGTCTCTATCAACTCTATTTGTCTTTGTCTAGTATTTTTGCTAAACACATGAATGCTACCATCTGTTCTCTACATACACCATCTAAATAAAATTTGTTATGAACACATTGTATAGTGTTAACAACTCCAATAAACTTTGGTATTTCTTTTGTATGACATATTTTTCCAGCGTGCTTTAAAACACTGGAGTCATTGAACAAGGCTCTAATTGTCTGGAAGGAGGTCTCTATTCACAAGCCATTGAAGTTGGATAGACTTCTGCCTGTCCGCAGGTGTCTTCGTCGCTGGCTGGATTGTGTTTCTGCTGCAGTCAGCAGGGATAGTTTTCTACACTGGGAGGTTTCTACCTTGTGCCTGTGGTGAGCTCCCTGCTGCCACGTCTTATCTGTGCCCACTGCCATTAGAAATGGGTGAAAGATCACATTAAAATGGACAGAGGTCAAATCTCTGCCATGCAGTCTTGAATGAAGTTCTCAGCCTCCATAAACAATACTCATTTGTGAAAATTAATTAAAAAAAAAAATCAAGGCAGCGGTTGAAACGGTGTCAAAGCAAATGAGTGTTTTTTATGGTATTATCCTTTGTTCTTCCTGCTGAGGTCCCTATTAGTTTTTGCTACTTGTTCTTGGGTGTTCTACTAATCATGATGTAATGCTTTCCAGTATTGGACACTTATAAAGGCTAGAATTTGGCATACTTTGACTGAGGAACAGCTTGTATATACACTAATGCCCAGTGCGGTTAATTACTGTTGAGTACGAAATGAAGAATTGACACTTTCTAAGTATGGTGGATCGTTTCTGTTCTCATTTACTGAAATATTGAGCTGGAGCAGCCCAGATAAAATCTGGACCACCTGAGGTATTTCAGATTTAAAAAGGCAGCTGGACTCTGGACATATATGTCTTCTGATTAGTTGCAGAAATTTTATTTTTCAACACCTAATCCTTTCCTCTCCTGCAGAAAATGAGATAAATTATGTGAAAGTGTTTTGGATCTGTTGGTTTCCTATCAGGCTAGACAAAAATTTATTGCAGCTTAAAAAGTTCTAGAAAGAAAATATTGCATGCAGTGGGACCTTCATCCTCTTTCTGTGAATTGCCAAGGTAGTCAGATCTTCTTGCCTGCCCTTGAAACAAGGTCTGCACCTCTTTTTCTGATTCAGACTTCATTAAAAAGCTCTTTAGTCTTGAAGCAAATGTACAATATTCTCCTTTGTAGTGATTTTCAGGGAATGCAATTCCAAGAGTTTTTTCCCAGCTCACAGATAAATTAGTTTTAGCGGTGACAGCAATTCCATTTTTCCAGGAAGAAGATTCTTACTGTAAATTGAGACTAGAGAATTGTATTATTCATTTGAACGATGTTTCCAGAATGTCTTTTAGGCTCTTCTGGGTAGTGACAGTCTTCAACAGAAATAAAATCTGCTTTGCTGTAGATTTATTAGTACCAATACTTTCTGCAGCTTCTCTCAGAATTCTTTGTTTTTCATAGTCTTCTGTGTTAGAGGAATTGTAGTTGTTTTGTGGGCTTTCAATGTGCTATTGATAAAGTCAACTCAGAGAAGATAGTCCTCAGAGAAGGATTAAGTGCTGTTTGCCCATTTATCACAATGAGTAAACTGAGTCAGAGAGACTCTAATTTTCCTAAAGCTACATAGCAACTTAGTGTTGTAATTAAGTCTGATTCAGCAGCACATAGTAATCAGTTTCCATGGTGCCTGAGGCCCAAGAAGCCAATAATTCAGCCATGTTCAGTACAGAAATGAGAGCTGAGACAAAGTCATGAGAAATTTCATGTGCCAGTGAGAGAGACTGAAAATGTCTCACTCTCATTTTAACATTTATCTTTATTAAATTTTTACAAGAACATTCAAAATAATCTGAGTAATTACAGTAGACGTGATGGGACTGTTTTACATGGTGTTCAACTGTGACAAAAGCCTTCAGAAAAACAGATGCCATGGTTTCTGCTTTGCTTCTTTCTGTGCTTCACTGCAAAGGGTTTAATATTTTAGTGATAGAGGGATGAAGGGTTCATATGAAACAGAAGTAACTGGCGTTTGTGAAGTGTCTGTAAAATAGCCGATTCTTCAAGGGCACAGGAGAAGTATTTGTGATCTTAGAAATATAAAAAGTGGCATCTTCCAGCTTTGCTAGGATAACGTGGTAAACACAGATGGACAAACGCAGGCCGTGTTGCAGAAGGGTGGCAGCGGATTACTGTAAATGCTGCATGGCTCGCATCCGTGAAGTGCTGCCGACCACATGGTGCCAAAATAAAACCTGCGTGAGCTTCCCTCGGCACGTTCCCAGTTCTTCCCCGAGACATTTGGGGGCTCAGGATTTCAAATGGAGAAGGACAGGCTGTTTGGCAAGCGCAGCAAGGATGAAGCAGAAACCCTCTCTGCCAGGCCTTGGGTGAGGTCTTCTCATGCTGCCTGCACTGCTGTGTTGGGGGAATGAGCTCGGAGAGAGGCAGGGGGTTGGCCAGGTCTTTCTGCTCTTCTTGGGAAATGTTTCTCTTCTGATTCATGCGAGGAAAAGGATGTCCCTTGTGGTTGCACAAATTTTAAAATGCAAAGCTGCTTCTCTCTGGGGAGTGCTGGGGACAGAGCCTTAAGAAACAGAGCTTTGTCTCCCATTTCTGTAACACAGCTCCTCTGTGGTGCTGGAAAAAAAGGATAATTACTGTGTGTCTCAGTTGTTCTCACAGTACGATGGCAGTATGTCCTGCCTGACAAAATACTGAAGGTTTCAGCAGCATTTGGAAGACTGAACTGTATAACACATGAATGGGAGAGCCCGGTGCCAGGAGTGGGCAGATCAAATCAAATCAACTCTGTGGAAAAGTTTACACTAATAAGCTAGTTTTGTTTTTTTAATGCCTTGGTTAGGCTTAATTGAGGCTGCACCAATTTCAATATAAGCACACCAGAGAGAAATTAAGATTGCTACTATTATTTATATAGTACTTAAAACATGAATGGAGCTTGAGCTTTCACAGTCCTTCACCTGCTGGCTTGTCACCTCCCAGCTGGGCACATTGCTGGAAATGGGCACAGCGGTCAGGAGATGAGCATGAACCTTGTGATCAATGTAGGGTGTAAGAGAGAGAGGTGGGCAATGGTGAATAAGGGTTAGAAAGATGTGACCAGCCTATTTGCTCTTCATACAAGAGCAAGATTTCCCAAACAGATACACAGCCATAGACAAATTGATCAAACCATCCTGGGGCGGTTTTTGTGAGAGATCTGCTCCCTTATAACGTAAAAAACCATGTAGTCTTGGTTCAGTGAGCAGCTAGGTTCTTTTGAAAAAAAGGTATGGAATGTTTTCCTTGTTGACATCTAAATAAACCTTTCAAACAACTTTGACATAAGAACATGAGAAATGCCATAATGGGTCTGTTGTGCATTTACTGCAGTGTTCTGTCTCCCATGGGCGCAGCAGTTTGAGGAGAGTACACAAGCCTGGCCACCACTTCTCTCCAGTTCTCCCAGCACCCACCATCATCCATTTAGGGATGTCATATCCAGTTTGTATCTATTGCATGGGAATTTGTCTGATGGCTTTTATACTATCTTGACTTCAAAACCTCCTGTGGCAAAAACATCCCAGGAGCTCATACTTTGGGAGAAGTATTTTCTTTTTATCTGTATTAAGCTCATCTCTACTGCTGAGAGATTTAGTATGTGACAAACTCTGTATTCACGGCCTCCATCATTTTGTAAACCTTAATTATAGCAGCCCTATTATGTCTCTTTTCTCCAGACTGAAGAGTCCTAGTCTTTATAGTATCTTCTTCTAAAGCAGTTGTTCCATCTCCTTGAACATTTTGGTAGTCCTTTTCTATGCCTTTTCTAACCCCACTGTATTCATCCTCAGGCAAGGATATCATCATCAGGTATGTGGCAAGTACAGTGTCAGGCTTCCCAAAGTCCATTCTTAATTCTAATGTAATTGTGTATCTTAAGTGAGAACAGCAAAGTCTCAAAGCAAGGTGGAAAAAAACCTAACAGTTGATGCTCTTATGTGCAGTATATGCTTCGTTTTGATGTGGCCATCATAAAAAAACTGAGACTAGAGAAACTGCGTGTCCACTGTTCCAGTAGGAACAGTGCGTGTAAAGTCTGAAAAGGGTTGGAAGCTGTTGCAAATTCAGTGGAGAAGGGAATGACTTCTGACGGGTGTTGTCAGCAAGGAAAGCTGGCCGTGATAGGGTAGTGTTCAATACTAATACACAAAAGTTAGAGCTCTTACAAACCAATGTCACAGGCCAGCATCTGCCCTCTTCCTTTAGAAACTTACCAATAGATATAGCATTGTTATTCTTCTAAAATAAAATGTAAATAATGGGGTTTAAACCAAGGAAAAAAAAAAAAACCACAACAGAAACCTTGACTGAATTCATGTATTTCCTGAGATGTTTTTCTTATCTTGATTGCTGTCATGTATCAGCTTTCCAGCAGATGAGCTGGCAGAGGGCCTCTGCTAATGGGACCTTCGGTAGAAAGAGTAGAGAGATCTCTTGAACTTCTTGTGATTGTACAGATCCCTTGAGTATTGAGGCTTTCAGGTGTCTTTATTCCACCCTACTGTGTGTGTAATTGAAAAGCAAGACCAAACTTTTTGATGTATTGACCAATTTTACAAATACCTTGTTCTAATCAGCAGACTATAATGTTCGGAGAAATATCTCTGTGTCTCGAAGAGCCAATAAAATTCAGTTGATAACAGCGAAGGTTGTTAAAGCTAGTGAAGTTCAGTTGGAACTAATGTATATTTTAGGGCAATCTTTAAGAAGGGAACTTTAGTGAATGATGATATCTCAAACAGGATTTGG
Organism: Tringa solitaria; assembly: GCA_026413425.1. Classification (NCBI taxonomy): domain Eukaryota; kingdom Metazoa; phylum Chordata; class Aves; order Charadriiformes; family Scolopacidae; genus Tringa; species Tringa solitaria. Next base: position 33,762,840 of record JAOXJM010000052.1, read on the forward strand.
TGTGTAGTGTACAGAAATTTAAACTCTGCTCCCACAATAAAACTTAATTTCTCCCCTTAGGTTTTGACAATGGGCAGTAATGAGTATGGTGTACTGTTGCAGGGTTTCGCTGAGCACTTGGTAAATGCGGTCAAATGAGTGCTGACTCCATGTGATCTCATGCTGGCTGTGTGTGGCCTTCTGCTTACCTTTGGTCTGGATTAATTCTTTTCATTGTAAATAGCATTAGAGATTAAAGCATGTTAATGATGAAACCAGCTGTTTCCTTAAAATAGTCAAAAGAAAGAGTTAACTAAAATCCTGAAACTGAAATGACTCCAAGATACCCACCAGTTCAGAACATCCCAGGTACCCACCAGATACCCATCCCTGCCAAATTCTCTTTTAAGTAATGAATATAGCTGACCATCAATAAAGAACATTAAGTGATATGATGGGTCTGAAGACCACAGACCTCCTCTAAATGGTGTCACACGGAGGGTGATGGAGCAGGAGACATTGCTTCAGATTACATGAGTCTTACTAACCTTGTTTCTTTTGAATTTTCCCCAATAGGGTCGAGACTGCAGCGTGCCCATTAATTCTTGCATTCAAAATCCGTGTCAGAATGGAGGGACTTGCCACCTCACTGAGGCAAATAAAGATGGATTCAGGTAGTAACACAAAGTTCATTTAAAATGAGATGATAAAATTAAATGTGTTTCTACTTTGCATTAATGAACTATAATGGCTACTTATAAAAGCTGCTGTATGTGATGCTTCTATTTACCCAACAAAAAAATTAATCTGGTTTCATTGGTGACATATTGTTTCCTCTGAAAGCGGCTGCCTTAACTTTCTCATACTGGAATATACACTTAAGAGCTATTTTGAGTGGTCTCCCTGATCTGCACTGTGTTATCTGTATGGTAATTTTCCTTGGGGCATTTCAAACTCACATTTAGCCTTTTTTGTATTTGTAAAGTAAGCGTCTGTTGCTTGACAACCAGATGCAAAATGTTTTCATACTGCAGATTCTCATAGACAAACAGGCTTTAAAGAAACAATTAAAAAACATGGAGAGCTTGCCACATCTTGAGCATTGTGCCTGTAAGAAAATAACCTTTACAGCTGAACATTATGGAATTCAGTTTTCCCATGTAAGTAAGATGTAGCATAGGTGGAAATACTCCAAGAGAAGTCCAGAAATGTCCATCAGGTAACTGGGAGATTTGTGCTGCTACAGGTGCTACTTTACAGCTAAGAAAATAAAGGCTTGAGGCTTTAGTCACTAGTTGTCAGTAAAGTTGACAGAAAGTATTTTTTTAGAAAAGAATTGCTGAAATTATCATAGATTTGGTCCTCGGTATTTATGCTATTTCTTGCACAAAATATGTACAAAAGTGCAGCAAGCTGTTGTTTCAATTGCAGATATGAAAGCCTCACTTCTAAAAGCTTTTATACATTACTGAGGCTGCTGCTTTGTCTTCTCCTATATATAACTTCCTATTGGTGACAGCTGGAGGGAGACACTGAATTGCAAGGTTTATAAATGGTGTAAGCAGGGAGTCAAACTAGAACATTTTTTCAGTGTGATTCGAGTTTGGTTTCAGCTGTGATTAAGGCTCTTCCAACTGAGGTTAACTGTTTGTTAACCAAGTCATCAAACCCATATCATCTCATGTCAGAAAATAGGATTTTTTTCAAATTAAAAAGGTCCAGGTGAAAGTTTTGGGTGAGTGACAGGATTTTAGGTGCAGTGGGAGGTTAGTACCCCACTCCTGTTGCCCTACTAATGGTAGGATGCCTTTTGTATTTCCAGCAAAGCATCGTGGCTTCTTTTTGACTCCCCAAATCCCTCATTTCTTTGGTAATGAGGCTCCGAAGAGCTTCCATTTTGCCCTGTGGGTGGGATGAGTGGGGAAGCAGAAAATGGAAGAAACGCCCCAAAGCTTCTCTCTGTCTCTGTGCCTGCCTACCCTCAGGAATTCTCCTCTTAGAGAAAGAAATCCAGCACATGCTGGACAGAGAAGGATGTTGATGATATTACAGTGGAAAAGGGCAGGTTGATGGGGATGAAAGGACACTGTCAGGTGGTCTTCAGTTTGCATTCCCTTCTGGTCACCCTCTTAGACAGCTTTTTCCAGCTTGTGCCAGAGCAAAATTGTACCATATTAGAATATCTGTTTTCTGTCACTCAGTACTTATTTTTCAAAACTGTAGCTCATGCTAAAAATGTGCCAGTAAAACATCTTATAATATCCATAATACTGGAATGAAAGGTTTCAGTTTATATTTTGGATCAGGTTTTTCTGTAGCATTTCAGTTTTGTTCTATAAAGTAAAAAGTTTTGAATGACCAGAAATAAAAGCTACTGCTGAATTTTTCTCATGAAGAATTTTACAATTTCAGAGGCTTTGCTTCACTTCCAAATGAACATAGTTTTTGAGATCCTCTACAAAACTGCAGGGGTGGTTTTGTTGCTTGACAACATATGAGGCTTTTTAGGGAAGATTTCTGCTTTTATAGTTATTTATATAGTTTCAGTTGGTCTAATAAAAGACACATAAAACCATATCTCATCAAAATCTTGCTTCATAAAATTGAATGTTCAGCTTATGAATTGCTCTATTTTCTCTCCATGTTTTTAATTCAGTCAGTCCATAGCATCAGTTACTCCGGAGAACCGGAGCGTGGGGCTTTAGCATGTCTCGGAGAAATGTGGGGTGGGGATGGAACAGCCAGTGAAGACGAAGATAAAGAAACATTTAGAAATTTAATTTGGTTGGCCTGGGTTTTCTTGGTGGGAAATCTCCTCTCCAGTGGATGGCAGCAGTCAGAGTTACGTGCATATAAATTGTATTCATCAAGATGGAAAACGTTGCCTTAGATTATATGCTGTGAGGAAGTGGATGTCAAAAACATTTTCATGAGAGGCCTCCTTGGATTTTTCTGTTGTGTGGCCTGTAAAAGAAATTATATCTTCTGTATATTCTCTTCCCCAGGGAAATATATTCATACACAAACTCTGCTGCCAAACTTGTCAAATCTTTACTCTTGTAAAAAGGAAACTTAAGCCAAAGCTCTCTCCCTATGAAATGCCAAGCAGTTTAACTCTCAAGTTTCTGTAGCCTTAGACAAGAAAATTACCTTTTAAATAATGCTAAGGTGGTGATGTTCCCCAGGCAAAGGCAGGAAATTCATAGTTATGACTGAGATTCCAGCCTGACTTGCCCGCTGTGCCTGGTACCCACAACGGCTCGCAGCAGCGGGGGACTGAGACGCTCAGATTTGTTGTAATAGCAAGTCCTGATGGGGCAGCCGAAGGGCAAAGGTTCAGCTGGAGTTCTTCAGTCCTCCTTGGCATCTTTTATTCCTGCTCTTTTTCAATTCTGAGTAATTTTCACATTCTCTTTTTTCAGGTAGGGATGACTTTTGCCTTGAAGAATAGTTAAGTGGCATTGTGCGGCCCAGGGGATTAGCAACATTAAATTCTTCCTCCCTTTGAATGGCTCATTCTAATCTAATCTATGTCTTCTTTGACAAAAGGTTGCCACAAATGTGCTTATTGAGACTGATAGAATAAAACGGTCAATCAGACATGTCCTGGTCATTTAGCATGTCTGTAAGTGAGACTTTGACAAAGGAGGCAGAGCTGTCAGCCCTGCTTCAGTTAGCCACGGGCACCCAGCTGATCTTTGATAACCTATGGTGTTGGGAAACAAAGTCCCTGGGTTATTTTAACTTTTTTTTCATTAAAAAACCCCTCTGTTTTCCAGAGCATTTTCTTTAGCTTTTTCAACAAACTTTAAGTTCCCTCATAAATGCAAAATCCTGGAACCCATTAACTCCCTGGTGTTAATTCTGCCCAGTTCAAGGGAAAACGTTGCACTTCAAGACTTAAAGGCTCCTCCATTGGGATGTATCTGTAAAAGGCTCCTTTACCAAAAACCTGTAATATTCCTGAAAGAATTACTATCTCTATGTAAAAGCTGATTTTTTTGAAATGTGATACACTGTACGTATACCTGTGTTAATAAGCAGATGCTAAACTCTTTCATTAGAATTTTGGGGGAAAATAATTTGAATGCAATAAACTAGTGTCCTTCAGCTCCAAACGTTTACCCCCAAAATGTTATCACTAAGTTCTGTGTTCCCTTGCACCTTTATGAGGATAACGATGGTTTGGGGGTTTATTTGATCTTTATTTTTAGGAAAGCACACCACTAACAGAAAATCCCTAAATGGGAGGAATAGGGAATATTGACATTTATGCAATCACAGCATCTTAGAAAATAACTCTTTCCTGCATGGCTCCATTGTTTCTGAGGTCCAGATGAAATACTGTCTCCCACTGCTTCGCTGTTTAGTCAGTACAAAGTTTTCATCGTTGTCTCTGGAATTAATTTTCTCTCTCGGTCAGCTGGAACCCAAGTTTGATGACCTTCCAGTCACTCTGCAAACTTCATTTTTCTTCTAAGCTTTTTCTGGGAAAATACATACAAACAGTCCCAAACTGCAACTCTTTCAACAAATGGTTCAATCCGGGTCCCAAATTGTGTGTTTTATCATTTAATTTCGGTCCTCATATTTAGCACATTTGAATGCAAATCAAAATAAAGAATCATACGTAAGCAATAATGTAAAGACTCCCTATAATACATAGGGACCAGTAGCCAAATGTCATCAATTATGCTGACATTTCCTTCAGTATGGAATGTGTCCTAATACTAAGCAATTGTATGTTAACAATCCCATATGTATTGTTACTAATGGTAACTCTACTGAGTTGAACCATTACTGTGATAGTATTTAATAATGTCATTTTTAATTGCATACATCCAAGCTGTCCCAATCCTTTTGTGGAAGGAAAATGGTGTTATTTTCACATAAAAATAACCAGCACAAAGCCACTCTTGTTGCTTTTCTTTAAATGCAGAGAAAAATTTGTGCTCCCAAACTGAGACCTTGGATGCCAAGTTGCAGCCTGGAACATATTTTTATGGCTGAGTTATAAGCCCCTGAAAATGGGGTTTTGTAATCAAAGAGGGAGACATGATGAATGTGCCACTGTATTTAATTAGATGTCTTTAACCCCCTCCCTGACACTTGCATTGCCACAAAATATCGTGTGCCAGCTCTTCTTTCTTATCTGCCTCCTGTGATCCCCTGGATCATTGCAGGGTCAGCAAGAGGACATATTTTATTAGCAATAATGAGCTTGAGACAGGAAAAGAAACTATTTCTTATTGATTTATTATGTCCTAAATTGGATTTATTTGAGCAGTTCGGTTTTGGTTATTCATGGTGAAGGTTTTCTAACTCTCGTGACCTGTGAATGGTCCCTGCAGAACCGAGTGAAGATGACTGTTAGCATGTGATCTATATGCCTGTTCTGTACTCACCTAGAAGATCATACTGTTGTGGTAGGTCAAGACACATTCCATATCCTTTTTTCTTCCTCTTTGCTATTTCCTTAGTTTCTGAGGTTGCCCATGTCATTAAGAATGTAACCTTATCCTCAGGGTACAACCTAGGACCTACTGAAGGTGGATGCAAAGCTCTGCACCCTCCTTCCCTTGAGAGTCTCTGCACTCTGCTCAGTCTGTGGCACACAAGAGCTGGAGAAGCAGATGTCATGCTGAGAGCAACCAGCCCAAAAGTGCTGCAGTTTTCTTCACAGATTCTGAAGATCTCCTATTTCTCGAGGGCATTCTCTGTCTCAACCCCATGAGACTACATACAGGCGGAAGACCACCCCATGTCCACTTTGTCCATCTGAGCTGAAAAAAAGCAGCCTGCAGCTACCTCTGTATTGGAAATTCTCTTGGTTTCAGAAAGCAGAGGATGGCAATTAGTGTGACTGCTCTGGTGCTTTCTGTTTTTTGTCCTCATCAATCAGTAGTGCTTTACAGTTGTTCAGTTCCTTTTTCTGCCACCAGAACTTGCATGGTAAAGGAAATGAACAGCTGAGTGAATGTGTAGCTTGGACTGGAATTCGAGAAAACACAACTTCCCTTCCACACACACGCTTTCTGTGACTAGTGAACGGCAATACTGACAACTCCAAATATCATTGCTGGCTTCTTAGAAGCCACTGAAATGACTGGAGCACTTAACACATGTTTTTAGACTCTCTTTTAGGAAACTGTGGCATCCATGTCTTCATCACTTATGGCTAGTTTAAAATATAAGGGTTCTCTTAGCAACCATAACTTCTAGATCCAGAGAGGAAACTGAGATTGAAAAAAAAAAAATTAAAGTCATTCTTCAGCTACTTAGTTTCTTACACTCCCTCTAGGGACCATACATCACAGTCTTGTGAGAAAAAATATTTAGTGCAATTATTCTTCAATAGTGTCCACATCCTCACAGAACAATTCCTAGCTCTGCCATTGTTTGTTTGTGTTTTAGTTGAATTATCTAGACATCATCAGCTCTTCTACAAATAGATGCTGGAGGAGATGTAGAAGTACTGGAACCTTACTGCACTTGTAAAAGCAGTCATTTCCAAACATTTCTTGTTTGGACAAGTGACAAAGTGGTAATGAGAAGAAAATGTTCATGTCTGTAAACTCAATTCAAGCCGTTGTTCTTTAAAGACAGCGAGCTATCTACAAGCTGCCAAGTCACCATATCATTGTGCAGTCCTCAGTAGGCAAGTATCCACATACTCACAAAATCATTAGCAGAGAAGCCAAGGATTTGAATATTGCGATGAGTGTTTACTCTCCTGCCCTGGAGTTGCTTACTTCAATTCAGGGCTAGGCTTATCCACAAAGAAAGCAAAGGGAAGCACGACAGAGGCTGTCTCCTGCTGGTGCTTTTATGTCTCATGTAAATAATTACATGACCCCATGAACCATCAGACTGCATCCCTCACCAAACACATAGGGTTAATGTGCTCTGTACTTCACAACAGCAGTGAACTTGGCTCCGGCAACTCACTTTTATATGTTTTTATTTCAGTTTTATACCTCAAACCTCCTGCCCCTTCAGATCCATGCTAACTTTTATTCATTTTTTTCTTTCTCCAAAGCTGTTCTTGTGTCCTTGGGTATGAGGGGGAGAGGTGTGAAATAAACCCAGATGACTGCGAAGATAACGACTGCGAGAATAACTCTACATGTGTGGATGGGATCAACAACTATGTCTGTCTCTGCCCTCCTAATTACACAGGTAAGAAAGGGCCACAAACAAAGAAGAACAGGAATCCATGAGGAGTCCCTTCAGTGCCTGAAGGGGGAGGGTCCAAATGCACGTTTATTTTGTCCATGAGTTTATAATTAACCAAGAACCATTTTAAAGCAACCTGGGTGTCTTACTGGAAAGCTGTTAGTTCTACCAGTGCTGCAGTGCACATGCTCACAAACATGGCCATTTTTCTGAGTCAAAATACTGATGCTTCATTGTAAAATACATTAAAAAAACAGTGAAGTTTAAGGTGTCAGAGAAATTTGTACTTCTGCACGCACATTTTGTAAATGTATTTCAGAAATATTCCCAGTACTGAGCTGAGTCTGATATACATCTGTTCTGAATCTTGGAAAATAAAAATAGTTCCTGTTTAAATTATGGTAGGAAAATAGCTTTTGGGGCATGGCTTTCACCTGAGACCTCAGAGGTCCACATTTATGAAATAGAATGAGCCTGACAATGTGCTGTTGAAGTTCATTATCTCCATTTCACAAGTGGAGAGGCAAAGTCTGTGCAAGATACTGCAGGCTCCGTTGTAGTCTTCAGAGTGGACCCATGGCAGTTAGCCCACCTTGCAGATGTGCAGTCACCTGCTAAGTCCATGGTGACAGAAGCTGGTAACTGAGTTACATATGGAATTAGTATCTCCAGCGCCCATCCTGCATTTCAGATAAATTCCATCCTAACCCTCCTTACTGGAATCTAAAAATGCTTTTTCTCAAGTCATTACTGGAGCGTAGCCTTGACTCATTCAAACTGCGTTAGCGCGACCTTCCTGGCTGAGTGTGGAGTGGTAAGGAAACACCTGCAATAGTTCCTACTTCCATCCTTTGAAATAGGTTTATTACCTTCTAAGCATGGAGAAGTAATGAAGGGCTTCTTGTACACTGGAATATATTACATGTCAGGGGATTTAATGAGGATCAAGCTTGAGTGGCTGAGTAAGGCAGGAGGAAAGCTTCTAGAATTTCCAAACTCTTAAAATACTTTTGTGGCTGACACAAAGGAGGCCCATGTAAATCTTTAGCTGAGAAAAGCCTTATGACTTGAATGTACATTTATTGGAGTTCTAAAATGATCTTTCTGCCAAAAACTGAAAAGCTTCAGCTTAGCAGAGTAGAGAGTTTTGCTTAGAGGATGTTGAGCCCATTGTGCTTACTTGTGTGCTATTTATGTGAGCTGTGCTTGGGTGGTTTCAAACAACTTTATACAAGGAGGCGGAGTCTTTACATTTACAGGAGGAAATATATTTTTCCAGCCAAGAAAAGACATATCTAGTAAGGAACTGAACCTAGTATGTATGCAAATGCGCTTTCCTTTTCACAGGCACATTGCAAATTATCTTGGGTTTTGCAGAGAATAAAGATAGGAAAGAACAAGATTTGGATTTCTTCTCAAATGGCAGTCTGGATAGGGGCCAGAGAACTCATATGATATGATACTTCAGAATCAGTTTTGACATCATTTTAATCAACTTCCAGCTTTTTTTTTTTTAAATCTGAATATTGTCTGAGTTGTGCTTAACCTCATTGGCAGGATTTTGTCAAATCCTAGACAAGCTCCCCCCCCACCTCCCAGTCTTGCAATGTAGGATACACACAATTGTATGTACAGCGCAATAAGTCTTTGCTATCACGGTGCAGGCATTAGCTTTGACTACAGAGCTATTCAGTTGAGACAAACTTAATTTTTGAAGAAGAGCAGGAAATACTTCTGGAAAATATCATATGAATCATAAGTGAAAAAGATTGCAACAATAGGGGTGTTGCTTAAATTAGAAATCTGAAGGGTTACAATAGTTCATGTTGCTTAAAATTAGGAAGAATTTAGTGAACTGTGATAAAAGAATTGCTTTAACCTGCTTTACCTCCATTTTGGAGGAGGATATCTCATCAAACCTGATCAGTCACCTGGAAGGACTCGCTGCAGTGCAGCTGGCTGGGCTGAAATATTCCTCAGAGGTACACCTGGCCCTCTCAGAACAGAAAGGAACAGCATAAAATGGCTGGAAGAATTGAAGCCATCAGCCAAAAAAAAATTATATGCAAGCCAAGCAAATCTGAGCCATGGCTTTGAGGGTCCTCTAAGAGTTGAATCCAAACACAAGGAAGTGAATATCATCTGAAGCTGCTTGATTGAATGAACAGCAGCTGAGGAAATGCCTTGGAAGCACATAAGCACATCATGAAGAAGAACTTTTAAAGGATTTGTGTGTCTGACCTGAAAAGAGAGGCATCTATTGACCAAAGAGTTTGACTGGTCTCCTGTGACATCCAGGGCATCTCTGTGTATATTGTCTTTAAATAAACCTTTTTATACTGAAGCAATCCCTGAAGCTACTATGGCAGTATCTATAATAATAAAAAAATAAAAAATAAAAAAAAGTAGGTGCAGATGACTTTGATATTGTGCTGAATATGCTAAGAATAGTGAATGCTAACATTTCAGAGAGAAAGCGGGTCACTGGAAGAGTCAGGAGTACTTACTCCCATGCTCAGAATTGCACACTGAGCTACCTGCCTCCCTCTGAGGTGCTGACTGTGCTAAACATCCTAGCAAACTGTGTGTGCTTCAGAGTTGCCAAGTGTATGGATTTTACCTATATTTATATAAACAAAGAATGGATGATTGTGGGTACTTCCCAGGGAAACACTTTTTCTGTAAAGTAGTCTGGGGGACAGTGAGGTCTCAATGTGATACTTTGCCTGAAAGACCATTGATATCCATAGGTGGGGTGTATCTAGTAGGACAGAAAATGTAGGTAATATCTCTTTGTGTTGTGCCCAAATGTTATATTTAGTGTTGTTCACAATTCAAGGAGCAAGTTGAGAAATGAGAAAGAAGATTAGAGGTGAAACATGAAAAACATTAGGGGATTGAGAATACGTCTTGAAGATCTCAAGAAAAAAATTATTTGGCTTCATAAGAGTAGGCAAACAGAGCAAGTATTTTTTGCCCTCTTTTTTCTTCTATTCACAAACACTTTTATGGAGAATAGAAATTTCTTTAGAAGGTTCATTGGCTGGCCTTTGAGACTGAACAAATCCAGACCATATATTTCTATCAATGTAATTAAATAAGAGTTGTTTATCCTAGATACAAACTGGATTTCTCAGCAGATGCTGTAGTTAAAACGGAAGTTAATTCCAGAGTGGTCTGTCTTACGCTGGAGAGCAGACTTGATGTTTCTGTAGTGATAATCTGTGATGTTTTGAGTAACATTCAGACTGTTGGTTATAGCTGCCTGGCTCAGCTATTGCAGATTCCTTCTTTTCTGGACTGTAGAGGCAGGCAGGCTCTGGGAGCACTGCGAAGTAGATAGTCTAAGTCCCTCATCACTCTTGTGGTCTTGGATGCCATAATACTGGTAAGACTGCAATGATATCAGAGTAAACACTGCACGTGTGAAATAAATGTATGTTGTAATGCAAAGAATAGTCTGAATACAGGCAGGAAGAAGATCCAAGAAGCGTGTATGTGTGTTGTTCTCTAAGAAATATTTAGGATCTCCCTTGGTTTAGTTGACTAATGGTTAAATCATGATTGTAAATCTTATGTTCCTAAATGAAATGCAAATTAGAAATGCATGTGTTGGAAATGTTGCCTATTGATAAAGTTGTAGCATCCAGGGTTTGGTTTTTTTCCGTACCTTAGTATTTTCCTACTTTATCTTCTGTCTGTCTCCTTTTACTTGTTGTAGCCTTTTTAGGAAACAATATCCCAAATAATGATGCATAAATTGTGCTTTCGTTGGTTGGAATAATGAAGTCCAAAGATCTTTCTTCAATTAATAACTTTTTGCAGTGTTTTCCTTTAAAATTTTGACAGTCTTATCCTCCTCTCAAAGTGGATGAAAAATAGCCAATTTGTTAAGTGAGTGCTGAGGGAAGGAATTTCCCACTTACATTAAAAAAAAAAGCCACACCAAAACCCCACACTCACACAGTAACCTCCTTCCTACTTCCTTTCCATCTAATAACTTTGAAACAATGTGCAAATACAAATGGATTCTATGAAGCAGATAAAAATAAGTTAAAGAAGACAAAACTGAGAGGGAGGGTAGGCAGATAGCTGATTGCCGTAAAAAAGGTTCAAGCCTCTACCTGCACCACCAGGTTTCCTCCCCATTCTTAAAATCAACATTTTCATTGTTTGTTGCCTATATTTACATAACCAAACCAATACTAACAGCAGGGTTCTGATTGCTTTTATTGCCAGCTGATATCTTATTTTTTTCCTCTCCCCACCTGCTTCGTTGAATCCCAAAGCTAAATTATAAACAGGTATTTGCTCCAGGATAATTGTGTACCCAGAGTCCAGCCAGCCCTGAAGCCTGAACAGTCTGTGGGCTGCTTTACAACCTGGTGGGACCCCTCCATGGATTACAGCTCCTCCTTACAGTCTTGTAGGTTTTCGTCCTCTTGAAAAAAAAAAACCTATATAGGAACATTGAAAGAGGAAGCTATGAATTAGATCAGTTACCCTGGTTCTTTTCCTTTTTGTATTTTTCTAATTTTTGTCTTTAACATGGCCTATCTCCAGCTATCGGTATAAACCGTCTGCTGTCTCCCTGGCTTTGTGGTTTAGAAATTTAGGACAAAATTAATACAATTTTTCTCTTCCATTCCTTCTTTCTCTTCTCTGTTGTCATAGACTAGACCTTCTTGAGAGCCCTCACTGTTTTGCTTAAAGCTCTAGATCCAAATATAGAACTTCCTGCCTCTGAAAAGAGATCCTCTCCTCAGTCTCACTGTCCTCTGTGCTCTCCCTTGAAGAGGTGTCCAAACATAAAGGACTGAATGGGTTGTATCAAACATGTACTAGGTACTTTGAATGGCTTTATGCTTACCTCCTAGTTTATTTAGTTTTGCTTGTTTGCTGTGACTTTTGCTTCTTCTCATCTATTTGATTTAACCAGAAGCAGAAATGTGTAGTGCTTACGCACAAAAAAATCAGGAAATATTTCAGGTTTTGCTAAGGATCCTAAAAAGCCTCAGCAAATAGCCACACCTCTTTGTTCTGAAACCTAAACAAACAAAAAAAATTAGTGGCTTCTACTACTGAAAATAGGTCTTTTCTAAAATACATGGCATCCCATACTGGGGAGAGGCGGGAGCAAGTGTTTTAAAATAGTTTGTTTCCCTGGGAAAAAGCTGCAAGCAGTTTGTATCACAGAAAAAAAAAAAAAGTCTCTCTCTCAAAAGAGCTAGAAACTATTTCTGGTTTTATGTGTTTGGAAGAGAAGGCTAAGATCTATTTTACCTTAGGGGGACCTTGTGGTGTCCTGTGGTAGATGGTATCTGAGATTTTTGCAGTTGTGCTACTTTTAGACAGAACACTATTCACTGTTAGTGATTATGGTCCCTTTCTTTGGCGTATCTGATTGTGGTAACGTTTCCTGGCCAAAGCCAAGCACTAAGTCAAGCCAAACAACTCTTGAAGAAAGAAGTAGTGTGGTGGCTTGTGGCTGACACTCTTCGCTGGACCTCTCCAACCCGTTTCCCATCGCTAACCATCATGAGGCTGATTTGCAGCAATCCTGAGATGGGCACCATGACAGCTGAATGAAGCTGAGGAGGATCATTGAACCATAGGTTGTTATTTGCCCCTTGCAAGTTTTTAACTACGTGTTTGATAGAGGAACAGGAAGGTTTTAGGTAGCGTGGTTCAGCCTTGTGGTTCCACAAGGATATGGACTGCCCAATAAACACTGAAGGTTTAAACAAGTATTTAACTATCAGCCTCTTTTAAAATTCTGGAACTTTAGCCATAATTTCCTCGAGACAAACAGAGAAAATTGTGGTCAAAGCTTGGTGTGTTTTCTTTCTTTTATTTGAAGGAGTTCTGCCTTACATGGAAGTTTCTCAGTTTAGTTACTTGGCAAATGTGAAGTGTGTTTGCTTTCTGTGCAAAAAATAAAAAGACCCCCACATTTCCCACATGTATGATTATGAATGAGAAGTGCTGGAAGAGCTAGAAGTTTTTAGCTTTATTCAAGAGCCTAAGCCCATTTCCAGCCCTGCTTTAGTAAGAGAGACCCACGTGTCATTGCTATCAGATTGGACTCTCTTATCTCATTGTACTGGGGCTGAAGGAGGAAATAGCACAGTGCTGCAGCCTGTCTTTAGTCTCAGTAGGCGTGTCCTCTCATGCTAGAGCTCTCAGCTCTAGGATTTCCTCTGGTCATATTCCCATTTGTGAAATGTAATGTGTCATGTTTGGGGAACCGGATACACTGGAGAATTTCTCTTTGTTCATCCGGACCATGGTGTATCCCTAAGAAAATGGAATCTCAGCTACTACTGTCTTAAAGGATGGGTGGAGTGACTATCATCCTCAAATGGGATTCATGGTTCATTAAATCCAACCTCTGAAGAAACACATCAGAGGATTAGAAGTGAACCACAAGCCTGTTACTTGCCTGCTACTGGCAGGTGGTGCATAACTGCATAGTTAATAAAGCTGGGAGAGACAAAGTCTGCCTGTGGACAGTCAGTGTATTCAGCACTTTGACACCACAGTGATGGCCATGTTACAACTGCTGGTAGGAAATAATTAAATCTTTCTGCATATAAAGTATTCTTCAGAAGCCTCTTTTGGTTCAAAGACTGTATTGGGTTTCTGTGGCAAGGTTAAGCTGGCAGGGGAGGAGGGGGACTGTAGGGGTGGCTTTTGTGAGAAGAGGTCAGGAGCTACTTCCCTGTCAGACCTGCCACTGCCCAAATCTGACCCCAACTGCTGAAGAAAACATATGAGAGAATCAACTATGCAGACCTCAAGGTCAGTGAAGAAGAAGGGGGAAGAGGTACTCCAAGTGCTGGAGCAGAAATTTTCCTGCAGCTCATGGAAAAGACCACAGTGAAGGAGGTTGTCCCCCTGCAGCTCATGAAGGGGGCCCCACGTCAGAGCAGATATCCACAGTGCAGCCTGTGGAGGACCCCATGCCAGAGCAGGTGGATATGCCCTGAAAGAAGCTGCAGCCCATGGAGAGCCCAGGCAATGAGCAGGCTCTTGGCAGGAGCTGCAGCCCATGGAGAAGAGCCCATGTAGGAGCAGGTTTTCTGGAAGGAACTGTGTCCCTTCATTGTGTTGCTGAAGAACTGTATCCCATGGAAAGGGCCCATGCTGGAACAGTTCTTGAAGAACTACAGCCTGTGGGAAGGACTCACATTGGAGAAGTTCATGAAGGACTGTATCCCATGGGAGGGAGCCCAGGGTGGAGCAGGAGAGCAGTGTGAGGAGGAAGGAGTGGCAGAGACAAAGCATTACGAACAGACCGCAACCCACATTGGCCATCCTCCATTCAGATGGGCCTGAGTCTACAGTGTGTCCGGTGTCCTCTATGCCAGCCCCTGAGATGATGTCTCAGAAAATGTATGGCATCTCAAATGTGACTGGCTACACTACATTGTGTGAATACCTAAACTGATCCCTAATAGATTCCAGACAAATCATATAATTGGAAAACATCCATATGAAGTAATACTGCTCAAAAACATTGGGGGTCCAGCAAAATTAGGATCTATTGCAGACGCAGTGGTTGTGAGGGATAAGGCTATATGCAGGCTACCACCTTGTAGGAGCACTGCAAATTGTCTGGTTTAGTTAATGTTTTAGGGTATGTACAGTTGTTGTGGCATTTATGATGTTGAATATAATTTTTTGTACTTTGGCAGTGAACAGAGCTGGAACATATTCCTTGTTTAAGATTCAGAAATAGTGACAGGAACTCTACCCTGATCTTGTTGTTTAATCAGTTATTCCTTTGTTTAACCTCAAGATTAGAGATAATTGCTCCTAAATTCTGAAAAAACAAGCTACTTTGGGAATCTCAATGTAGAGTCTAACTTCAAATTCCCACTTAAGATGCCAAAACCTGATATGTGAAAACTCAGATAGGAGTTTTTAAAGCATTAACACAGAATAAAAAGCATAAAGTAACTTTTAGTTCTTTGCCTGCTAAGTATTGTGGGCCATATTCAATAAGTAAGAGCAAACTTTATTAATAATCCAGAGAGAGAATTCTTCTACAGTGCATTCCAGGTAATTTATGGTTTTGGTACTCAGCGTGGCAGCCGAGTGCATTTGCTATGGAAGGATTTTGACAGAGTTTCTTTTTTCTTCATTGCAACTAAAACAGTTTAGATGGGAAAAAATCATTTTTTATTTTCTAAGATGAGCCTCAGATCTTTTTCATCAAACTTCAGCAGCATTCCAAACTGAATTGTTTTCTCGGCAGCATCCCTACTAGTATTGGAGGAACATCCTATGTCTGTTCCACCCAACAATTTTTAGATTCTGTGCTCTCCCGAAATTTCCAGTTGGCCCTGACTTCATTTTAATAACTGAAAAGAGAGAGGGGGAAAACACAATACAAAAAACATTTCTTCCGATACAAGTTATTAGATATAAAATGAGTAATCTCTTATGATAAAAACAGTACCGTGTTCTTTATTAGCAGTAAAGAGAAGACTTCCATTCTGACTTACCTGGCAAAGCTTGGAAAATTGCAACATACTCTTTAACCACTCAAATACATAACTTCTCCCTGTGCAGCCTGTAAAAGTTTGTGCTGTGGATAAAGCCAGGCTTTCTTCATCCTTTCTTCACTGTAAGCACTTTCCTTTTCTCAAGTAATATTGTGAAATTCTTGACATCATTTTTGCTTTTAGTCTTCCAGGCCTTACGAAAGCTTCTCTCACATTAAGGATGACAATATTTTCTATGTTGTTTTATCAATTATTTCATGGATGCTCTGAATGAGAGAACAAAGTATCACCCAACTGACACGTTAAACAAAAGAATAATAATCTGACTCATTGGTTGCTAATTGGTGGTCTAGATTGTCTTTTCAGAACTGCAGTTTTACTTACAGATAAGTAAGTAAAGTACTATTATTGCATCCAATCTTCTTTTACCGATTAAGGAAAAATAGCGTAACTTGGATCCTGGTTTTAAAAGTCTAATGTGGCATGAAATAAATAGCTCTCATGACAGCACAGAACGGAAAAAAGAAAGATGATTATTAAACTGTGTGTAAAAGTCATCTTTATTGCTCTATTGTTGTTTTGGCTTCGTTCTGAGACGTGTGGAAGGCTACAGAAAAGCCTAAGCATGTTTCTTGGCAGCTCTTCATAAGCAATGAGTCCTGTGAAAAGTGAATGTGGAAAACTCCATGAAATTCATGATTTTGCTGAAAAATTAAGACCAGGAAAATGTTGCATGAGACAAAAAAAAAATGTTTTGTTGTGTTTTATGGAAAACCAATGAGTAGGAAGGCCAAGGGAAGTAGTTTCAAAGGGGCAAAATACCTTTTGTATTGGTTTGGGATTTTTTTTCTCTCTCTCTTTTTTTTTCTTTTTTTTTTTCTTTTTTAATGCATGAGACATCAGCAATGGGAGATCCACCTGTTAGTGTTCCACCTGTCATTGCAACTTTATTCTAACCTGAAAGTTGCATTTTTTGTGGCAGATCAGACAGCTTCTTTCATCTGTCTAGTGCTTGCTTCTCACAACCAAGCCCTAACTCCCAGCACATTACCACTGGCCTTAAGAAGTGTGAAATGCAGCGCCCACACAGCTGAGGATGTGCCTGTCTTTATGTAGATACCCTCTCCCTGTCACACCTCAGTTCTACAGACCACAGAACATTATTGACCTAATACCTCCAGCTACTATGAAAAGTAAATTCTGATGGCATAAGTGGTTTTCCTCTTGTACATCTGACATAGTCCTAATTTGTTCTTCACTGGGGTTCATTGCATGTTGATCTGTTCTCTTCAACTTCAATGTGAGAGAGTGTGTCTTGATGAAACAAAAAAACAGTATTTGGGATAAAAAAAATTGCTGAACTCATTAGAAAAGAAATACAGTTGTTGTTTTCCTGTCTTTTATATAAGCAGTTCAGAAACCCTTGTGTACCTAAATTGGAGCTCTGATTTGAGAATACACAGGAGAGAAAAATGGGGAGGTTGGATTGTTTTCTACATTTGGGAAAGCATTACACTGAAGTTTTCTGTTGTTTTAGCATGATCAAATATCTTCCACAAAGAGAAATCAGTGGTGCTAGCAGTTGGCCCAAGATTAATGTCCAGTTTGGTTTTAGGTTCACATAGCTATCCAATGAGAAATTTGGACTAGACCTTTAATTGCTGCACAGAGAAGCAGCCCTGTGTCACTCCAAAAAAAAGAGGATCAGATTTTTCCTCTGATACTGACATTAAAGCGGCCAATGAATATTGCACTCTCAGGTCTGAGGGCAGATTATTTTGGCCCAGATATTTTCTGAGTGAATAAAATATGAGAAAGTCTTTGTGTAGCTGGTGCCTTGGGTTTTTCTTTTCAGAAAGTGTTTTATTTCCCTGGCATGCTTTCTGCAACATCTAGTGAACATTGGTGGAGCCTGAAATAACGTATCAAGAAGAATTTTCTTCCTGAGATGAGGCTGCTCTAGTTGCAAGGCATTCCCAAGTGAGCTCCCTAATGAGTGATAGATGGGAAAAATAATAGGAAGGATCCGTAAATGTTCCAAGTTTTGCATGAAAAATGATAAATTTTTTTGGATGCTATGTTTGGTACCTAGCCTAGAATTCTCCTACATTTTGATAGTGGTGCCTTCAGAATGACACAGTGAGTCATAATATTTGACATTTGGGGAGATTTTTACTGGATCTCAGAGCACTTGTCAAGACTGTTGAGAAGAATACTTTAAGAAGAATTATGATTTCCTTTGAGAGTTTATGAAACTGTTCATATTTTTTTTAAAGACTGTTTCCTTTTCTTCAAAACAAGCAACAAAAAATAGAAACTTCAAAAGTATGTATTGACCATTTTTAGTGAAAAGATAGTTGAAGGCATCTATCCACACTATTTTCAGTTATTAAGTGGCCTTCCAAAAATATTTCCAGCTTTAGGTCATTGACTTCTTTTAATCTCACCAGCCAGTTACTTTTTTTTTCATATTTTTTTCACATAAGATTTGTAACACCCAAGGGAGATGAGGCATATCAAGACAACAAACTGGCAGTTGTCCAGGCATCGTAGCAAGTTCTGACCCGCTTGTGTTCATGTCTGCCCAAAGGCCAAGGGAGCCTCTTTGCTTCTCAGTGTTTGGGAGGGTTGGTGGGCTGTGGATTTGGGGATTGCTTAGTAAGCAGGCTTATCTCCAACTCTGCCACCTCAAAAATGTGTGAATAGATGTCCCTGATGACAGCTGTGTTCGTGTCTGTAAGACTTGAACGTCTCTAGATGCTTTTGAGGAGTAACAAAGTACAATGGGAAACCTCAAGTCCAGTGAATGATCTGTGTCCTTGGTTCCCATGGATTTTTAGCATTCAATTTCATTGGCATGTCCTCCTTCCTGAGCTGGATGCATTCACTACCTTTGCCCAAGATTTGTCCAGGGCTGTAAAAAGACTTGGTATTATTTAATAGGGATGGTTTCCTGGGATTCCTTGGCTCCAAATGGGATTGGTTGTCTTGTAACTGATACTATGAACAATAAACTGTCCACTGCAGGTTGCCACGCCAGACTTCTTCGGTGTTGCCAAACCCAGCCCACTAAAAGTCATGAGGGTACGTGTGTCACAGGAATATAGGATTTATGCTGGCAGTACCCTCTCTCATGTCTCCAGGGCTTGTGTTCTTGCTATGCTTTCTCATTTATGCTTGACAACTCTCAAAAGTGGATATATTAGATGTTCTGTATTTGAAACATACAAAAAAGAGAGTGATTTTTGCAAATATATGTTATATTTCCATTTGAATATGAAGAGTCAAATAAAGAGCTATGTAGCTTGGACTGTAGGGAGGCTGGAGATGTGGGAGAAATAACTTGGAGGAGTGAGCTGGGGGTGTTAACAACTTAAACCCTACCTGTCACCACCAGAGTCATCCTCAAAATTGTGCTCTCAGTCATCCCTGCCAGATCAGCAGACTGATAAAAACCGGACAGTGCGGATTGGCATTTTCTATCGGAACTTTGATCTTTGTGGTTTGCTTGGCTTGTGTTTTCAAGTGTTTCTCTGTAGCCGCTGCAGTTAGAAATGTAAGGATTTTTAAAAATAGAGTTTCTCCCGAGACAGGTGGAGCTGCAGCCTCATGAAAATCCTTCTAAAACATTGCCAGCCCACCAGTGCCTCCCATGTTATCCTTTTTCCAACACTATCCACATGGCTTGTGGCTCATGTGATGGTACGTATCATGTATAGGCACACAAAATATGCATTACCTTAAGACCCTACAGATGTGGCCTTCTGATATAGCTGATGGGAGACTTTGGGACTGTAGCTTTTGGGGGTTTCCGTGTTGAGAGTACCTGACCTTTGCTTTTCCTGTAAGGCTTTGGGAGGTGTGGGGTAGGGTTCTGTTGGTTTCTTGGGAAGGCAAAGATTTCTGTGGTCTTTGGCTGCATCTCAAATTCTGGGGTACTGAAGTGTGACCTAATAATTTAGGACTCAGAGAAGGGATAGTATTTAAATAAACTATCTGAGTTTAAACATTCTAGAACTATTAATTATTAAAATTTATACAAATCCAGGGAGGTGCATGGCATGAAACACACCATACCTAGAAACAGCTGAGCTGAGCTTACATGTGAAGGATTTTTTTTCTGAAAAAACATCATCTCCTGTGAGCACAATAGAGCTAGTACTTTTCTTATAAATAGTGAATGTTTTATAATTGCATGCAGGCCTAAAGCTGGTTCCTATTATTGAGAGTCACAGAGGTTTTGGGGGGGAGGTTTTGTGGGTTGTTGTTCTTTTCCAGAATGATGTCCAATCAGCTTCTTTGGCAGAGTATTAACTACAGCTAAAATATGTTTCAGTGTGAAAATGTTATGGTCTAACGAGCAACTGCTCTTTTGTGTCACTCTCTTGCTTTGATATAAGAGGTTCTGGGTCAGGAACTGCCCATTTGATCCTTAGACTCTCTTCAAGTGGAATTTATATGTCAGTGGTTTTTATACCAGCCTTTCACATTCATGTGATAAACAATACTGTCACTATAGATCAAACAAGCCCAATTTAACAAAGTCACACGTGCCCTCACATGAAGTATTGTCACTTCCCACTGCACTTCTGAGCTGTCTCCATTTAGGGAGATTTGCCATCCCTGGACATCATGGTTGGAGCTGCTTCAGGGTTGTCCAAGTTGTGTTACAGCTTTATTGCTTTTCTTTTTGCCTCAGGTGAACTGTGTGATGAGGTGATTAACCACTGTGTTCCTGATCTAAATCCATGCCAACATGAGTCCAAATGTCTTCCCCTTGACAAAGGAACCAGGTAAGCTTGTGTGTATGTTGGTCTCCACACACTGGGCAGATCCATCCATTGGCTTGACTGGGGTCAACTGGCAACTGGTAAAAATAATCCAAATTAATGCAAATACTATACTATATACTTCAGACCATGTCAAGTTTTAATTTTAATGCAACCATACATACTTTTCTAGCGTTCTGTGGTTTCCTTGAAAGTAGCAGATGTACCCCTGAGGAGAGAAATCATTCTGGAACAGAGCGTGGCAAAAGGAGTACTTCTGGAACAGTTACTGCAGAGTATCTTAGCCTCCATTAGGAACTAAGGACAGTTTCCTTATGTGTTCCTTAGGGCATCCAACAATTCAAGCAGCTTAACAGGAGCCTTAACAGATGTAACTCATCCCTCCATAACCCTGCTGGCTAGGGTTTAAAAGCCAGTCTCTGTGCTAACTATTGAGAAGGGAGAGATAAACTTGTGGCCAGAGCAGAAAGCGGCAGCTCAGGAGTTTTCTGTTTTATTCCCACTTTAGCTGTTGTCTTCTGGGATAGCTAGTGGTCTTGGGGTGCACTGGCAAAGGCCAGCCTTGACCACAGCAGGGCTTCTCTCCCCACATTTCTTCACTTGGGCAGCAGCAGAATGGGACGGCTCTCACTCAAGAGCCACCTTCTTCCGCTGGCTGTAGAGGTGATCCTCACTCAGCTCATGTTAGGTTTTGTGAAGTCTCCTGTGTATTGGGAATGACACTCACTGTTTCACAGGGGCGAAAGAAAGCCTCATGTTTCAAATGGCAATAAAACATCTGGAGATTTGGAGGTTGGGGTGTTTTGAGAGGTGCATAGTAGCAGTGTTCATCACTTGTCTGAAGAGGGATTTCAGAGCAATTTAGCAAATAGAGACAATCAGTTGAAAAGTCAAGCTCTGTGGAAAGCCTGTCAAGAAAAGATCCTTGAATCAAAGAAGTAAGAGAGGAAGACAAATTCAAGAGAGCTCAGTGCAGTCGTGAGCTGTGTTCTGCACTTTCCCCTAAGGCTGTTTTCCCAGACAGTGCAATCCTGGGGGCTCACCGATTCCCTCCTGCGAGGGAGGGCTGGGGTGTTGGCGAGGGACGCCCTCACCCAGCATTTCAAAGGGGAGAGATGATAGCACTCTTCAGTCTTCCTGGTAACTTGCAGTTTGGGGTCGGATTGTGTTTTGTGAATCAACCAGCATGTGAGAATAGTGGAAACTAATACACAGAACATTTCAGGATAGTTAAAAGGAAGTGAACCAAAATTTTAGAGATGCTGGCGGTATCGAGGGCAGCTGAATCTGTGCTAGACAGTCTGTCTGTACAACTCAAGCCTCTCTTTTGGGTGAAAAACCTCCAGACAGAAATGTTTCCAACTTTTGAGGAAGATGAAACTATTAAATGATTAGGACAGTTCCTGAAATGATGCACAGGGACTGGATAAGGAGGTGTGTGCAGGTACATAAATAGTCCCTGATGTTCTTTCCAGCTTTCATTCCTAGTTAATCCATCATTCAGCTAATCCAGTAGCTACATCACATTACGAGGTAAAGACTCGTAACTCAAATTACCTTCGATGTATGAAGGGATGGAGACAGCTGTGGTCCCAAATGGTTTTACCCTTACTGGAAGCATTTTCATACCTGCCAACCAAATAATTTGAGCAAAGAAGACACTTTTTCTTGCTTGTTTGCTAGAAAAGCATTCTTCACAGTGAGTCCGTTAGCCCTTGCGGGAATCCCAAATAACTACTTGCAACTACTGTTTGTTGCGTTATTCTTCCCACTATTCATAGAATGCTACACAAAAATCCAGAGTTTCTTTACTGTTTCTGCCTCATTGTACTTTCTAGCAGCCCAGGCTTGAGAGATGAAGGAGCTTTCCTAGCCTTGAACGTAGATTTGTCCAAGTATTGCTTTTTCTTTTGTACTTCCATTGCACCAAACCATTCAGAAGTGACTTGAGAGCCCACAGCGGCTTGTGCAGTGGTGTGTGGTTGTTGCTGGATCTCGCTGAACACAACCATCTCTGGTGCTGTGCTGTTGCTGGTCCCTGGAGCAGTTTGATCTCCTGAGCTGTGATGTGCCATAAATTTAGCACGTAGTGGTGCGGTGTGATGCCACGTGAGAATGAGTCAGGCTCTTGCGCCCATCCTCTGCTCCGCTTACAGAGGGGGGAATGGTAATGGCAAGATCCAGGCTTGTTCCTGCGCTGACCATCCACTTGTCAGCTTTGTGCCATGGGCAGGGGAGTAGGACGCTCCAGTGGAGAATATCATGGCAGCAAGGACACCAGTCATCTGTCTGTCTGTCCTGCCTTCAGCTCTAGTCATTCTGAAACTCTGCAGAGAGAGGAGAAGATGACAAAGACAGGAAAAAAATAGGAAGCCAAGTTATTTATTGATATGGGGAGGGAAATTCCATTCTGGCCCTGCAATAGAAGCCGTGATTCACGGCTTTTATACAATAGACATTTGAGTGCATGCAGATGCAAATCCCCTTGGATAGGCCAACATTTTAAATACCACTAAGACATGTTTTTAGGCTCTCTCTGATGCTGGGAATGTTGCCATCACTACAAGGCTGTAGCAGAAAACAAGATTTCAACTGTACTGGTGTCAGATGGTCACTGGGAAATGAGATAACTGATCTAATTGTGTAAATTACTCCCTCACCAGGATTTGAATATGGAAGTTTCTTTGTCTTCTCCTTTACTGCATCACACTTCTACTGATACTCAGTCACTTGCTGACACTTGTGACACTCAGTCACACTGGTACTGTGTGGGATAGGGATGGAGCTAACAAGCCATCATTCTCTGGTGGGGGAGACCTTGTGTTTCTAGGAGGAGGCTGGGTGAGGTGCTGCCATGGCCAAGTCTCTCACATGCTACACTCCAGGCATGCATTTTTGGTAGCTTCAGCCTGGATGTGACACACTAAGCGATGATTGACCCAAAAGGAATTCCGTGTTTCTGAAGGGAAAGCCAAGCTTGGAAGCAAACAGGACTATTCCAGTGTGTGCTTGGCTGCACAGAGCTCTTTGCTTTCTAAGCTAAAATCGCAGGTGGCTTTCCTCACTTCCAGCCCCCACATCTTTATTGTGCTGTTACTATAGAAGAAGAGTAGCTTTCTGTATGCCAGAAAACAAAACAAAAATCAACAAAAAAGAATACCATTTAACACCATGAAATTACTTCTAAAAAAAACAACTTCAGGAAAGGAGCATGTTTTTCCATTCACTGTATTGATGTTGGAGTATGGTATAAATATATTTTATTATTCTAAAGCTTTGAATTATTACCTGACAGCTTAAAATGCTGATTTAATGCAGCCCTGCAGAGAAAAGTGGTGGTTCTGTCATTACTGAGATAGCCAATACACATCATAAAATTGATGCATGGCAGCCCTGAATAAGGAACTGCACATCGTTCATTATTACATCACTTTATATTAGGACTGCAGGGATCAATAAAAAGCAACAGGACTAAATGTTGCCAATTCCCCCCACAAAGTCTTTTGATTGACATTATTTGCTTGCAGGTGTGGCTAAAATGTTGCCAAAAAATGTTGCCCGCTTCTTATGGTTTGGGGAAGGAACACTTTGCTCTGTTTTGTAATCTCCGTTGTGTTAATCACAGTATTCCCTGAGCCACCACGGTGTAAAAAAGCAATGCAGGCTTGCAGAGCTGGAACATCCACCATCCTCCGGCTGCGGAGGGTCATGATGGGGGCCCTCTCCTGTAGGGAGGGTGGAGAAGGAAAGTATATGCATCTACATAATGTTGTCCATCCTACCGCCTGCAGGTTAATAGTCTTTGCCGTATTTCCTCCTTTTTTAACCAGTCACAAGCCATGTTTTGAAACGGAGACTGAAGGTCACGTTCTTCTCAGTGCTGAGCTAGGTGGTTGCTGAAGTCCTGATGCTGTGGCAGCCATTCACTGGTCATTAGCAAACCCAGGACCTGCACTCTGGAAAATTTCCACCAAGTCACTGCCTTGCCCTGATGAGCTGGGGAGCAGCCAGGGGCAAAACACTGTCGCTCAGAACCAAACTCGGCACAAGGGCTGCTGCCGGGAAAGGGGAAATATCTTTCCTCATCAGCTCCCGTGTGTCCAGTCCCTCTGAAGAGGTTTACCACCAGGAGCCTCCTTCTTCTCTTACACTCCCCTGGCAGGGAGGAGGAGACCAGCAGAGTAGGTTGTGGAATGGTAGTTTCTCTCCTAATGCTGCCTCCCTCAACTTTTTGATGTCTCTCCTCTTCCAGCTCTCGGTGGCAAGCACACTGGGTCCAAACAAGGGGCTCAAGTGAGAACACAGGCCTCTTTTTTATTGCTGAACTTAACTGTAGCTCTTCCCTTGTTTTGGTTTAAGTGATACGCCTTTTGTTTTCCAGATGTGCAGTAACATCCAGCTGGGAGGAGTAAAATGTGTTTTATGGACTAAAGCGTGTTCATGACTAAACATTGTCTATACTATAGATGCAAAAAGAGGCTGTTCACAATCCCAAAAGATCTGTTCCAAGTCAGAGACTTTGGGATGCGTTTTCTATTGTCAGGTTGTAAACTTCTGCAAAGCTTACAAAAGAAATGCTGATGCAGCCTTCCTACAACAAACTTGAGGACTGTATAAAATAAAATAAGATAAAAAGTCAATGTCTGCAGGTTTGGGTGCGTCCCATTGTGTTGCTCCTACCCTGTAGCAGCAGGTGTGTGCTTCGCCTGAGCCACCACGGGAAAGGACAGGCTTCAAAGGCAACTTTCCGTAGCTGCAGAGTAACATTTGCTGTGCCTCACAAATGAATGACAAACAGGTGGTGGTCTCAAAACTGATGGTCATTTTCTTTAAATTTGCTGAGTTTTATGGCTTGCTTGCAGATTGCTTCCATTTGGAAGGTGGAACCTTACTGTGCTCTGTGTGGCTGCACAGGGCCAACCTCAGACACGCAGCAGCGTGCAGGCATTGGCACCGTCACAGCCTGAGACATCAGAGCAGCTGCGTGCCCAGAATATTGCCCTTTGAGTCTGTAAGGTTAGGGGAGATGTTGCTGTCTTTAGCATAATGGGGAGACCACTAGATGATCTCCCTTCTCCACAGACTTGGCCGAGGAGAAGCAGCAGTGCTGTATTTCTTTGCTCGGCTTCAATTCAGGCAGAGCACAGAACCTCAGCTGCAGACAGACAGGAGGGACTTGGGCATTTCTGATGGCAGGAGTTGTGCTTGATGTTTCCAAGAATAATTGCTAACACCTTTCCGTCTCTAATCAGATTGGTGCTCGGCTGCCTGTGTGTGCTATTGTTGTGGATGTTGAAACCAGCTATTAACAGCCGTCTTCTTGCATTTCAGATGTGAGTGCTTGCCCGGTTACAGCGGAAAACACTGCGAAATAGATGATGATGACTGTGTGGGCCATAAATGTCGCCATGGAGCTGTCTGCGTAGATGCAGTCAATGGCTACACCTGCGTCTGTCCTCAGGGCTTCAGGTACATGAGAGTCGGCTCCTCCTCCTGACTGTCTTCTGTACATAGTGTTGGGGCACTTTTTTAATTGCTTTCATCCTCAGAGCTGATCAGCCTCTAGATATGGTATTGACCTGTCATTCCTATGAGAATGGATTGCTCACTGCTTCAAATCTTAGAGCTGAAGTAGGTCTTAACGAGTTAACTGAATACAGGGCATTGACGATTCTTGCTTTGGAAACAGCAATTTGCCTTTTGTGCAAACTCTGTTAGTTTGCCTGCCTGGTAAAACACCAGGTAATGTACTCACATAAATTATATGAAGATAAACCCTGCATACACGACAGTGAGCAAAGGATAATAAAATTACACATGTGAACCCCGAGACCTGGCTGCAAGAGAACAGGAGTCTGAGGATTTTGTGCCAGTGTCTCTGTGCCCATGGGTGGATGGGCTCAGTACGATTTGGGCTGTAAATTTCCAGTCTCTGATTCTGACAGCTGCCAATATATCTGACTCCTGGAAATCTCACTGTCTGTCAGAGATAAGTGTGCTGCTCCAAATGGATTCACTAATCATTGCCTGAGGCTGGATACTGGCTTCCTTCCAGCTAAACCTTTTCGTGTTTGAAATACACACATGAGACAAAGGAGTACCTGAAAAGATCAGTCTTGACAAAGCAGAAATTGCATGAACACTTATAAATCATTTTCTCTACTTTGTATCTGCAACTGTTTTCATTCTTCTTGCTTTCATCCTTGCTGGTTTGGGGTTTTTTTTTCCCCTCTCAACACACATTTTTATTGCAAAGCGGACAGGCTTTCCTGAATAGGTATTGATATATAACATGATGTCAGCCCGTGGTTTCACAGAGTCAGGCTTGTTATTTACAGGATATCAGATATCCTCTGCATTTCAGATTCATACCCTTTTCTCCGTGTTTCATTCTCTGCTTCAATCCCTTTGATGGCCTTAGGGATCTTGCAAATTGGTGACTGACAAGGATAACAAGTGGCTGTCCCACAGTGGAATTGTAAATGCTCAATGTTATCTAATTGTTAGAGTTGAGAAATGGGATTGCAAAGCCATATCTGGAGTAACTCGAGCCTGTCGTCAGATGGTAGTGACTAGGAGGCTTCTGCTACAAGTCTCCCGATTTTTAAGGCACATCAGTACTAGGTAGTGATGAATGTGAGGGGTTTTTCCAGGAAGGCAGTGTTTGGCACAGTTGAGCAGAACAGCAGGGGTGGGTGGGAAACTGGCCTGGGTTCCTGTGTACCACACAGCTCTACTGGCAATTTGGGCAGTGCCCCAGGTTGGCTGATGTCACGCCAGGGACTTCAAGAGCAGAACCTGGAACATCCCAGCCTGCTCCCCTGCTCAAATGAGAGTGTTTAATTCCACTAAAAGTCCTCCCAAGAGGAAACATCTTTTCACACAAAGCTCCAAAACTCAGTTTCTAGCTTAGACAGCACTTCACAGCCCAAGGTAGACTTGGGCAAGCAAAGTAATCCCACTGCCTGTCAACAGCAGAGCCAGGATTAACTTGAGGTCTTCTGCTCACTTTCTTTTTTTTTTTCACTACTCCATGCCACCTCCTTAAATTTCCTGTGCAAGATGCAAGGGAGCAAGGGTCTTTTAGGAGATAAACATCGCTGTGGGCACTAACATGCTCCCTCTGCCAAGGCAGAAAGCAAGCTGAAGCCCCTTGTGTTGTCCATGCAGAATAGTCCCTGATCTTGTTTGATACCTGGATTAAAATTCTGCTAACGGAACAAGATCTGCTCATTATTCTTTCCATGACTCCAGCCTTTTGTAGTTTAAAGGCCTGCTGCTCCGAAGGGGGTTCTGATTTCT
Organism: Tringa solitaria; assembly: GCA_026413425.1. Lineage (NCBI taxonomy): Eukaryota > Metazoa > Chordata > Aves > Charadriiformes > Scolopacidae > Tringa > Tringa solitaria. The sequence goes on from JAOXJM010000052.1 coordinate 33,790,597, forward strand.
TTTTTTTCCCCTCTTAAGATTGCAATTGCAAAGGTAGTGATTGACAGAGTTCAGCCTTCTGATGTTCAGGGTTATAGACTCAACTGCTCACGGAGCGTGCCTCAGGTGCTGGGCTGTGCCCAAGGAGATAACTTTGCAAGTATTTGAAGGCTGCAAGTGTTGACGAAAAGAAGAGAACACGAGGGGTGGTCTGACAAAGGTAACCAGGAGACCTAAGATGATGATTAATAAAGTTTTTTGGCTAAGTATCAAGAATCATTTCCCAGCAGTAAGTCTGCAGAGTGACCTCCCAGTTATCTGGAGCTTATGCTGTTGTAATAAATGCACAGGCCTATAACAATTTTATGGTTGTCACTATACCGTACGTCAAAGCCACTTGGAGTCACACATTAATAAGGATGTTACAACCTACATTCTTGCACGGTTGTACAAATGGCACTTTGGTAAATTCTTAACAGTGTAGTGCCTCATATGCACAGTGCCACGCCTCTGGTGACGGTCCCCAAAAGACACAGCGCCAACATGCACACACTGCCTATCGCCCAGCAGCCTTTTGCAATTGCATAATACACTTTCTTCCTGAAAAGTTTTCAGTGTTTTCTTCCCAAAATAACATTCGTTTACCCCCTGTAGATGAAAACATTTTTGAGGATTTGTGAACCCCATTGGATAAAACGGAATGTATCAAACTTTCCCTCCAGCAGTCAGCCTCACAGTGGTGGTGTCCTGATGAGTGTCGCTCTGGTGGTGAAGCGCGCATTAAGACCGCTGAGCTGGATGGAAAGCGCCGCTCCTCCTCCTCCTGTGGGTGCGTCAGAGCCCCCCACGGGGGCAGTTTGCTGCGAGAAACTCAGCGGTGATTATTTAAATAAATGAGATCGTACCAGCCAGATCGGACTTGGCCAAGCTATGCAAGTCGGGCCGCGCTCCACATTCCGCTGCTGGGGAAATAAATAGTATTAACCATTTCTAAAAATATTTTTTAAAAACTATTTTAAAACAAAGAAGAAAAGGCCTTGACAGACACTGTTGCTAATGTGATCTCTAGATGCCTGTAGCAGGACAGCTGCATTTGTGAAGCCACCCACTGAAGGGTTTTCACAGCAAGGAAGGGCTGTGCATGAGCTGTATTGGGAGCTCAGGAAATCTTTCAGAGCAGCACCAAGCACAGACACAGTGGCTTCTTGGAACATTTGCTTTCTGTTAGTGCAGGCTGCTGCGGGTCACGTGATTTTTTTTATTTTATTTATTTTTTAATTCCATGAAATTAGAATTATATACACTGACTTTCCTTCTGCTTGCTGGTTGTTGCTCACAGACAAAACAAAATGATTGGCATTTGGTAGAACAAAGCTAATGGGCAGGGTTAGCAGAGCTCCTTTCTGCCAGTCACCTCTGGAAAACAAATTACACCTGACATCAGGCCAGGGGTGAAGGCCATCTCTCGGTCGACCCTAGTTTGATCCCATTGCTGGCCCTCCTGACGTGTTTGCCAGCCAGCAGCAGAGCCCTGCACTGGAGAGAGAGAGCCCACGCTTAATGAAACCAGGCTTTGGACAGGAGAGTGCTCCAATCGGACAGGCCACTTTAGAGCAGTGGGGATGTGGCACCAACGTGTTCTCGGCTCATCAGCTCTGGCTGGGTCTGACTGCTGCGCTGATAGGCAGCTACTACAGTAACTACCTCAAATTGGTGAGAATTGCTTTCTCTGTATCTATCACCCCAGGAGGTTGTTGCTATTTTTTTATTATTACCTTGTTTTCTTGGAAAGGGGAATCCAAACCATCCCTGGCCGGGTGGTGCTATGCCCTCACCCTCCCCAGAAGCTGCAGCAAAGGGTCTCGCTTGGGAAGGGAGAGTTTCTTCCTCTGTAACTAATTCATAGTTTAGGTGTGTTCACAAAGAAATGTTCCCAAGAACAAATTTACTTTGAGAAACGTATCAGACTGAGTAAAGACAACCATTTCCCATACACTGTTACTCCCCCACACTGTACTGCCTGCCGTGCTCCCATTTCCACTGCTGCCCACTCTGCTGACCCTCTACATCTCCTCCAAATACTCCTTGGAGCAAAGTAAATGGGGTTTATTGATTGCCAGCAGTCCTGCCTGCCGGATTACGCTTTTGACATACGTTTGTCTAAATGAATAGATTGGCTTGTCCCTATGCACCGCTATGCTCCTCTGGTGGAGGATTTTTACCACGGGCTGACAGAGTGGTTTGCTCCCCACCCCGGCCAAACCCTTTGCTGATACATGAGCAGCCTGTGCCCCCTTCCAGCACTGAGTGTCACCTGGGCAGCGAGGGGAGGTAAGGGGTCCCTCTTATCCATGGGTCCCTGCCCTTAGAGCAGAGAGGTAGCAGTGGGATGGGCATGGGGAAGCTGGCTTTGAAACATCACTCTGTCCTTGTGTGGATAAACAAAGTTTAGGGCAATGCAGTTAGTAAAGTGGTGAAATACAGTTTATCCTGCAAGGTACCAAGAGGTGGTTCTGGTAAGAAGGAATCATCTCTGTGTGTGTGTAGAGGAGCACAGTCAACCCTACTGACACCGGGGCTGGAGCGGGACGGTCCCTGCAGGGCGCGCTCCCGTGGGGGTGGCGAGAGCCCAACACAGCACTGTGCTTTGGGCCTTGGAAATCCCCAGTGGTGTTTTTCACCCTCCTTGTGCTTATTCCTGTGGAACAGATTTCTGTTTGCCATACCCACATCACCACATAGAAGGCCAACAATAGAGATTTGGGCAAAGTCAGGAAAGTAGTTGGGGTGTTCCATGCCGTATATCGGCTGTGGGGAAAGGAGAGCTTCTCCCAGGTGCAAATCCCAAATGTTTGTGTTTTTCAAGGCATTCTTCAAGTTTGCCTTTCATAAAAGTAGCAATGTAAAACCCCGCGTCTCTTCTTCTCCCAGACATTCTAGAAAAGCAGAGTAGCTCCCTTGCTTTCGATGCAGTTCAGAATTTTGCCCATCCATATTTTGTTGTGTATTTTTCTCGTGTTTCCCAGAGGCAGAGCAGAGTGGTGTGTGTCGGGAGAGCAGGGCAGGGAGAGGTTCGGGCTCTCATTCCACACAGCGCTAAAGATAGAGCCGTGGTACTCTGCAAAATTTCACATGAGAAAATGTGAAAAGAAAGCAGCCGTCTCCATTCCCTTCTGGGACAGGGCAGCAGGCTCTGGTCCCTGTGGCTAAGCAAGGCTCTTCTTGAGTATGTTGTGGCTGTTGTATTGGCTGTTCTTGCACATCTTGTATCAGTACTATTTACTACAGGGTAATGGCTTAGGTTTCTATTCTAATTATATCTAGGAAGGTTGCCTAGAAATTCACTGAGCTTCCAAGTCACACCTGCTTTGCTGGAGAGGAATGAGAGCCTTTTATTTTTGCTTTGTTTTTATAAGAATACTATTATACAAAGTGCTCCCCGAATGGCAGGAAATCCCTAGGGGGACAAGTGGGATTTTACTGTTCCAGGGCTGGGCTGATGGGTTATTCACTGCATCGATGGGTCTGCCCTAGTCCTCTCCTGGGAAGCCCTCTGCCCCCGTGCCAAGGGATGCTGTAACGCAGAGAGCTGGTGCAGGAGCCCTCACAGCCCCCGCCACAGCTATTCCCACGGCGTTCCCCGCAGCACAGCCCGGCACACGCTCCCTACTCACCAGCTGCCGATTTTTCATCATTTCACTGTCTACGCTTTTTCAAGCAGTCACAAAACTCAGTGCAAAGAGTTTACGTTCTCTCATCAGTCCAGAAAGAGTCTGTTGGGTTTGGGCAGTGATTGTAATTTAAATTTGGGGTATAGTTGCAGGGATGCACCCAGAGAGCATGGCCCGGTCTCTTTGCAGTACCCATTGACCACACAGGCCCAAGTGGGTGTATTGGGCAGAGAATTTTCATTTACTTTTGGCAGTTTAGTCTGGCACATGTCATCACTGTGAAAGGTGACTGCAGCTTTTTGCACTTCCTCCCTTTTCCCTGCTCCTTCTACACTGGTGTCAATGTTTCAGTGTAGCTTAGTCATTCCAGCAAGTAACCCATGAAGCACAGAGCCACACTGAACCTGGGGACGGAGCCATCGCTGCTCCTGGGAGATGTGGCCCATGACTCAGAGGTCAGAAGTTCCTACCTGTGGGTTTTGCTCAGCCTTTCATATAGTGAAGACCAAACCTCAGCACTTTTCTCCAGATCTGAACATGATTCAAGTTCACAAGTACTCAGATCTGGCATTTGGTTTTCCGCTGCCTCTGACTGTGGGAGAACTTCCTTTCCTTCACACTTTTCTGACTTTGACATTGACAACCACCAACTCAGCTAAAAAAAAGTTGATGATCCTGATGCTGTTAGAAACAACCAGTTCAGGGAAGCTGCCCATCAAATAATGTGGTACCAGTGCATTGCTGCTGAGACTTATTAGCAGTTGCCTGTCTGTTGATGATACACGCTCTCATATACAGCAAAGCAAGTGAGGAGGCTGTAAAAAACACTAAAAAATAGAGGATTTTCCCCTCCCTTACCAACAGCAAAGGTAGACTCAAGTCCCAAAGCCTAGGATGGGGCTTTTGGGCTGAGCAGTGGTGCGTATTTCTGGATGGCAGGGAGAGCAGGAGAGGAAATCTCAGGTTTGGGCTTAAATGGCTCCCAGTTTTTGCTGGGAAGGTCTGCATGGCACAGTGTGTGATGAAAGCTATTTTAGACAAACTGCTGTACCTTGCAGAGCTAAATGACCGGTGCAAAGTGCAGTACAAATTCCTTTCATTACTTGAACTGGTTCTTTGAGAGCGAGCATGGGAATTTCAGTGAGCGCTGTGCTCTCTAGCTTTCACGCAGCGAAGTGGGCACGTGGCAGGTGAATCCCAGCGCTGCTGAACCACAGCAGGAGTGTAACGTCAGCGTTTGAAAGTGTTCTCTCCCTTAAAAAAAATGGTGATAATTGAGGCTGCTCCTTCTTTCCTTTCCCTTCTACAGTGGACTTTTCTGTGAAACTCCCCCACCAATGGTTCTGCTCCAGACAAGCCCGTGTGATAACTACGAGTGCCAGAACGGGGCCCAGTGCATCGTCGCGCACCACGAGCCCATCTGCCGCTGCCTGGCTGGCTTTGCTGGGCAGAAGTGTGAGAAGCTCATCACGGTCAACTTTGTTGGGAAGGATTCCTATGTGGAGCTGCCATCAGCCAAAATCCGCCCTCAGGCCAACATCTCCCTCCAGGTACGTCACGCAGACGTTGTTGCCAGGTAGTTGCCAGCCCAGTGCTCTTCTAAGCAATCATGCCTATATATGTATATATTGGAGTTTTATTCTGAAGGAACAGGGACTAATGACCAAGATGCCAACAAAGTTAGAGACAATTTATGAGCCAGTTGTCTGCTTTAAATTACTGAACTATTAAGGAGCAACTAAGGCACCACTTTGTGGACACATACTCTGCCTCTAGAATCTCACCACTCTCTTATTACCAGACCGGCAAAGCACCTGGAGATGATGCAGCAAACCTCCCTGGTGTCTTACTGATCTACAGCATTGTGTTCCCTCCGGTAGAAATTAGTGCTTAGTATTCAGAGACTTAGTAAAAGAGGCTGCTCTAAATGACCTTTCCAGACAGTGTTTTGCTTACTCTTTTACTGTGCGCATTCAGTAGATAAAAGGCCTGGGGTTTTGTTACAGCCCTGTTGTTACACCTAAATTTGGTTTGAGGTCTGATGTTCAGAAGGGAACGGAGATGTCAAAGGTGCCACATCACTACGGTCATCCTTGCGGTTGTGGATTAAAGGTATTTTGAATACTTAGTCCAGTAGATTTAGGTGCTTTGGATGTTATTTGCATTCACAGTCTAGTAGGCGTTAAACTGGTCTTTTTATTCCTATTATCCCAAAGTAAATGGGAATAGTTTCTAGCTCTATACGTTTTCTAATAAAGAGATGTATGGAGCACATGTAAGACATGACACATCTCTTTCTTAGGCCACTGACTGTTTATCTGGACCATTTCTATGTGAGAAATCATCCCTGCATGTTTATTTTATTGCATTTATTTTCTCAATTTGGAGAGATTGTATTCCACAGTTGGAAATCATATTCTAGGTTTACTTGGTCGAGTTTGGTTGTAATTAAAATACCAATGTCAAGACATGGGAAAAAAGGACCAGATTTCCACATTAGGAATAGATTTTTAAAGGGTAGTTCCTGCAAAGTTTATTTTAATGAAAAAAATCCGTAATTAATATTTATCGTTAATAGCTTGAGTATGCAGTTCATGTGAAAATGAAGCTGATTCGTGTATATTTGAAACGCTAGTTTTTCCTTCAAAGTTCTCATTTAATATAACAAAAGAGATTCTAAAATATGGGCATTCTAAAATATGGCTCCTTAAAGGCTCCAAATACTATAGGTCAACTCCAAAGCTCAAAATCTGGACATCGGCTTCCTAAGTGTACAAATCACATTACCTCAGCCATAGCTTGCAGAATAAAGCTGATTATTCCAGAAGGCACATGCAGATGATGTTCTCACTTCTTGTTTCCCAGGCTGAATATTATTCTTGCATCCAGTAATTAATCACCAGTGAATTAAAATTAGAGTACAACATTGATTATTAAGAAGGGATAGAGGAAATGGTATTCAAAAGTGCTCAAGAGAAAAAAAATTAAGGGCAAAAGGATGGTATTTACATACATATAAAATGCAAACAGATTTATAAATTTACTTTTTAGTTTGGGCATTTAACAGCTATTATATATAAAATAAGCAATAAATCTCAGGAAATATGTACTGTGAAAATAACAGGCAGGTTGTATCCAAAAATCCCATTTTGTCCTTCTGTTTTATTGTAGGGTTGGTTTTTTTCTTCTGTACTATAGGGATATTTGAGAGCTGGAGACTAGGAAAGTGGAGTCTTTGTTTTTTGATTCAGTGTTCAAGATTATTTTTTCCCCTTGATGTACATCAAAGCTGGAGGGACGAGGGCTACTCTGTTCTTCCTGCCTCTCTGAATGTCCCATCTGAACTCAGCATGAGCAGCTAATAACTGGGATTGAGTGAATAACTCCTGGTTATCCTCGATGTGGGGACAGGCTCCTTTTGCCTTCTTTGTGTTCATAGAAAGTCTGTGAACAGATCAGCGCCTGCTGAAATTTGTTTGCTTGTAATTGTGACACACTCCTTCTAATGCCAGAGTTGATTTTCTAAACCTCCACTTCAAGCTAGGGTAGAAGCTGAGAAATAAATTCACGTGTCGCCAAAAATACAGCAACAGTCTATTGACAGGGTGCAAATAAATTGCAGCTTCCACCTCCTGCCACACTAGTTCTCGCTTGAAACAAGGGAGCCATCCCTTAGTGGGAGGCTGACCTGTTTGTGTATGAGCCCACCTGATGTCACCAAGACCTTTTTGGGGCTCATGGCTCTTTCTCTCATCATTGCTCATCTATATGATTTCATAAATAGTATTTAAATTGCATATGTGATTTTGGGTATGATTTTTAATAGCTTGGGGTTTTTTTAAATCATTTTCAAGCAAGTTTACCTGGTTATTAATGGTTCACAGGTGGCAACAGACAAGGACAATGGCATCTTATTATACAAAGGAGACAATGACCCTTTGGCTCTGGAGCTGTACCAGGGACATGTGAGGCTCATCTACGACACGCTGAATTCCCCACCTACCACAGTGTACAGGTAAATAGCTGAGCTTTACCGAGACAGTTGATTTCCAAAAAAAAATGGAGAGGTAGGATTTTTCCAAGAAATGTGCATGGGAGAAGGACCTGTTATTTTACTTCATTGTATCTCTTTTATGTGTGTAATTAGATAAGAAAATCAGAATGAAGACTTAACTAGAGGCTGTATGGTTAAAAATTGGTATTTACTGGCAACGCCGGTGACGCTGTGTTCTACTGTGATTGCAGAAAAGGAGCAGTAGTTGTGTTTTCTCATCTTCTGTAAAGATTCAACTTATGGTGGATGTTGTCCTTGAAATAGTTCCAAATAATCAGTTCCTTAAATGTTGATATTTAGCATTAATTTACTGAACCAAGACATAACAGGGACTGTGCAACTGCAGGATTAGACTGTGTCAAATAGGAGGAGAAGGGCTGAATTCCTCTACAGGGTGAATGTTTTTAGAAGAACTTTTACCTATATCAATAGTAACTATACAAGCTATGAATAACCACAAGTTACAGAAGTAAACTGTAGGGTAATTTGACCTTCAGACACTTAACTTTTGGGGATACCCAACCCTCAAGTTTCATTCATTAGTCACAAAAAAGAAAAGCAAGTGTAAAAGTGAAACCCGTGCACAGAAGCATTTCTCTAGGGAAGAGAGTTGTGCTGCTTGTGTCTTCCACTGTTCCTTTAGCAGCCTTCTGCACAGCTTAACTCCCTTCTGATGATTTTTAAGCCCTCTTGCTGCAGTTTGTTCTCTCTAAACATGGAATTGAGACCACATGGAGCCCTTTTGGGTTCAGAGCAGTTTCATGGCATTGTGCATGTGGAAGAGCTGGATTTCCCTGCCCACCTCGCTCTTTAAGGAAGTGAAGAACAAGTGAAGGGATGCCACCAACTAGACAGGCCGGGCCTTGCACTTTTTCTGGAAAGATTTCTCAGCACTTGATAAAAGTTGAGTCTTCCAGGAGCATGGTAGCTGTGCAGAGCTTTCTTGAAGGCGAATGATGACTTGTTTAAGAAAATGAGAAAGTTCCTTCTGTATAAAAACAAATGGGGTAATACCAATGCAGGGGTGTCACCAAGAAGAGCAATGACATGTCCACTGTAAGAATGAAGAAAGTAGGTTGTTAGTGATTTTCACTGGCTGGGTAGGTGTGAAATATTTCTCTCTGTGTGGCGTCTAATCCTAATTGATTTCATGTTAGAGCCAGGCTGAAGTTGTTAAACAGTTTTACGCCGCTAATTAGAACATAGGGAAAAGCTCATTATGTGTGGGCAGCACAGGGGGGTGACGGATCGGTGTGGATGCTTGCTCTCTGTTGTCAAGGGCAAAGCATTGTGGTGACAAGAGCTGTTGCCACCATCACAACAATTTATGGATCTGCTGCCTTCTGGCAAATTTGCCGGAGATGGCAGGCAGCGGTGTCCTCATTATTCCTGCGCCCTTCATATTGATCAAGGAGGAGGTCTCCATTCAGACTGACACCTCATTACCATAAGATTAATGCCCTGTTCACTACATTTTGTTCTGTGCGATCTGTTGAGATGGGAAAGAAGCTGCTTAATACGGTGCCCTTTCTGAAATGTCACTCTAATCTTTTATTAGTTTAAGGAGTGGAGCAAAATGGGATTAGCATGGAGCTTGATGGGAAAAGATTGGGTTGATTGAGAAAAACTGCAGCTAAAGAATGTCAAAAAGGGCCTCTAAATAGCTTAAAAGACTTGTTTTCCTTAAGGGCTGAGGAAGGAGGAGGAAACCTGCTTCTCTCCTTACAGTCATAGGATTTAAGGGTAGAAGCTGTGAGTGGATCTGGTTTGACCTCCCTATAGATCGTGTTTGACTTTTAGCTAAGGCATAAGCTCTGTCTGGCTAAGACATGACTTCCAGCTTGGCACGGAGTTTTGACAGGAAAACACCAAATAATGGGAAATCCCGCATTTCCTGTAGTAGCTTGGACCATGGTCAATCATTTCCATTACCCAGGCATTGGCCACAATTTCTCAGTTGTGTTGCTAATACCTTCTCGATGTTTTAGAGACTTTCTCCAGGGACATTAAAGTCCTTTAATACCTGGTACTGGCTCCCATGAGTTTATCTGTACTGTTAATTGCATTGTCTCCTAATTTGCATTTTGATGGCATGAACAGCTGATTCAGTGTCATGCATTTTACCTAAACCTTAAGAATCTGGTAAACTCTTTTCTACAACTTCTACATTTTTTCATTTTTCACTAAAAAGAAGGTTACTAGGAGAACCTAAGTCAAAACTTAGCCACACCACTGGTGAAACAGTTTGCTTTCTCTGTTCCTAGTCCTTGCTGTCTTGTTTAGATGCCTCATTTAAATCTCAATCTAGGAAAAGTGGACTGTTTGCCTTTGAGAAGCTCTGTTGAAAGACTATTAGATTAATTTTCACGGGCACCGCTATCCTCCAAAGGGATCCACTTCTCGGAAGAGATGAGCGGTGCTCTGGCTCTTGTTTTCCCTCACAAGAGTCTGCCAAAAGAGGAGGAGGCCTTAAAATGCTGCCTGGTGGGAAATGTGCCAGCTACAGCTGCAGGAAATCTATAATTGACCTGGTTCTGTGTTGTAACGGAGATGTTTTACTGGCTATTTCAGGTACTCCCATGATGGGATGTGGGAAGTCATTGGCAAGCCACATCATCTGTAATTCTTCAGAAGTCTCCTTGATAAGATTTATTATTAGTACTTAAAAACAGGAAAATTAGCAAAGCACTTGGCTAATACAGGGAATATTCTGTAGGGATAAGATAAAACCTGCTGTCAGACAGGTTTGGAAGCCAGCAGAGAGTAAGACGTACTTGGTGGCAGTTTTGGGTAGGATTTAGCCGAAGGGTGCTGGAAGGGTGACGCACGCGATGTGTAAGATTGCAAAACTCTCCCCCAGCCCCTTAGCGTGCAGCCAGGGGGAAGGCTGGAACCAGACCAGTGCTCTGACCTGACTGGTGTGGTGTCTTCTGCCACAGCTTCGCTCTGCAAAACTGTCCTAGGATTTCAGTAGAGCTGCGGTACAAAGTTAGTCTGGAAAAGCCCAAGATTAAGTCGCTGTACGCTCAGATTTGCTTTACGTGTATTCACTCCTGTGGTCTGTTTGGATAGAAAGGTTAAAGTTGACATTGGACTTCTCTTTCCTTCCAGTCAGATAAAGGTCAGCAAATGCCCGATGGAAACAACTACCTAAAATACATTGTCATTTATCATCAGGTTAGAAAAAAATACAAGTTAATGCATGAATATGCAATGACTGAACTCGCCCTTTTGAAAGAAAAGCTGACTGTCTGTTATTGGAACTCCTTGCTGTAAGCTGCAGGATAACAGCTTCCTGGGCGTCATAGTAAACATCTTATAGAAGATCAATTTTTGAAGTAGGATTCCTATTTGTTTTTTCTTTTATTCTATTTAATTATTCACAACAGATGCACAAATGATAATGGAAATGTGTTTCTGAGTGCTTTATTAGCCTCCTGGTTTCTGCAGTGGTGAGAGTTACTCTTCCACGCCATGACAGTACTTAGCACTGAGCCAACAGTGAGTTCTTGAAATAAAGTAAATCTTTTACACAGATAATCTGCCTTAACTGATAGGAAATGTGCTGCTTTTATTTACCACCATGCTCCAATTGTTGGAAGTGTGAACTAACAAATAGCATGTAATTCTGTACTTTCAGTATTCAGCCATTGATACTGGTATCTGTTTAACTGTATTCTTACAGGGATACCCTCCTATTTTTGGTATTTTTTCTTATGTCTTTTCCTTGAACCAGAGATGAGACCTTACTGGTAATTTTTTTCTCTGATGGCTTTTATGCTACTACACAGTCATATTCATTTGGATGCTATATTAATCCTTCCTAATAGAAATGGAAAATAGAAGTTTGACACAAACTGCTGATGTAATTCCCTCCAGAGTTCCCAGATTGCCATGTTGTATATAGGCTGTCATATCTGGTAAAGAGCAAGATGCAGACGTCATTGGTGTAAAATCGTATGTTTTCATGCAGGCTTCCTGGCAGCGGAGAAAAAGGAGGCAGTTAGGAAAACATAAGAATTAATTGTGTTTGTCTTTCTGCAGGACCTACACTCAAATTGCATAACAATTCCTTTTAAAAGTATCCTCGCATAATCTGTTTTCAAAAAGGCTGCATCATTAAATATATTTTTTATGGATTGTATCATGCAGGTCTTTTGGTCTGGCTAATTCTTACATAGCGTAGATGGATGTTCTTGCGGTTAAAGCAGCATCTGTGAACTCCCCGTTTCATTCCAGGTTGCTCAGCTTCTGCCCATGGAGCAGCCCGTGTGGCCACCAGCAGGGCCTGTTGCCATAGGAAAAGGGGCTCTGGTTTTAAACTGAAACTCAGGAGATTTAGACTAGATATAAGGAAGAAATTTTTTGTGTTGAGAGTGGTGAAGTTCTGGAACAGGTTGCCCAAAGACACGGTAGATGCCCCATGCCTGGAAATATTCAAGGTCAGGTTGGACGGGGCTCTGAGCAACCTGATCTACTTGGAGATGTCCCTGCCTGTTACAGGAGGGTTGGACTAGATGGCCTTTAAAGGTCTCTTCCAGTCTAAACTATTAAATGATTCTATGAACAGGTCCCTGGCCACGCCACTCCAAAGAACTAAACTTGGTAGTACTTTTGGTCCTCTACTTGGATTTCATAGACTTCTCCGCATTTCTGGTGCTGAGGTTGAACAGCTGCTTTGGTGACGGAAGAGCTTCCACACTGTCCAAAGATACGGGAGGTGTAATCACCTTTCTGTAGCTGCAATTGCTTATCTGCAAAAAAGCCTGGGAGGCTTCACCATTCATTAACTGCCTTCTAGGGAGGAATTGCTGGAGGAGTGAAAGCATTAAATATTCTTATCATCATTATTAGAGCTCGTCAAACCCAGTTTTCACCCAAAAGTTTCTTTGCAGAGCTCACTGCGTGATGGGTCCTTTTCTGCCTAATACCTTCATGGTGTGCAGCCTGTGCTGTGCCCAACCCTGGTAGGATTCCTGTTCAATACTTCTGGATGGTCTCTAAATAGACTGTTTTTCAGAGTTTTTGTGAGATATCACTGAGCTCTTAATAATTCTGTATATTTGCAATTCATTTTATTCTCTCTGTCACACACACTTATTTTTTCAGGTACTCCATAGGGCTTTTGCATGAAATATAATGAAAGAAACCAGTACTAATCTCTGACCTGCACAGTAGAAGTTGTAAAATTTGAACGTACTTATACATCTTGCATGAGCCAAGGCAAAGGACAGATGAATTATTTTTTGCCTTTATAAAGGGCTTTGGCATATTTGAATGGGACAAAAAGGACAAGCATGTGACTTCTTGTCAAACTACAAACATCACACTTCCCAAGTTTTTCCTGGATTTTTGTGTAATAGGACAGTGAAAATGGAAGGCCAAGACTTTAAAATGTCATCTAACTTTTATCACTAGATTCAGAAGCAAATATTTGTTTTCATGAAATTGAGAAACTTTCTTCTGCTGAAAGGAAGCTTAAGAAGGGTAAAGTTTTGTCCTTCAGGCTGCCTGAGGACTTAGCAGGCAAAATCTTGTTAAGCGGAATTAATTTTTTTTCTTTGTAAATCTCTTCAGTATCTCTTGCAAGAATGACAGTTTCTCATCTCTCCTCACCTCCACCCAGCTCATTCTCTTCAGTGTAGTAGCTGAGTAGCTAGGATCACTGTGCCGCAAACCCACAGCTTTATTTCTAACCTTACACATACGTGTCAATGAGATGTTTTATCAGAAGGCAAAACCTTTCACAAAGCAAGTCGATGTGTCTGTGTACCAGGTCGGAGAAGTTAGGAACAGGTCACCTAAAGCCTCTTCCCTTGTGGTGGTGAAGAAATAGAAGTTACATTCTCTGAGTCCAAGGTGACCTTCTTCAAGGCCCAAAATCTGGGGCTATCAGTCTACGTTGCCCTCAGATGTCCCCTGTCAACACAGGCTGGGCTGCCCCAGTACACACGGGTTCTGGCAGCCTCCACGAGCTGCTGGCTTGCCCAAAGACCTGTGGTTGAGGCAGGGGCATGCTTGGCTTTGTCTTCCCCTCAGCACTCACCATTGGAAACCACTCAACTTTGGAAAATTCATTCCACAGTCCGAGAAGGCAATAAACTCAGTACCTGCTCCTCTGCCCCAAAGGGTTTCATGCCCTTTTAACCAACTCTTTGAATTAACTTGTGTTACGACCACTTGAAGTCAAAGCAGAGATACTATTTGTGTGCGTTTGTTTAGGAATGTGGCCAATTACACCATCGCTGTCACCTTTCACACTGTTTTTTAAAAAAATCAGAATAGTGCTGCAGACCCAAATCAACTTCAAATAAGTGGCAGGAGACAGTCCTCTCCTCCTGAATCACTTTTTAAGCAGACTGCGCTGGCTTTCATGCATGGACAACATACAAGCAAATTGTCAGTACTCTGTGTATTTTGTTAAGCAAATTGATTTGGTGTTGTTTTCTAAACAGACACCCGTAAGCTGGCTGTACCTTGTAACTTTAGTCACTGCAAACCTGTCCTCTGCACAGCTCCACCTGCACCCCCTGGCAGCTCTCCCAGCTGAAGGGGACAGGGAGACAGGAGGGAAGCCGGAGCAGATATGCTGTGTCCATCGCCACTGGTTGCTTTGTTCATCAGCAGCCTTTCAGGAAGAGCTATGCAAAACAGAGGACTGCAGCACACACATATTGTATTGTATGGAAATATTATAAGGCTATTTTCTTTCAGCAGAGAATAATAATAAAAATGTGATGAAGTCAGCAAGATGCCAGTATTAACCCCAAGAAGAAATGAGAGGTGATGAGAAAGGGATAGTTCATAACTAAACAAAAGTGGTGGGAGGGGAACCCACCCAGAATTAATCAATGTGTTAAAATGCCCTGAGTTCAGCCTCTAGTTAGCCTCTAACTTCACAGCTTCTGGCCCCGGGCGGCTCCTCTCTCTCCTGACTGTATTAGACACTTCAGAGGATTATGCCTGAAGATGGAAAGCAAATCCTTCACAGTTACGACATTTTACTTTGCAGTGGAGAGTGTTGACCATTCAAAAGTATTTTCAGAGCATCAAGAAGGAAGATTTTTGCTCTTGGAAACTTGACGAGGTCTATAAGAAGCTCAGCGCCTTGCAAGTACTTGCTGGTTTTCATGTTCAAAGTAGTCTTGGGTTGTATGTATGTATGAATGATGAAGCCAAAAGTTGTTCCCTACAATGATTCGACTATAACTAAAAATAATACAGCTCTATCATCAAAAGAAAATTGCTGCTGAAAATGCAGAAACCCACATTATAAATGAAGGTTTTCCCCTGTTTGTTAAAGTCAGTAGCTGGGTTGAGTTTTAGCCAGTTCGGTTCAAGCCTTGAAACTGCCCAGCCAAACCAAAAGTAATTGTGAAACAAGAACTATTTCTTCCACCCCAGCAGATAACCTGATCTAGTCATTAGTTGGTCTGTAACATGTTTCTTCTAGTGAGAGCATCAGTTAAACCGTGACAGTGGTCCTGGCAACTCCTGAGCCCTCAGCAATTAGTGCTGATGTTTGTTAGCTCACCTGCTGAGCAGCGAGTTTGGTTTCTGCATGTTGGAAACATACTCTTGTGCTGAACTCTGTTTCCAGTGAGTAACTAGGAGAAAAGTATTTTAAAAGGCATTTTCTTGCTATATATAGCACAGGTCATTAGTCCAGTATTATATTGCCAAAGTTGGTTAATACTCATTACACCAAAGGAAGGTTGAAGTGTTCTCATAACAATGATGGAATAAACCTAATCATAGTCAAAATGACTTTATAAACTTCCTATGCACTAATGACTGGCTCATGTCTTGAATTGTGAGGTTTTTTCCGTGCAACAGAATGTAGCAAGCTAATATAACATGTTTATTTTTTTTTGCCTGTAAATTTCTTGTAAACATGATGACTAACAGAAAGTTTAGATGTGTACCATGTGCAATAGATTTATATCCCATTTATACCAAGCGCCAGGCTCTGGATTCAATCGATACGGTCTCTGTTGGAAGAAGCACACGCAGAACTGGTGCTGGGGGTGATCACAGAGGTGCGGTGTGGTTCTGTGCACACTTATTTCACTGCTTCTTCCCACTATAGAGACATGACCCACAGCTCGGCGTTTGCCAGCGTGCCCGGTGCTGCTGGAAAAGGTGGGTGTGGGCAGCAGCTACGCTGCTTGTCAAAGAGCATTGGCTTTTGTTTATTTTTGTGGAAGCAGAAGCATCCAACTGCAGGTCTGTTGCCACAGAAGAGGTGGAAACAATTTGATTTCCTGACCACATATCAGGTTTCTAAATAGACACAGCTTTTTTTTTTTTTTTTTTTTTTTTTTCCTCCTTGGGGCTTAACCTCCAATTTCAGCTAAAATGCATCATTCTGTCTGTCACTCTAATTGGAAGCACTTTTAATTGTATTCTGTAGTGGCCCTGGTCCCTGCTGCTAAATGGCAGATACCATCACATTTTCCAGAGCTGAAAAAGGGATGGATGGTGTAAAGTATTGCCTCTGATGAAATGACTCTGTGAAGACACCTGATGGGTTTCCTCATCAGAACCCGAGATTTGATCTCCAGTTGAATAGCAGAGCTGGTTTCAATCATGTTTGATACCGGCGCTAAAACATAAGCCCAAGCATCCTGGTTTGTTCCGTGTCCTGGTGGGGCAGGGGTCTGTGCCGGTGCACGTTCTGGTGTGTGCCACACAACCAACCGTACATGTCCAGCGCCACCTCTTCACTGGGGAGGTTGTGGCACGCAGTGCTGTCACGGGCCCTGCTGCTGTGCCAGGGCCTGCCTTCCCCTGTGCTGTTTGCAGTGTCATTTTTTTAAGCATAACTGATTTAACGAGTCCCAGTAGCATTGCAGAATCTATACGGGATTATTTTTACACTCTGTATTTACTGGGTTTGTTATTTTATATGACGCATGTTACAGTAAAGGCGCCGAGATGCAGTAGCTCCTTGCACCGCGATACGCTGTGTGCCGTGATGTGCAAACTTGTCCTGGTGGAGTAAGATGGGAAAGCAGCAACAGCATGATCTGTCACGTGGGAGAGGCCTCACACTTGAAGAGCTGTTTTTACTGCCATTACACTTGCATTTAACAAATTCTCAGTTAGCAGAACGAAGAGCTCAGCTCTGCAGAGACATGGTGATGCTGTAGGAGACCGGTGCAGGCTTCAGCTCCTCAGTGGTGGGGCTGGAGGGAGGTCTCAGACCTTTTGCCCAGGTCAGGAACGCTCTGAGAATTCCCTGCAAACAAGGAGTGCTTACCCTGGCCATGAATCTGACCCTTTTATGAATAATCTAGGGAAAGGGGTCAGGGATTGTGTTAATTGCATCTTGCAGGGGTATAAAAAAGGTCCTTGCTTTTCCCTTAGCAGGTCTGTAATACAATAACTCTAGCTGTTGGCAGGGGTGCTGCAGGAACTGAATTATGACTGGAAATTAGATATGCATAGCCTGGCCAAACGATCATTAAGGGAGATACGGTAATCAGCTGCCAGTGTTTAAGGGCTGTAAACACCAAGAAGAGAAAGATGGTTTATTTGGGTGGTCTACAGAGTTGTAAGTAGGAGAAAAGGTATAAAACCAAGCAAATGAAAATGGAGGTATCAAGGAAAAAAAAAATCTTAATGTCGAGTGCTCTCAGCCCAGGAGAGCTAATGCTCAAGTCATGTAAAAAGGGACTGAACATAACAAAAGAGAGTATATTTTAAGTTGAAAGTGAACTTGAATGCTTTAATATATCTCTTTCACCTCTTATTTCCCTAGCCTTGTGTTTCATTAGCATTTTTCATACTTTTTTCTCAACATGTGGTTTTTATTTGGCTTCTGAAGATGACAGCACTTGAAGAGATATGTCATTGTAGAGGTAGCACAAACACTACTCCAATTATGATTTTGCCTTTGTTGCCATGGAGAAGTTTAAATCTATTTTAGGCGAAGGACTGATTATAACTGGAACTAAGGGCCGGAGGTAACTGTAGCTTGGAAAGGTGAAAAACCATCACCACTGATACCTGAAGTCAGCCTGGCACGGTAGGAGTTTCACCGCTCCCAAATTGCCAACATCTCAGGGCGGTTCCCTGCAGCTCTCACCTTGTGTTTCTTGATTTTGATACTTCCCCTCTGGTGGCCGCTCTTCCCACATGCTGTAAGCTCCTTGGGCTCTTTTGGACACATATTTCTGGTTAGTCCCTTCTACTTCCAATGTTTCAAAGATTATCTAAGTTCAGTGTTCCCCATGGCCTTCACTCCCCGGTCACTTCCTATCCTTGTGTTTGCTTTGTTCTGCGCTTCAAATGAGGCATGTCCCCATTAAGACAGAGGTCAGGAAAATCTGGAGACTGTAGCTAATGAATTGATGTCCTCATTTGCATAATTGATGGTTATACATTTCCTCAGTGACATGGTTTGCTGTGATACTTAAAGCTATTTTTGTTTTTGATTTCTCTGCCCTGCTGTTCCCTGTTCTCTACATTGAAGGGTACAGTACACGTCAGTGAAAAAAATAACCCGAAAGCCCAAATTTTACAAGTTCAAATTGAATGCTTTAATCCTTTAATGCATTTCTGTTCACTGGCTTATTTACAGTGGCTCGGCTCTAAATCTTTCATGGGTATTAGAGCAAGGGAAGTCAGTGTTTATCATGTGTGTGTGCTTGGGGCTGAAGTAGAGGGGAAAGAAAATATAGGAGGGAGAAGAAATAGATCAAAAATGAGAGTGGAAATCAGTTATTTTGTATATTCCTTGGGGGTTTATATTTAATACACATCTCTTTCCCTTCATTTCTTTGTGTTCTGGAGTCTCAGCCCTTGGCAGAGGTGTGCAGTACCCTGTGCAATGGGTCCGTTGGCTCATCTTGCTGGAATTGCTCTGACAGAGTTCCCTGTGATATGAAATTTTAATTACTCTCCTATAGAGCTCTCCATTCACTGTGAGGGCAGCTCCGAGCTTTGCACCTGGGCACAGAGGGAACAGAAGGTGCTGGACCCAGGGCCTTCTCATGAGCTTTAGAAGCTGGGCTCTTCCCATATGCCTAGTATTTTCCTGGTTGAATTTTGGGATGGGTTTTTTGGCCAAATCTGATCAGATGCCACGGCCAGCTCTTGGTGAGGGAAATGAAAGGTCGGGATAACCTTGATGAAAGCACTGTAATGGATTGTGCAAGACGCATAACCTGTGCTGCGAGAAGACTAGTGTAATGGAGAACAGAAAGGTGAGGGGTGCTGCTGGTTGAGGAGCAGCATCTGTGTCCCCTTTGCTGGAGAGGCAGGGCACCGCAGGCAGCTCCAACTGGGATCTGCTCACTGCACCCCTGATCCAGAGAAATCCTCCTGCTGGCCCACAGCATCTGGCTGTGCGTTACCTCCTCTCCCTCAGGATATGTACTTTAAGGCACCAGAAACTATTAACACTTGGAAGGGAACTGAACTGGTTTCTCAGCATGAAGTTTGTTACAAGACTCACGTGAAGGTCCTGTGGAGACTGTGAGTAGAGTCAATGGAGTGTCTGATGAGATGGGACCTCACGTCCTTATTGCCCTTATTGCAATACGAGAAGAAATTTCTGGGTCCTGAAGAACATTTTAGTTTTATATAAAACTGATCTTGTGGTTCCTTTTACTGCTTACTTTTTAGCAAGTTTAATTAATAAATTCTTGAAAATCCTTGCTTACACTTCAGATGTTTACACTTCAAACGTAACTCCATTTTTCAACAAGAATATATTGTAAACTATATAATGTCTAATGGTGGTGGCCATTTGGTGGAACATTGCAGTTGGAAGTCGGCTAAAAATTCCTGTCTTTTTTAATAGTTTGGAAAAAATCTCCAAAGCCAGGACTGGGTTTGCTAGTGCCCCCAGGAAAAGCATTTGGCTCAAATCTAGCAGCCCTTGGGCTTCTTCCTGCATTTCCTTTCCCCTCTCCCGTGCTTCGCTCAGACATATTATTTTGATTTAACCATAAAGCATGAAAACCTTTCCACAAGGGAAGGAGCTGGGTCACGGCAAGTCGGCTGTCAGGTGTGGGGCACGGCGAGCTCTGCTTCAGCGAATGAGTCCGGAGCGGCGAGCCGAGGCAAACCCGCCGTGTCGGCCCGTGGGAGCCCCTCCGCCCGCCGTCCCGCGCGGGGCCCGGCGGGGAGCGGAGCCCTCCGGACCCCCCCCCCCCCGCTCCGGGCACCGGCCCCTCCGCGATGCTCCACCGCCCTCTGCTGCCCGAGCGCCGCCTCTGCCGCGGGGCTCCGCTCCCCCGGCTCCCTCCCGGCGGGGACCGGACCGGCAGCGCTGAGGGAACGCCGCCCGCCCCCGGTGCCAGGCAGGTATTTACACACCGCGGGCTGTTTCAGAAGGAAGAGCTCTGTAAGACCACCTGATCCCCAATAAGAATTCAATTAAGATTTTTAATGAAACCCTTGCAGAGAGCTGGGTCAGGAGGAGGCCCCCTGAAAAAGAGCCGAGCACAGCAAGTTTGTGCTGCGAGCTGCGTCGTGATGCGCTGTTCAGCGTCTGTGGCTTTCCTGCCTTCATCTCCGGCCAAGCCACTGTCTCCAACTGTCTCAGACGATTGCTGAGTCTCCTAAAGGCCCAGTGCATAAGAGGCTCCGAGGAGAGTTCATGCAACGTTTCTCTCACCGCTGGTTTCTCCCCCAATGTTGTCTCCATCTCTCTCAAAAATCCAAAGGCGTCTTAACGTCTTTCTGTCAGCACCAGCAATCAGTGCTTTAACAGAAGTATCTCCTGTCTGGGGATTTTCTGCCATCCTGGCTGTCCGCATTCAGTTTTCCTATCATATGTTTGCCTCTTCTCAAAGAGCAAATGAGTGCTTTTCCTGATTTGACTTTATCTGCTTCACAAAACTGCAGGGTTGGGTGGTGGCTGTAAAGTACTTTGTTTCCAGGCACAGATTATTTAAATTCAGAGTTAAGAAGCGGGAGTCAGAACTGGTTAATGTTCATCCACGTGTACCTACAGACAGAGACCTCTTACTCCCCTTCCAGTAAAAATACCAGCCCCGGGTAAGCTGAAAGGCGTGAGCACCACGTGGGGTGGCTGCTTCCATCGCCAGGACACACAGACTTTTGTTTGCCTGTTAGTCAAGGCATAATCTGGAAAAAGCACACGCTGTGGAGGAGTAGGTGATTAATGCCTGCGAAATCCTGGCCCGGGGAAGAACCAGCCCTGCCAGACGTGATAATGTTGTCCTCTGACAAATGGTCTAGCTTGGCCTTCTTCAGATAACGACGTAGTTTTGTGCGTTAGCTTCAGATATTGATCCCACCAGGGAAGGGCTCCCTGTCGTACAGCCATCCATCCCACCTCCTCACTGCTGGGCTGTCAGAGCCGAAGGGCTTTGGCTGTACTTCTTCCTTTCATTGGCACTTCTGCATAAGCTAACAATTACAAATATGCATTTCCATTTATCTCGCACCTTTCAGCTGGAAGTCTAAGTGCTTTACCCCCATGAATCAAGCATTGCGCCACAACAGCGAGATACCGGGCAGTACGCAGGATCACCCAGTCAGCGCGTTGCCGTAACACAGCTGGTTCTTGTAACGTGGCAGATACTTAGCAGAATTCAACAATATCTAAACAGAAAGTTTGGGCCAGCTGTTTTCAAACTTATTTGAGTTGTCAATCCATAAAGTAGTCTGCTAGAGGTGTGGGCCCCAATACAGGGGACTTGGGTACAGCGATGACAGGCTTGTTATTCTGAGGTGCACGCACTCCATCACCTTCGGCAATGCATCTAGCAGAAGTCTTCAGCTTCTCACTCCGGCCCACGCAACTCGCTGCCCTTGCAGTGGCCCTGATATAACTGTATTTTGAGCCAGACTGTCTACTCCATCAACTGCATCTGCACTTTTGTACAATGTCAAGTCTTTGTTTTTCAAAAAAAAGCCACTTCAAACAGTACCAGCAGCTCCAGGTTCTCGAGACCTGGCTCCCCAGGGCTCTCTGGCCATCCAGAGGATGGGCAGCAACTGCAGCCCAGCTGCTTTCCTGCAGGTCAAGGCCAAGGTTCAGCCGGCAGAGCTTTCCCGGGAGCTGCTCTGTGGCAGAACTAACTTACCTCATGTTCACGTAAAGCCACGCAGTAAAGGTGCTCAGGTACTGCTGTCACCTTACAACTCCTGTAATCTTTTAAAGACATCCGTGTTCGTGCTTCATCCCAAAAACCTGTGGGGAGAGCAGCACAGTAGAGGCACGTTAGCTCAGTTTTAAGCACATTTGTCTTCACAGAATCACATCCCCAGAAACGCCTGCAGTGCTCACTTGCTGCCTGGCATTGCTCTTGTATCATCGGTCATGTCAGGTCTACTGTAAGACACTATAAAAACAAAACTTCTCCTGGGAGGTAATTTCCAAGTCATGTGATTTGTTTCTGAAGTTGAGGTCCTGTTTCCATGCCACGGCACCCTTACATGTCAGTTATGCAGGACTGGGCACTAAAGGTGAGCATCATGTCATCTAGGTTAAGGTGGATACATCTAGAAGTGATTCATTCTTAGAGATGAGTCACTCCTTAAGTGTGCTCGTTCCTCTCCACTGATAGTAAAGAAGGGCTGGGTAAATAGCTCAGAGAGAGAGGTCTCCACTGCAGCTGTACAAAACACCTGAAACAGTCTGACCTATGACTTTGTAACTTCCTGAGAGAGGATGCTGAGCTCATGGGCCATTCGGATGAGCAGAAACCCATTCTTAAAACTAACCTTTTACATTTTAATATGGCATTTACCACGTGTGTGGCAATCCCAAATCCAGATTGTTGGCTAAGCAGTATCTCAGGATGCCTAAATCCCACAGTTGGTGTTCTCTGTCTTCATCCATATGAGGCAGAACCACCACCCAGCTAACGAGCCTGCCGGGAGGAATTTGGAAAAGGGTGCTCACAGGCCATGCTTAAAATGTGTTGGCAGCACTGTGCGTGTGGGCAGTTCACATAGCCCACAGTTTAATTTCAGCTGTAACCGCTACTGCTATTAGATTCTCATTATGCGCTGGTGTTTGCGTGCGTGTGGAACAGAGGCTGTACCATTTAATTATATCTACAGCAGTGGAAAAGTCCCATCACGTCTATAACTACCAGCCTAATTTGAAACCCTCTTTGCTGAAGAGCAGGTAATCCCACCCTTGCCCCTCCTGCTTTTAGGAGCGCACGAAAGCATCAAGTTGTTTTAGAGAATTTCAACATGCAGCATAAAGGCTTGAGAGCTGAATCTGCCCTGAAAATAAAAGATGATAGTGTGACGCAAATTGAATTGTACCACTGCATCTTTTAATTTGTGGGAGACTGAACTGAAGATGAAGGTGAAGATTGTACGTGGTGCAGACTAGCAAAGAGCTGTTGAGTCGTCTGACTCGCTACAGGCTTCGTGCATTTGAAAAATCAGTGTTAAAAAACACCTGAGCAATAAATACACAGTGCCTGTAATATGTTGTCTGCTCAGATGGCTGCCTGCTCCCTGCACCCCCAAAATTCAGGCTGGCTTATTCTCAAGCCTCAGTCTACACCTAAATGTTTCTCAAAGAGGAGTAGCAATTTGTCAGTTTTCCTTGCGTTCGGGTAGGACTGTATGTGTCGAACAAAGTACCCGTCATTTTTAAGCCAAAACCTCCTGAATTCTTTTTCTGGCTTTAAGGCACTCAGCCTGTCCTCATGCCTCAGCATGTAGTTAGAGGATACTTATGCTGTGAGGAAATACTGGTTTCAGAGGCCCCTGCTGTCTTTTGCCCCAAACTGCAGTCCCTCCCTGCCCCTGTGAAATAATTTGAGTTTAAAGTAACCATACAAAAAGGAGTCATTTCAGTGATGTGGCTTGCAATGTGGGCACCAAGCAGTGTGGCAGAGGGGCAGCAGGCTGGGGCTGAAAGCACAGACTGGAGGATTTTAAATAGTTTTGTCACCAAAGCAAGTATATTGTGCACCTACACTCTTGCTTTTCTGCCCTGGGAAACACAACTACAGTAGCTACTATCCTGATTAGGTGTCCTCTCAAGTGTTACATACGTGTAGGCACTGCCTGCAAAGCCATCAGCAATGCTTAAATTTGCACCTTGGAGCCTCACCTAGAACTATCGAGAGCACGGTGGCTGTAAAGGAGTGTGGAATGGGAGCTGTGCCTTGCAAGGTGTGATTCCAGGAGACAGCGTGTCACAGATGCAGTTCATTGTTAACATCCTCTTCTAATTCTCTTTTTTTCTTTAGCGTGGAAACAGTGAATGACGGGCAGTTTCATAGTGTGGAACTTGTGATGCTGAATCAAACTCTGAACCTGGTGGTGGACAAGGGGGCTCCCAAGAGTCTAGGAAAACTCCAGAAACAGTCTTCTGCCAGCCTCAACACCCCCCTCTACATTGGAGGTACAGTGAGTTGCTGTGGTCTTTTGAGATTTTAACAAATCTTCTCAGAAGCAAATCATCTCCCATCCTATGGAGAGGACTGTCCGTGCGGTGGATAAACCAGCAGTTTGCCTTTCCCCTCTGCCAGAGGTTGCTTCCCTGGACAGAGAGGCTGGAAACCACACCTCTGCTGTTCTACTTCATGCTCCACAGCCCACTAGCAGCCCGCCGCAGGACCAGCACGAGCTCACACACCAGACGAGGGAGGTTGCCCTCAGCACAGCACAGGCAATTTCTGTGTTACGCAGCCATGGAAAGAGCAAACACTTTGTCATTTCTAGAGCTTTCGGTACTGGCTGCCACCAGGATGTCAGGGTTGAAGAATACAATGGAAGTATCACAAACAGTCACTGCAAAAAAGCAAATCAATAGTCAATAGGTTTAAATATACCATAAATGAGCTGTATTTCTGATGGAAATTTTATAGAGGTCTAAAAATTGGGAGGGAAAAAAAGATTAACCCATCCAAGCCATATTAACACACAAGCTGACTAAGAACTTCTTGGCTAATAGTTTTCTCGTTGGCAGCTGAAGCCAGAGCTTCAGTATTAGAAAGATACAAGAAGTGACCAAACTTCACTTAAGAAGTTTTTTTTCCCCCATTCAATACTAGATTTTGGGGCAAGGAGGCGCCAAGTGGGGTGGGGAGCAGATGCCCAGAATAATGAGTATCCCACTGATTAAGTGTCTGGGTATGAGAGACAGAACAAAGGCTGTGCTCTGCCCAATTGATTTGTTTTTGCCAGAACTCCCCCAGCTCTATTCTCGACTGAATGTTGAAATCTCTCCGTTTCGGTGACATGGAGTTCTTGAATTTTAGTCAGCATATTCTAAATACAAAAGTCAGCAGAACAGTAATAGACACAGAAAGTCTTCGGGCTTTTTCTAATCAGATCATTGAAGCCAATAGTAGAAATTCTTACCAGTTCCACTTGGTGCTGGTCAAGCCTTTTGTAAATAATTCCCTTTAATAACACTTTTTAAAAAGAACCCTGAATATTGCCCTTGTAAATCAGCAAACTGGCTTATCTTGCTTTATACAGAGCTGAACTTTTATAATTGGCTCCTGCTAAGAATGTCACAGGCTATTAAAAAGCATTATGCATCAAAGATAATCTGCTGGTGAGACCATCACCATTTCTCCCTCCAGCACAGCATAAAAGATACCAACCCCACTGCAATTTATACACAGGGAACTTGGGAAGTAATCACATGGCAAAGTTTTGTTAATGGATGAGCACTGTGGATCAATACTAATTTTCAAAAGGTACCTACAAAAATGCATTCACAGGACAAATCCGAGACCTGAAGTGAAGGTCTGTTGGATACCAGAAGCCATGAGCTCAGTGGAGACTTTTTTTATTGCCCATTAAAATTCTTCTTGCCTCTTTCTAAACCTTCACTGTTCTGCATGTGCCACCTCTCTGCATGTAGCATTCCCATGGATGCCAGCTGCCCTTCCACTTCAGGCTGTTTAGTTAAAGTAATTGATTAAATTATCCCAGAGCAATTGTTCTAAACCTACACTGAGCTTTAAGACAGACCTGAGCCTTCACGTGCCCAGAATTTTGTCCATCTCTCTGAGGACATCACCTGGTCTCGCAACTTGCCTCCTAACGCATGGTTAAACAAAAGTGCTGGTTTTGTTTTAAGACCATCCTTAAGCAGTGGAGTCACTTAATGATAGCAAATTCAGAGGCCTTACGCAGTTGAAAACGGAAGCACTTGCCTATGCTAATGCAGCTGCGCAGCCCAAGCGGATGTCGGTGGGGAGGGTGTAACACAGCATCCAAAAGAATCTGCTGGCCATCTGAGCGCACGATCTCTTCCAAGCGCTTAAGCAAGATGGAGGGTGCTTGCCACAAAGCCTTGGCCTGGTCTTCTGAAGTGCTGTTCACTGCACTGGGTTCAGCGGGCTGCACTCTTACCACTCCCCGTCTCAGTGCTGTGATCAAGTAATGCCCAACTCCCCGGCTGTGTCCCAGAGCTGGTAGCTATCTGCTGGCGAGTAAAGACAGTCTTGAGCCTTTCAGAAGGATAACTGCTATTAAACTACAGACAGAAGGAGCATTATCTAAGGACAAGAACACACGGCCATCAGCCAAAAAGAAAGGGCTTTTTTTTTTTTTTTGTCATATACTTCTTATGTAAGCTCGGACAAATGGTTTTATTTTTGCTTCTTTCCATTTCCAGAATGAGGACAATGAGACTGTACTACCTTACAAAGGTCCTATGCAAATTAATTCTTTAAGGATTATAAGGGGCTCTGACAAAGGAAACATTAGCAATTATAATTTATGTACCATCATTGCAACTGTGGGTAAACCTTCTGGTTTTGTTTTATCTGAAGGGATCCCGACCTCTACTGGATTATCTTCGCTGCGCCAGGGTGCAGATAAGACACCAAATGGTTTTCATGGATGTATTCACGATGTCCGCATCAATAACGAGCTGCAGGATTTCAAGGATTTACCACAGCAGTCACTAGGAGTCCTTCCTGGCTGCAAATCCTGTAACATCTGCAAGCACGGTATTTGCCGGTCCCTAGAGAAAACAAGTGTGATTTGTGAGTGTCACCCAGGCTGGACGGGCCCCCTGTGTGACCAGGAAATTGGAGACCCGTGTCTTAACCACAAGTAAGCTCAAGCGAATGCTGATGGGAGGGTGGAAGCTTTACAGCTAATGCATATTTCACGTTTCATCTTGTAAACCACATCTGACTATTTCTGGAGGTGCTGGGTTCCCACATGAAATTACTGGCAGTTGTGAGTCAGCAACCTTGGCAGCTCTCAATTTCCACTTCTTGTTCTGACGTTGCTCACTCTCCAAATTAGCCGTTTGTCCTGGAGGAGCCATAAGGTGTTAACACTGCATGTTGTGCTTTCTGCCGTGACTCTGCACATTGGAATACACAAACTCCTGTTAATGGGGGTGGGTTATCTCCGAGGCGGTGAGTGCCTGCACTCAGCCAGAGCAGAGCTACCTGTGAGTGGGAGGTACGCATTTTAGGGATACGCTCACAGCAGCATTGGACCCAGTATTCAGACTAACCTCCTGAAGCCCATTATGCACTCCACTGTGAACAGTTTTAAATTTCCAAAATAGCTGACTTTAATATTAAAGTCCGAAACAGCCCTTTAAAGTCTGAGTTTAAAGGATAGCATGGCGTTGCATGCGAAGGGAGCACGAGTAAAGCATTCACAGTTCAAAGGCTCGATAACCACAGCTCCATCAGAAACGCTGGATGAATGGCTTACTTATGGCAAGTAGACGAGGAAGCAGTCCAGCGCAGAGCAGCAGGCTGCACAGCTCAGTGCTGCCTCGTAAGCAGATGGAAGTACTTTTGTTTTAGAAGCTACTTTGGTTGCGCTGTCTGTGGAAAGGGGCTTTCCACCAGCACATACTTTTGACAGGTAAATTGACACAGTGAAAAATCGCTCTCTTAAGGGCAGAAATTTTACTTGGCGGAGGTACCATTTTCAACTCGCTTCTGGGTCTCATTCTGCAAAGTACTGAACCCTGGAAGGTGTTGAGAAGCACCTGACAGTTTACAGACCAAAGCTGCGTAGACCCAAGTGAAGGAACTCTCAGAGGCCCAAATGTTTCCTTGAATTTCCAACATCGACGTGAAGCTGTTGTGGTTGGACAGAGGAAAATAGGGGAGTTCCAGATGTTTATGTGATGAGGGATTGTTTCTCTCATAAACTAAGGAGGGTGATGCAACCCTGACTGTAGCCTTCCTTGCAAAGAAAAGCAGTTGTGCATAGTTTTAGTGCTCACATACCACCCTACCTTTCATTAAATCACTTCAGCCCTTTGTGTCCAGGGGGGTAGTGCCCTGCTGGCAGGTGTCTGCTCCAACATTCACAGATTAGTCTGAATGAAGAAATGCAGTCGTAAAGAACAGGTACTAGATGATAACAAGAGTTACTATCCAAGCACGTCTTTGGTTTGTGGGGCAGAATATACCAATTTATATAGACTGCGACAGGTTTTATTACTGTATTTTGCATGTCTGGACCTGAATGTAAAGCTTTTTAGTTCAAAGCTATTTAGTTATTTGTGCTTTTTAGTTCTAAGCTTAAAAATTAAATGTTTAAGCTTTCAACATAAACATAAATTTTAAGGCACCAGAAAGAAAATAAATAAGAGAAAGACATGGGTTTATGTCAAGTAGGACCTGATATAGCAAAGGACAAACTGCTCCAGCAGTTTGTCCTTGGCTGGACAGTGTTGCTTTCTTTCCTGTCCTCAGTCCATTCCAAGTCTATCCCTGTCCCAGAAGTGGGGATGGTGTCAGAGAACCTCTTAAGGATCAACACCCCTCCCTGTGGTATTCCTCAGAAATACCAAAGCTCGCTGCAAACCACATGAGCCAGGGAACCCTTCAGCTACAGCTGCCTGTAGATATGTCTGTGCATAGCTTTTCCACAAGCAGCTTCATTTATCACGCCGTTTTTCATCACAGCTTGGTTGTTGGCACTTAGTTCTACACGCTGATGCTGTAAGTGTGAGCTGCCTTGTGTGGATGCCAAGCGTTGGTCCGTGCTCATGGAGGAGCCTAACATTTCTCAAAGAGATCACTTAGGATCACAAATTCTAAATGTATTCTCTGAACGTTATCCAGTATTCACTGAAAACTCACAGTTTCTTTAGAGTGTTTTGATGTTGAACTGCTGGTTTTGGATTAGTACCCTGGAATTAAATGGGCAGAAATACCAAAACCAAACATCCCCGGGAAAAGGAACTTTCATGTCTAAGACAGGCCAGCTCTAAATGCTTCTCTTTCTCCAGGTGCCTGCATGGTAAGTGCATGGTGGCCAATGTTGCTTACACCTGTAAGTGCATGGAGGGCTACACAGGCATGTACTGTGACAAGAAGAACAATTCCTCAAATCCCTGCAGGATTTTGAAATGCAACCACGGGCAGTGTAAAATTTCTGAGCACGGGGAACCCTACTGCGAATGCGATCCTAACTACAGTGGAGAACACTGTGACAGAGGTACGCTTGGCTGCAGGGCCCAGGACGCGGCTCTGCTGCATTTCTGGTTTACACCCTTGTTTTTACCTCTCTGCCATGTGACTTGTATTTGGGGGTAAGAGGCAAATCATAGAAAATAAAGCAAAGTCAGCCTCCCAGAGCAATACAGGGAGGAGAAAAGAACCACACAGCAGCTAGAAAGCTACTATCCAAACATATGTGAAGGGGGACATCTGTAGCAAAGGGTTTTATTCTGTGTCTCCTACATGCTTAAGGATTTCCACTCCCAGGATTCTGGTGGGATGTTGAAAGGAGAGGTTGTTGTGAGTTTTACCCTCAGCCAACAATGAATTGCAGTGCTGGGAAAGGAGGTCTTGCCCTGCACACCAAGAGCTTTTGTAGGTGACAGGAGCGGGAACTGGCAGGCAGGAGGCACTGCTCATCTGAAGTGGCAGTAAAGATTCTCATCTTGCTCCCTCTCAGCTTGGGTGGGTTTCCTGGGGAATCCCACAGATCAGGCTGGACTTTTCCTACTAGGGCTGGGGCCCATCTCCTCTGCCCTGACCTGAAAAGACTCACTGGAGACTCAGTGAGTTCCATCTTCATCCCTTCTGCTTTCTATTGTTCCTGCACAGAAGGAAGGGGCTGGCTTGTATTATTTTTATTTAGGTTGTGCCTTTCCTGTGAATGAACCACAGACTTTCCAAGTTATTCACATGCACAGGCTGCTGTAAAGTGGCTGCAGAACAGCACAGACATTTTCAGGTATCCCAGATTGCTCGTGTCATGTGGAGCAGGATGACCTTTGATCCCGAGAAGCGGGCATAGTAAAACTCACTCATATTTTGCAGGAGTGTTGCAGGATTCAACATTCAGCATTCATTAAAGCACTTCCAGAACCGCTGATCAAAGCCAGCAGGCCTGCCTGGCCTCTGCCTTGTGCCGGATATTGCACATTTGTGTAACACAAGCTCTGTTTTGATGGCAGGTACAAAGCAGTAAAAGATTAAGGTCCTGCTCATGCCATCTGTTTGCCTTGAATGTCATTACATATAGGGGGCTGTCTGCTGATGTTTGGGGAACGTCTGGCAAAATAGTTACCACGTTTTTGTTTGGTTTTTTTTTTCCCTTTACATCTCTGTTGCCTTACCAGAGAATCTCTGCCAAGGAGAGATCATTCGAGAAGTAGTCCGTAAGCAGCAGGGGTACACGTCGTGTGCCACTGCCTCCAAAGTACCCCGCCTGGAATGCCGCGGCGGCTGCGGCAACGGGCAGTGCTGCGTTCCTCTCCGGAGCAAAAGGCGGAAATACTTCTTCCAGTGCATGGATGGCTCCACCTTCACAGAAGAACTGGAGAGACATGTGGAATGTGGCTGCTCAAAATGCTTATAAGCCATTCTCCAGTCTCTTGCCACTTTAATCGACTCAGAAGCGCTATCAAAACGGGACCTATTTACTTGCAGAGTGAAGAAGAAGAAAAGAATTATTAAGTATATTGTAAAATAAACAAAAAATAGAACTTATTTTTATTATGGAAAGTGACTATTTTCATCTTTTATTATATAAAGTATCACACCACTTTGGGTATATGTATCATATAGTGAGTTATTTTTACCATGAAACTTTTTTAACAGTTGTAAGAAAAAAAAAATTAAAAAGTTAAAAGTTAAAAAAATATATATAAAGAAAACATAGCCTAACAGGAGAAATGNNNGGTGTGACTTTATGTGTATGCACAATGAACAAATGTAAAGGTGTTCCAAGGACCTGCCATGGAACTGATACGGGCTGAAGAAACCTCCGAGGTTCTGGGTGGGTCTCCCGAGAGAGTGGATCCCCACGGCCACCGCCTGCTCAGGCAACCAAGAAAGCCTCCCCCTGGGTCCCTTGCTCTGCCTGACACTGCCGACGCCGTTTTGTTCCTGTACAGTGGCTCCGCTTGCTGGTCTTGAACTGGTTCCCTATAGCACGTAGGCACTGCCGTCGCTTGAGGCTAACTGCATTATTTGACTATTGTAATACTATAATACATTTTTTTGCTGTGTATGTTGTATTTATCTGTGTTCACATTATATTCTTCAGCAACTGTATCCATAGAGCACAGGCAGCTTTATCCAAAAGTAGGGGACGAAGGGAAAGAAAGTGGGGAAATATATGTTGCTTTGGGAAATTTGGGGGCAAAATGTGAAGTAAGTGCTAAGTGATGCCTAATAAATGACATAGTACTTTTGTGTAAACTCCTCAGCTATGTTATTTCCCAAGTTTGTGCCTTCTTGCTCCCAGCCTTGAGCCCTTTTTTGTATATGAAATATAAGGAATGCACTGCTACATAATTCGTCACGCCTTGACACTTTAACTTGCAAAGGTTGTAAAGAGCATGAAAATACTGCAGGTGCCAGAACGTACCTGCAGCGTAACGGCTTTTACTCCCGCTTCAGCTGTGGGTGTAAGCTGGGCTGCAGCTGCTGTTCATCCTCGCTCCGGTCCTGAGCAGTTGGCTAATTTTTCTACAGCTTTTTCAACGAGCAGAAGTTGCACTATATCCACGTGAAGGTGTTCAGCTGACGTTTGTCCACTTCAGCAGCGCTCTCTTCTCTGCACACGGAGAGACATCGCGGCTCCAGCCCGCCCTGCTCTCGCGTTTGCTGCAGATCGACCTGTTCAGCCAGAGCTTCTCCAGCCGCGCTGCTTCAGATCCTGCGCTTGTGTCTCCCAAAGGACTGCCGCTAACTTTCACTGTGTTCAGAGCAAATGCTGAATAGGAAATGGAAATCAATGCAGGGATAAATTCTCACTGTGAATGTGAGGCAAAAATTGACTCTGGGAGTGAGTTAGATTTTTGGAGGGTTTTTGGCAGGGCTACCTTTCAGGGTCAGCAAATACATGCAAAGACTACCATAGATACCTTGAAATTTCTCTTATTGTAAGTTTCAAACATCCCCATCAACAACTCTTTTATTATCGGTGTAATTTCTTTCTTTCCTTCCTTAATGTAGCAAGTATTACGGTCTTTCCTTCAATTTCTCTTTCTCTAAGAGAGGTAAGGTCAGAGATGATTCCCAGCAGCCGTAAGCTCCTTTTAGGGATGCTCACTGGTCTCACCAAAAATATTTCAGATCAGGGCCTTTAGCAAAGGATGAGTAGGAAAGTTGAATCAAGTAAACGGGGCTTTTGTTTGACTGGGGCTTTGGAAAGATGCACAGAATGCAACCCTGCCATGACCAGTATAAATGTTTGTTTCCCATTACAGAAAAGTGACCATCTAAGCCATCATGCAACCCAAAAGCTCTAACACGCTTAGCATTCTTCTGCTACGCCAGTCACTCCTTAACTGCAGCAGTTCATTCATATTTCTTTGTTACCACCAGAGCAACTTGAGCAGAAGGGACATAACCAATATAACAGACATCTCACAAAATAAGTATCAGTATGTGGAGCCGGCAATCAGTGACACATAGAACCGTTGCTAATTAATGTGCCAAGCTCTGATTGAAACAGTGCAGCTGAACAGCCAGGGAAAAACTAACCCCGGTTGCAGGCACGTTGGGCTGCATTTTATTTTGAATATAACATCAGAAGCTCATAGCAGCTGGAGTTTGTGGTGTACAACAAAAATCACCCAAACCCACAACCTACAGATTTTAAAAATTTGTGCAAGTAACTGCAGACACTTGTGCAAACATGTGCCTGGCACACCACTACCATTAATGTTTCATTCCTGCTTGAAACACTTTAATTTCTAAAGAAGCAGCTGATGGTGCTGGGCAGAAGAAATCCAGACCGAGCAGTGGCTTACAAGCTCTCCATGTGCTCTGCCGTACGATTGGTAGCCACTGAACTGCCAAGGCCTGCAGAAACACGGCCCCTCTTGAACAGCACCCAAAACTGAGTTCGCTTTGTCCCCTGAGCAGCACTGCGTGTGAGAAAGAAGGTGACATATAGTTATGGCCTGGCACCTGCTGGAGGGTGCTTTACAAGGGATGACCTTGACTGGCAAGGCAGAAGCCTTCAGCATCTTGTTAACACATCACTCTGGGATTGATTGACCAGCAACAATGCAGCAAGGCTGGCCCTGCTCCCGGCCCTTTTCTGCCATGGCACTTCAATGTTAAGCGTTGGGATAAAAAAACTAAGAAGATCTATTTTGTAACCCAATAATGCAATTTTTGTATGCTTTTAGGCAGCACTTGCCATTGGATAGTGACGCTTTATGTCAATGATTCTCTGACTTGCTATAGAATTATTTTATGTAAAGATGACAATAAAAAGCATTCCGATGTGCCAAAAATGTGAGGTTAACTGAAGTGTAATTAGCTCTGAAAGTTCCTCTGTAACCTGCCTAATGTTACACTAGATTTCAAGAACTGCGAGTACAATGCAGTAGTTTTTACCTCTATAAAGTTTTAATATAAAGTGAAGAAAGATGCTTACCCTTAAAAACATGGCAATGCAGACTGGTGTGAACTGATGTATTTTATTAATAGATTCTCATTGTGATGTAAGTTTAAATAAATTGTTGGGTTATGGAAGATTGTAACATACCTTGTGTTGTGATGCAGATTATTTCTGTGTTTATGTCAGCTGTTGAGTCTGACCTTTTGGAGAGTGTGTGGCAGCTCATGGGAAGTGATGGGAGGACGACATACATTCCTCGTGGACAAATCTAGACAGAGAATGGCTGCAGTAAACTCAAATGCAGTGTGACCAGTGGCTACGTATTTTTATGGCATCACAACCTAATCTTTTAGGAGTCTTACACACACAGATTAATTAAGGCACATAGTTTTTGAGCTTGGGTATTTTCTTCAATCAAATACTTTATTTGCTGCTTTTTTTTTTTTTTAACTGTTTGAGAAAGGCCTGCAGCAAAAATACACTCATTAACTAATTACAGAATAAATGAAGAAATATTGGGAATTGGTGTCAGGAGGTGTGACTGAGGAAATGCAAGTCACACAGCCAACAGTGGATGACAGGGATTTTGTGATGTCCTGACACACATATATTCCAGATTTGCTGCCGCACCTCTGTAGCTCATTATTATTAGTGACCCAGATGTAACAGACCTCTTCTGCTCATTGCCTTCCAGCCTTAGCACAGAATAAAATGAAGCTCCCACCTTGTCCTCAGCCTTCCCTCACCCATGCCTCTGTGTAACACTCATGTATTGCTAATTACACTTCAAACTACAGCCTTTGGAGTTGCCTTTGCCATTCCATGCAAAACTGGTCACAGCACTCAGCCAATAAAAACAGTTAACGTTAATGAGCATCATTAAGCCTGAACTATCAAGGTTAATTATATAATTGTAGCAGATGGTAGCATTTTCACCTAAAGCAAACCCAGCTGAGCCCACTAAAAAAGCTAGCAAGAACCGTTCACAAATGTCTAAGCACTGGCTGAAGTCACTGGTTTGCACAAGAGTTATTTGTATCGCTCGTGGCTTTGCAGCACATGGGTTCCTCAGTTGGTGCTCGAGTAAGCACAGCCCAAGGATAAAACCCTCATTTGTGCTTCTGCTTGCAGTGCTGCAGGTATTGCTTTTTAGTCATTAGTCTGAGGTAAACAATGCCAAGAAACTGTCTGTCCCACATTCTTTTATCTTTGTTTTTTCTAGTCAGCAGGGACTAGTTAGATGGTGTTGCTGTTTGCAGGGTGTTTGGCTGTGGGGTTTGTGTTGTTCTCTGAGGGTCCTGTCACTTCTGTGACCTCTTTTATGAGTTACCTCCCAATTCCTACTTCAGCTTACACAAGCCAGCCTCACAGCTCAGTGGGCCAGACTGCCAGAATTGGCTTCGTTTCTCCAAGCTCAGGGTACTCTTGAGTAATCCCTTTGGCTTAAGGGCCACCAAGGCTTCCAACTGTATCACTGGGTGGCAAGTCCTGTGTGTGAACTGAGCCAGAATGTTTTCTGGGATGCACTCTATGGCTTCTGAGGACAGCTGAGCTGAACATCAAACAAGATGCCCCAAACCACTGGGGCAGGATGGGACCCCAAAGACAGTACTGCCAGCCTCAGGTTCAGTGGTGCACACCCTCAGCTCTGCTAGCCAAGGCCTGGTGCCGACCCACCCTGATGCTGCCACCACGGGGGCACCTCATCGCTGTCCCATACCGGGGATTAGCACCGATATCCCTGAACTGCCGCAGTCCCTGCTGGCGCCGCCGCTGCCACCCGTGTCGGGGTCCCCGGGCTGTCCCCCTCCCGCTGCGGGCCCTGCGGCCGCCTGTGCCCTCGCTCGTAGGTGCCGTTACTGAAAACACAGACGGACGGCGGGGAAACGCCGACACCAGGGCAGACTGCCGGCTCCGGCGCGGCGCTGCGCGGGGCGCGCCAGCAGGTGGCGCCGCAGAGCGCGGCCCGGCCCGCTCCGCTCCGCGGGGCCGGTAGCGGCGCGGGACGGTGGAAGGGAATAAAATAGAGTAATTTCCGTTGGAAGGATCCTACAAGGATCCTCCAGTCCAGCTGCCAGCAATTCTGGGCTGGCGAAACGCTAAAGCGTGTTGTTAAGGGCATTGTCCAAATGCCTCTTAAGCACTGCCGGGCTTGGGGCACCCACCACCCGTCTGGGCAGCCTGTTCCGGCGTTTGACACCCTCTCGGTAAAGAAACGCTTCCCAATTCGCTTCCCAAACGCTTCCCTGGTCTCAGCCTCCCCTGGTACAGCTTTGAGCCATTCCCACACATCCTATCCCTGGATACCCAGGAAAAGGGCTCAGCACCTCCCTCTCCACGTGCTCCTCAGCCACCTCCTCTCCAAACCAGACAAACCCAAAGCCCTCAGCCACCACTCCTCATAGGAGCATGTCTGTGATATATGGATTTTCTGGGGAGTTTTTTAAATAACAGCTTCTCAGGTTTCATTGATCCTGTGCCATCAACCTCCTAGCACTGCTCACACTGTTCCTATGAGCAAAGGAGCCCCTGAGCTGCAGCTTGGCATGGGGTCACTGTGGCCAGGAGCCCCCAGTTCACCCCAGGACGCTGCAGGAACCCCCAGGAGGGTGACCCCGCCGAGCCCCGGGAGGGCGCGTGTGGGACCTGAGGTGTCCAACGCTTCCTCGGCACCATCCCTGGGCTGCAGTACGATGGCTCTGTGAGCTGGCATAGGGGGCAGCCGGTGCCTGTGCGCTGCAGTGGCCTCAGGACAGCCTCATGAGATGCTGCTGTTGATGGTGCCACTGTAACTTCGGTGCTCTCACCTTATGGCCTAACACCTAATTCTGCTATTCCTACCCTCATTCTGCTGCTCTTTGCCCACAGATGCTGAGGCATGAGCACTGCCGGCCTGAAGAGTTTCTCTCCCAGCCGAGCTGGTGGGTGCACACTCCTGTGGCTGTTCCTCCAAGCTCTTTCAGCACTCGGAGAGCCCGACAGGCAGCAGGAAACTCCTCGTGCATGTAATGGAGCACACACGTGGTACAAGCACTACTTGGTAGTTTGAGGAAGCTTAAATTTGTACCATGACGCCTAGGGGCATCCCACAGTCTCACAAGCAGCAGGAACAGAAGTTGCTGCGAGACTTGCATAGCTTTGCATCTTGTTCCTACACGACTTCTTGACCTTCTCCTTTCCTGGGGCTTTTGTGCTTTCCAAGTAAAGCAATGCTCAGCATAGTCTGGGGGTGACACTGCCTTCTCCTACTGTCCGTGACCCTTGTCCCCATGGCACAAGGATCACTCCTTTTCCGTAAAAATACTCTTTTACAACTGCTGTGTCTTACCTGTGGAGGAGGAGTATGCATCCTGCCTCAGAGAAGTGTGGAAGGGAGGAAAGAGGCTTAAAATGAGTCCCATGGAATCAATGGCTTTTGTGCTCAGAGGGTAGCTCAAAACTTGCGGAGTGCTCCAGTTTTCCAGCTAGTCTTCCACCAGCAGCATTGAACCAGGCCATGCTGTGCCTCACCTGCAGAGGACAGGTGACTCTGGACCCTGTGCCACCCCAGGCTGCTGGCCGTGCACTGCTGTGCCGTGCTCCTGCACCGGCACCTTTCTCCTGCCCCACCACCTTGTCTGCAGCGCTGAGACCCAGGTCCTGCACTAGTGCAGCAGGTGAATTTCTGCAAAGACAGAAAAAGCCAGAAATTAGGAACAGATTTCAGCACCCTGGCAAAATGGCAAGAGGCTTTGGTCCAGCGCAGGGCTATTCCCTAGCCTCATCCTCAGAAACTGTTACATCCAAAACTTAAAAATACAGCAGACTAGCACAAGGCAGACAACAAACATGACATTTTCTCTTGAGGAAACTGAAATTTTGTGACACGACAAGCAACTGAAGCCATGGTCCTGCACTGAGAAGGGTTGTTAATGAGAGGCAAATGACTCAACCCTGCCTTAGACACTTTGCATACAGAGCAAGGCTACAGGAACCAAATACCACAAGGTAATTTACGTGGGGACTTTGCAGCATGGGAGATACTATCATGCTTGCACCTAGTATGTGATAAGAGCATGTACAGCAGGCAGTTACCACAGAGGAGCTTAAACTT
Source organism: Tringa solitaria (assembly GCA_026413425.1). Taxonomy (NCBI): domain Eukaryota; kingdom Metazoa; phylum Chordata; class Aves; order Charadriiformes; family Scolopacidae; genus Tringa; species Tringa solitaria. Next base: position 33,828,167 of record JAOXJM010000052.1, read on the forward strand.
CCTTAATTATACACCAGCATATTTTGCATCTCTTAAGCTGCCCTAGTTTCTTCTGGGTAAAGCACTCATTGAATTGTTGGGGTGGTGGGATTTTTTTATAATATAATTTAAGTATTTTTTTTTACTATGTAGAAGTAAATATCAAAATATGGTTTAAGGCACTAAGATGCAGATAGATCAAGTTGGTCACATCAATAAATAAATGATTCTGATACAGCAATTAAACAATTTTTGTCTCACCCCGTTATGGTTTAACCCCATATGGCAACTGGGACCATGCAGCTGCTTGCTCACTTCTCCCCTTTCTCCCCCAGAAGGGTGGGGAAAAGAGGGAGAAAAGGAGGGGAAAGGGCAAAAAAACCTAGTGGGTTGGGATAAAGACAGTTTAATAGAACGATAACGGAAAATAATAATAATGGTAAAAGAATATACAAAATAAAGTAATTCAATACAAGTCGCCTCACCAGGCAACAAACTGGTTGCCCGGCCTGTCCCAAGCAGTGATCCTTTCCTCCCCCAGCCAACCCCCATTTATATACTGAACATGATGTCTATGGTATGGAATATTCCTTTGGCCAGCTTCTATGGGAAGCTGAAAAAAGTCCTTGACTGATATAAACATCACCTGGCAACAGCTAAAACAATATGCATTGACACTGCTTTCATACCAAATCTGAAACACAGCAGCCACTAGAAAGAAAACTAACTATCCCAGCTGAGACCAGGACTTGCCCCAAAACTCCTTTGTAAGTAATACTGCTTAAAAAAAAAAAATTCTTGCCTCCTGGTATATCATTCCTCTAGAATCTTCTCACGTTTCATCCCACACGGACACTGTATAGTACTTAGGGTAGTCATTAACAAATATCACTTGGAATTGGTTATATAAATATCAAATATATATGTACACATTTATATTTGTATAGCAAATCATACATTCACCTTCAGATTTATTTATTCTTACAGGCTATTCGAAGCAGTGTGGTGGCTGATGTACAAGTAACAGCAATCCAAAAGTTCTTGTAAAGTATAAATCAACTTCATCTGCAAATTAAGGAACGTTCTGAGCCTCTCGCAGGCCTGTGTTAAACTTCTGGTTTGAGCTAAACCTCTACCTTGAGACAGACTAAAGACAGCCAGGAGCTGAGCTTTTTTTTTATGTTCTGTCTTGGCTGAAGCTAAAGCATTTCACCTTCTTGTGAAGCAGTGTTTAAACCAAACTTTAAGATCTTGTTTTTCATTGAGCAACCCTCAGTTCATTAATTGTCACAGAGCCCTTCATTTATTCCCATTTTTCACATGGGCAGATGAATTAAGAAACTTGGCTAGACAAATAGCTTAAAGTGGGCATCCAGTATATTCACATTCAGAACTTGCTCCTAAGAAACCCATGCACAAAATACCTATTTTTGTCCGTGACCGAAGTCAGAGGCTAGGAAAGCGATCACTGAATCTGCGTTGCTGGAAAGGGAGAATTATAATTTCCTCAGTGAGAGGCCGGGTCGGGAAGTTTTCTGCCTGTTTCACAAGAGCAGGAATTGGACAGCTGTCAGGCTGTACACTAGGTTTTTCTTGTTTTTCTGGGTTGCATGTATATGTTTATTACTGGCACTTCCCAGAAACAGTATTTCATTTCCTCTGGAGTTAGAAGTTGTGTAAGAAACATAGTCAAGAGTCCAAGCACTGGAAAAAATGCCTCAGGATTAAGGTACTGAAAAATCTCACTGCAGATCTGTTTTCCCCAACCCCACCAGAGATGTCTGTGCGACACTGGATAGCTCATTTCCACACTGCATAGTCTGGTGAAGGGCAGGAAATTAAAGACTCTATCTTACGATCACAGTGTATATTTATGGCCAGGCACAAGTTAACTTGCAGGTAGCAGTGAAATTCTTGATTTCCCTAATATGTATGTAAATGCTTGTGTTTAAAATTTCAATAATAAACTACATTGCAGTGAAAAACCACAAAGCCACACCAAAATTTCCTCTCTTTAAGAGTAACACACGGGAATTTCCACAATTACATGCAGCTTACAGGAAGAGAGAAGTTCTGCAGCCTTGTTAATACACTCTTAACTTCATTTAAGGGACAAGAAGTAAACATTATGAAGACTTCACAGTATATTTTCCAAATACAGACATTTCAGAAAGGAAACATGGTAAGTGGGAGACAGCACCCACATGAGACTTCCAGCTTTTTTAAATGTAAGATTCTGGATGAAAATGAAGAAATCCTTTTAGGATAGGTTTTAGAATAAGACCCAACAAAATAGTGGTGCTCAAAGCAGATGCAGAAATCCAAAATGAGACAGCTGGGCTCTCGTGCACAAAGGTGGCCAGTGTGGGGAGCAAAGCTCTGCTGGACCTACTGAGCAGGGACAGAGGACAGGCCCACATCTGAAACCTTTCCTTGTAGTAGGGCTGTAAATGAACACTGTCCCCTTCTAGGATCTTACATCCAAAATTCTTTCCTGAAGGAAGATAGTGGCTAGGACTAAGCAAAGGGCACTTGGAATAGGGTAAAAGGCTTTTTGGTATGTGTTTAAGGGCAGCAGGGGAATGGAGGATGAAAAGACAGTGGCTCTTGTTTCTACACAATAGGTTCATGAGTAAACCACTTGCCCGGGAAGCTGAGGATTTAGTCTTTCCTCAATTTGTGGAAGCTGGACTCAACAGAGACTTTTGCTGAAGCCAACCCTAGACACATCAGTAAACTTCAACTTCCAAGACACAGCTGATGCCCAACCCCTCCTTCTGGACCACAGCTTCTAGATCCACCCTAGAACCCTGTAAATGATCTAGAATTATATGGCACTTTATCACAAAGGAGGGGAGGAGAAAGGCCATCTGTCCCACTATGACTTCTTGCTGGAAAACCCATGAGTTGAGAGCAGCAGGCCAGAGACCTCGCCATGCCCTGCCACCACCAGCAGGCTTCCCTCCAGCTGCCCACAGCAAGGAGAGGTTCCCCACGACCCTCCTAAGGGGGCATTAAATGTCAGCCTATCCTTCTACCACGAGAGGAAGAACTTCCTGAGGACTAAAGCTATCAGTTCAGTTATTGAAGTCCAGGCACCCACAAATAAAAGGAGCAATTTCCTGAATTGCTTCTGGTGCGTAATTGTGTGGGCACTTTCAGTCACACTTAGGTGAAATGAATAACAGGCCTCAACTCTCCTTTTTATTTACTGTCAAAGATCGTTCATGTGGTACTTCCACCTCAGGAGCTGTGCAGAGGGTAGATGCTGGGATGGCAGCGGCTTAGGCTGACATCCTGGTTCCGCAGGAGCTGCACGGCAGCGCAGACCCCTCCTGCCCTGTCCCCACTCTTTGGGGACGACCGTCATGCGTGTCCCGCTTCCACATGACCGAAGCGGCCGGGCTTCTGGCCCGGCCACCGAAACGACGGGCGACCATGGCGACCTGAGGGCTGAAGCACCCACCATCACCTCAGCCGAGGCCCCGCCCCCCAGCGGCCCCCGCCCGGCGCTGGCGCCTCCCGATTGGCTGGGCGGCCGTGGGGTGAGGGGTGGGCGGTGCAGGGCACGCCGGGAGCTGTAGGCTGGGGCCGGGCTGCGCCTTCCGGCGCGCCGCGCGCCGCCGCGTGACGGGGCGGGGGGCAGCGCTGCGGCAGCGGCGGAGGCAGCGCGCGCGCGGGCCCCATTGTGTGGCGCGGCCGCCATCTTGTGCCGGAGGGGTTCTGTACCGGGCCGCCGCCTCCGTCCCGGACGGGGCCTCCGCAGGGGGCAGGGGCCACCCCTTCTCCGCCCCGGGCCGCTCTCCCCGGCTGCTGCCGTGCCCTGAGGCGGCCGGAAGGGCTACCCTCCGCGCCGCGGCGGCCCCGGGGCTGATGCTCGGCCCCCGGCAGCGGGACGCAGCCGCCGCGCCGGACCGGGCGTGAGGGCCGCCGCCGCGCCGCCTCCCGCCCCGTACCCCGTCGTCCCAGTTCGAAAGCCGATGCTGCCGCTGGACCAGCGCCTCCCCGGGCCGCGGGCGTAGCGGTGGGCGCTGTCTGCGCCGCTTCCCGGGAGGCGGGCGCCAGCCGCCCACCGGCCGCGGATCAGGAGACCGAGGGCCGGCCCCGAGGAGCTGCCGCCGCCCGCCCCATCAGGCGAGGGGCAGGAGAGCCAGCGCCGCGCCCCGCCCGCCCCGGCCGGCAGGAGAACCGGGTCGCCGCCGCCGCCGCTGCACCATGAAGATCAAGGATGCCAAGAAGCCGTGTAAGGGCGGGGGGCGGCGGGGTCTGGTTCGGCGGGGGTCTCTGAGGGACGGGTTTTGCAGCTGCCTGGGGAGGAGGCTCTGCTTGGTCCGTGCGACCCTTTGAAGTGAGGGTTCGAGTGATCTTACAGACCTGTGTTTGCGTTGGAAGGGCTTCTCTTTGAGTGGAAAATAATAAGGTCTTTGGGCACGGGTGCTGTTTTTAATAAAAATGGCACTTAATCAGTGTGCTAAACACCTGCACAGGTAGCTGCAGTTGCTACAGTTTTTGTTTTTAAGTGCTAATCAACTTTGACTTCTTTAGAGGGACTATTTATTAATATTTGGGTAAAGTCTTTCGTTAAAATACGCTGAATGCTCCCCTTCAATAAGCACAGCTGCAATAATATTTCTTACTACTTATTATTTTGGAGTACCGTATTTGTTTTGGAGGGCATAAACATGGTGCAGACTCAGGTGAATGCAAACAAAATGTCTAAGACTACTGATACTTTTTTTGTGGGAAGAGAAAACTGGATTGAGTAAAGTTAGTTGATGTACCAGCAGTGTTTTCTTAGTGTAGCAGATACACAGCCGTGCAAGTCAACATACCTGTCAAACTTATGCAGGTGTACACTAGCAGAGAGGGATGCAGGTATTGCTCCACTGTTTTTTCTTTGTCATCATGGGTAAAGACTTATTTTCAGGGTGAGTTACAGTATGGAAAAGATGGCTAGTCCTGAAGAGCTAGGCCTGCTGTTAGTCATATGACATGCCTATCTGATGAAGAGTATACAACTAAGAGTACATTGAAAGTGTGTGTTCTAAATATACTGTTTGAGCAGCCCAATGAGAAGAAACTTACCAAGCATATATTTAATACAGGAAGTATTAGTGTAACTCTAGACAGAACTATAAACATGGAATTGAGTTTGGCTGTGAAAAGACATTTCGTGTGGTGTGTTAAGGAAACCAGCCCTAAACATGCATCTTGTAGTGTGCAATTTGCCGTCACCTCTTATTAGTGCAAGTATGTGGAAATTGCCGAATTGACTGTAATCATATTTTTGAAGAATACAGTTAGACAGCATTTTTTTCCCTGGTATAATATTTAAGGAATGCTACCAAGACTCTGAACTAGTAACTGGCTGTAAGGTGTTGTAGTGGTCGGTTGGTAATATGGAATGGTGAGATTATGGCTGCTTCTGCTGCAGAAACCTGCTAGTTTCAGGAGTGTCTTTGTGGGGACTCAAAGACTTGTTTTCTGTAGTGGCGGATTTAAACCTCATGTTTAAATAATGATGCCCAATGTTATCAAGAAGTTCTAAATGCTTAAATATGCTAAATTTGTAGTTTCACTCTTCCAGTTCTTGAACTTGAACTTTGGTGTTGGTTTCATGATGTAAATCAAAAACAATTGGAACTGCATAAGCAGTGAAGGGGAAGAACACAGTGTCATCTTGACTCTTTAGCATACTTTGAAGCTGGTGTGTTTTTTTTTTAAAGATAACAGCACTTAGTTTCATAGGCAATGAACTTTAGACTCATTCTGCAAATCTCTGCTCCTCATTAATCACGCTGACTGAAGGGGGAGAGCAACTGAATGTTTGAAGAGGAGCAAATCCACAAAAGCACTGAAGATGGACAAGTCCATTGATGTTTGGGGGCTTTGGTGCCCAAATACTGCTGTCAATTTGGCTTATGTGCTCAAATTGACCTGAAAGCTGAGTTCGGCTCACAATGCCACTTTTAGATTGTCTAGTTACCGATTATTTGGCTAAGACAGTTGTAGACACGTTTCAGTACAATTGCTGTTTGGTTATACATTTTTTAAGTGAAGTCAGTATTTAATCATCTGTGTTGGAGCCAAATTTGATGCAGGGGAAAATGGTTAATCGTTATTTAACAAGAGGTCTTCTGTTGTAAGAACCTACAAAGTGGAATTGAGAAGATTGCTTTAGCCTACCTATGCTTACATCTGTGATGTTTAGCATCATTACAGAAAGCAGGATTGCACCAAGTGCCGTGTCCCTCATAAGAGAGATGAGGGTAAAACAGAGACTCCTAACAAGTTCAGAATTTCTTATGTGGATATACTACCTAGACATGTTTCTGCACTCCTCCCTTTCACATCATCACCTGGCTAGTGCTGTTGCTACTTCGTTGTTGTAAAAACTGTGAGAAATGGAGCTGAATTTATGGAATGCAGCTTCTGAGATTGGCTGTCTTGAAAGAGGCTAGTAAAAGGCCTTTTAGGTTTCTTTTGCAAGTGATGGGAGGTGATAGGCATTTTAAGGGAGGGTAACAGAAATTCAGAAATTAGGAAAACCTTGTACAAAGTAGTTAGCGTAGCAATGGGATCTAGAGACCTTGTGGAGTCTCTATCCTTGGAGGATTCTTGAAAAACTTAAAGAGTTCTTCATGTCTTGGCTGGACAAAGCTGTATCTGACTTCATCTGGTGTTGGCAATTTTCCTGCTAGTGTGACTGAGAGGTTGCACTGGATGACCTCTGAGGACCCTTCCAATCAGCAGCTGCGTGATAGCTCTTCTGAGAAAATGCCTGTGGGGAAGAATGGCTGGCAATTGTAAAAGAAACTTCCAAAGGTTATTTGGGGGGTGGAGATGACAAATGTGAGAGCAAAGAGCCTTGCAGAACTGCTGCTGTTTGAGATCAGTCTAAAGGGAAGACAGGAGCCACTCAGGAGCTCTTTGTGTTGGCAGGGGAAGGTGAGGCACCCCAGAGTCTGTGTTAGCATATTTCAGTGTTAGATTATGCCTCTGCATGCTGTATCTCACTATAATAAAAACACCTATCCCCAAAGAGTTTGCTGCTGAAATGTCAACAAAATTAACAGAATGAGCAAGGAGGGAGAAGATGAAAGCAGTGTTTTGCCTTGTATTAGCTTTACATGGTATCCACTTGTAGATGTGATAAACCTAATGAAGAGCAGTTACAGTAATTGCTGATTACCACCTGTCCTCCCACTGGTAAATGTGGCCTTTCTGTAGTGTGATCAGAAATGGCTGAGTGGGAAAGCGTGGTGAGTTTAGCATTTGAGGGAGAAGTTTTCCCATGAAGGAGATAGGAGGATGTGACAGTGCATGTCAGATACATTTAATTTGGGTGTTAATTCTGTCCAGCCCCAATCTATCTTGAGCTGGACTTGGGATATTTGAATGAAAAAACCTTTCACAAAACTAGTTAAGCAGAGAGACTCTATGGTATCTCAAGAGCTAAGGACACTTGATGTGCAGTTTCTCTCTGTAGAGACTCATAGGCTGTGTAATGCAGGTACAGCAAAAGTACTTTGCTGCCTAGCCACCAGGTTAATCCCACATTATTTAGCAGTTCAAAAACCTTTGATATGTTTTCTCTTAACTTGTTCCATTGGACATGTTAGCTACCTTAGACTGCTAGCTGACTTAGAGTTTACCCTTAATTTTTACTGTGCCGCATGGAGATGTTTTTAGGGAAATACTGGATGTACAAGAATGTATGCATGTACATAGAGGAGAATGTATTGGAGAACTGCAAGATACTTTTGGTTTAAGTTTCTGTGTTTATAAACACTAACTGTAATAGTTCAGTATAACCCTTACATAGTTAATTTGTTTGTCTTGTCAGTAAGATAAGAATGGGATCAATGTTAGGTTTTTTATCAGAGGCTACATACTGCGTTGAATTATAAGATAAGGTTTATGCATCAAATATGATAATGATAATACTGCATGCTTTCATAATGAACTGTTGCAGAAGTAAACTTAAGTTTTCATGTGATTTCATGATCATTTTCCTTTCTTGTATTTTAAGCCTTGTAGAATCAGGAACTGCAGCATGCTTTGGCAGTTGTTCCCGAAGCTGCATTTGTACTTGAAGTGTAACAATTTTGTGTGTTAATAATAAAAGCTTTCTTACAAAGAGGACACAAAATCTGGTAGACTGTTCTCTGCTGTCGTTGACAGCTGTGATTTTATTTTTATTTTTTATGGTGCAAAGCTCCATGCTTGAATTAGGAGGTATAGCTACTCTTCTTTGAAGCTTAGTTCTTGTTAATTTAATGCAGGGTTGACCCAGACTGTTATTTTATCTTACAGTGAGAAGGAAGTATTTTAAAGGTATTTGTGTTTCAAATGTGTCATTACATTCATAGGAAAGAGTTTACCAGTAATCTGTTTCTCAGTTTTTAAAAGCTAAATACAAATAGAGCATTAAGCTGAAGAATCTTATGCTTGACTGAAAAAAAGGGAAGTAGTTAAGTCTTTGAGTGTGTACTTCCTGCAGCTTTGGATTCAAAACGAGTTTACAAAGTCAAAGCATTGGTACAAAACGAGTTTACAAAGTCAAAGCATTGGTACACGGTTTGGGTGGAGAACTTTGAAGGTCCTCTGCTCAGCTGAAGGAGAACCCGTAGAAAAGGAAAACATTTCAACCTTTGTGCTTGTATTGGCATGAGAGACTTTTTACTGTAATTATTTCCTTTTGGCATATAAAGACCTTATATGATAAGATATAAGTAACCTTAGGATTGCTGCCAGAAACTATGTATGACAAGAACTTGAAGAATGAAAACACAAGGGAATGAGGTCTCACTGTGTAGCACCGAAGAATAATTTAAAAAAACAACCAACAGCTATGAGCATGGAGTTTCTCACTTGGCAGAACTGCTACATCATTACTTTACCACAGCACCTTGTGACCACACTCTTCCCATGCAGGAAGGGCTTTTCTACATTGCAGGAAGCAGTTCTAAGGAATCTCTTAATCAACAGTATTTTTTTCAGTCCAAGCAGATATTGTCTCAAAGCTGTCTTCATGGCATGTACAGAACAATCTGTTGCTTTATAGAAAAGGTTCCTGGTTGCTCTGTCTATGTAGGAACTGCAGTGGCTCATGGCACAGCTGGGGAGTGAAAGAAAATCTGGATTTGTAATTAAGGAGATTGGATATTATGATAGTCCCCTTGATGACCTTGAGATTCACACCAAATTGAACTATCACATTGAACCATATGGGTTTTGACATCCCAGTTTGTGTTCTACTTTGTATATTTGTGTTTTCCCAGATAATAAGAATACTATTTTACATATTCTTAAATAGAGCATGGCTTGACTTCTTAGAAGCAGAATGTATGTTTTTGAAGAGCTTTCATGTAGTCTATTCAAGGCAATTGGGCTTGTTCAGTAAAAAGCTCCATTCCTGTTTCCTTTTTTCAAATGGCAGCTGACTTCTGCAGAGAGGAGCTGAACCTTGAAAAGACGGGGCACTGGATTTGTTTCTGTGAATAGCAGTTAAATTCTCAGTAAAGAATACATCTGAGCTTTGCGTTGCTTTTTGTAGAGTCTTCCTAGGAATAAGAACACTTAGGAAGAGCTGAGAAAAGTCTGCTAATGACCAGATCCCCGTAAAGCTGCAGAAAAAGCCCAGTTTTAGTGCAGGTGCATTGACTCTTCTTATGAATTGAAGCTGTGGAATGATGGTTACAGTTGCACAAATCCTCAAACCTGGTATCTGCAGAGCTTATAAGCTTGGAAAGAAGGTTTTGCAGTTGGTATTGGTCTCATTCAGGCACCTTTCTTTAACTGTGACTGCTGTTAGAGGATGGAGCTTGTATCTGGGGATATTTTTTTCAAAAGATTGTGCTGCCATCATTCTGCTCCTAAATCACTCAAAGAAGCGTGACCCACAAATACAAGTATAAAAATAATTCCTGTAGAATCCTTTTATATATTCTTAGCCCAAGGTACGTGCCATGCTATTTTTGTCATGTTCCAAGGCAGTTTTCAAATACAAGACTGCTTCAGAATGAAGTTTTTCATGGATTTGAGAGACTATACCAGCTACAAATGCTGGTATATATGCTCCGGTACCATCAGCAAGAGTGAAAACTCTTGTGCTTCAAGCATGCCTCAAAGAGTAGCAACATCACCTTAAACAGACTGCTCATATATGTGGTGTAAAGTAATACATGGGTTCCTTTTATGACATGACTTTAAGTAAATGTGTCATCTCTAGCCATCGCCACAATTAGCCTAGCTGCCCTCTGGAGGGAAATCCTGTAGGAAATGTGAGCATGCATAATATGTTTTCTGAGTAGTACTCTGTCCTGAATCTCTCTGTGGCCTTATTTTAACCCTGCAAATGAAATCACTGTTTCAGTAATTGGAAGAGGAACTGGTGTTTTTATGTGGGTTCCTGTTTTCTCTTTTCCCCCTGCATCCAGGTAGGATGGAGCCAAGATCCACCCAAAGCAAACTGATTTGAAGGCTGAAGCAACAGGTGGAGAGTTCACAAAGTTTCCATTTTGTGTCCACATACTGATTCCGTGCAGAATGTAATTGTGTATTTCTAGTATCTAAAGGTAGCTCAGGCATGGATAAATCTTGTATCCTTGCAGCCCCAAAATTGCAGCTACAGTTCAACTGATGTGTGTTTGCCATATATACATATGTATATGTCTATCCCCTTCTGTGTTTGGAAAACAAAATGGCTTTAATTTTCCTGGCTAGGCCTGTATGTAAATCAGTGAAGAGTGGCTTACATATACAAGAATTCTTGTGTAATATCTTTTTCTGGGCTGCTGGCATAAGGAGTAAGTTAACAGTACGTGGGCCCAGTTGCTTGTCAGAACTCCTCCACCTTGCAAATGAAACTTGAGCAATATACTTACCAGCCAACTCTTGATAAATGTTCAACAGAAAAATGTGAAACTTCTTGGGGTTTATTGCAGAGGTGAAAACTGACCTATTTCTTCAGTCTCAAAATCCTTAATTGCTGTTGTGATTACTCAGTTAACCCAGAAAATGGATATTGTGCAGCTCGATCCCATTTTTCAGCATAAAATGTGTTCCCATTTGAATTATGGAATTATCTTCCTTACATTTCAACTGTTCTTGTTTTTTACTCGGTATACAAGCTTCATAAACCATAAGGTTTTTAGAGATGTGACTAATGCTATATTTGCAAAAGCCTTTTGGATCATTTAACATTGGATGCAGCGGAACTTCTGACAAACAGGCATGACTTGTACCAAATCTTCCTTAAGCTCATTGCTTGGACTTTCAGCTGTTTCCCCCACCTCCTTGTTGTGGAAGACTAGATCCTAGTTATTCAGTAAGCCCACTGAGCAGGAAGAATCCCAAGTATTGTAGGTGGCTCTTGGCCTGCTGTTTCCTAGTTAAATTCTGAATGGGTTGGATTGATTCCTGCAGACACTTTCTGGTCTGCTGGGTGAATCAACTTCCCTTCTTTTGGTTTTGGTCTTGTGATATTGTTTACGGTAAGTGGGTGAAGCTTGGTGAGATCACTTAAAATTAATAAATCGTGTGTAAATAGAGTTGCTCACTTTTCCATTTTTACCTGCAGCCAGAGGGATATTTAAGATCATGTAATGGAAATGAGTACTAATGCTTTGCCTCCTGTGGGGATTTTTGTTAACGTCTGCCTTGTTGTAAAGTATAGCAGGTTTTGCTATACTTAAGTTATGTGTATTGTTTTGGCTCTTTAACAAAACTAATCAATCAATTATTGTATTTTCACAGCTTTTCCATGGTTTGGCATGGACATTGGGGGAACTTTGGTCAAACTTGCATATTTTGAACCTATTGACATCACTGCAGAGGAGGAGCAGGAAGAAGTTGAAAGCTTGAAGAGCATCCGCAAATATCTGACTTCCAATGTAGCCTATGGATCCACTGGCATTCGAGATGTCCACCTTGAGCTGAAAGACTTGACGATTTTTTCTCGAAGAGGAAACTTGCACTTTATTAGATTCCCGACTCATGATTTGCCTACTTTTATCCAAATGGGAAGAAATAAAAACTTTTCAACACTACATACGGTGCTCTGTGCCACAGGTGGTGGCGCTTACAAGTTTGAAGAAGACTTTCGCACAGTAGGTAGCCTATCTGTCCTCATGCTGAAGCTGGTGCTAAAAGCATTTCTGATGATGGGTTAAAATAAGCAGCCTTTTGAAAAACTGTGGAATGCTCAAAGATTATTAATTATTAATTTTTTTTCAGTCATAACCTAGAAATATGCTTTCTGACATCATCATAGTAAGCATGAAGGTCTAATGCCAACAGCTAATTAGAAAATTCCATTAATCCAGTGAAATGCAGGACTTCTTTGTGGAAGTTAACCATTTTCTAATCTATGTGTTCTCTGATGGGAAATGTGCTTAAATTGCAGAGGTGCTTGAGTCACTTTGGATTTTCTTTCCTAAGCCGTCTTTGATGATAGGTTTTCAATGGTTGTGGGTGAGATTATCCTTATTAATTTAGTCCAGTGCATTGTTCAGAGATCTGTGACAAAACACATATCTCACAGAGTCATTTTTTCAACTGCAGAGCGGGTTGGGGTTTTCCAGAGGTGTTTAGGCTCTTCTCTTGATGATCAAAATTGATCATTTGTTTAGATGCAGTTTCTGTCTGAAGATAGTTGTTACTAAGTGAGAATCACCACAGTATCCAGCGTGCACACGTCATAATTTTAAAGTGGCTACAGACCTCTTGTGCTTCTAAAGACAAGACTTCCAATAGCACAAAATATTTGGTTTCAAAAATCTGCTTGTATTTCCATTCTTGTGCCAGTCTTGTGTTGAGCTGGTACAACTGTTTATGGAGCAGGGTCACAATTTTTACAGCAGAACTAACTCATTATATAAAAACCCCGCAGAAGTATTTTATGTTGGAACAGTTCCCTGATCTGCTGAACAGTAAAGCTTCACAGTTGTGCCGTGGCAAGAAAAGCTGAAGGGACCTGGGTGAAGAGGAGGGGACTGGCAGTGCTGGGATCTGGTACTGATGTCAGTCAGCAGTGTGCAATCCAGACTGATCCTGCAAGTTCATAATCTAACTGCAGGCTGCTTTCTAGGTGTGAGCTCATCTGATTGAGAGAAACTTTCTGGGTGTTTTTTTTTCTTGGATTAGCTGCCTAATTGGATGCTGTAACTGTCGGAACTCCCAGCTGCGGTAAGGGAGGGAGCATGATCACTGTTGTTGTGGAAGCCCAGAGTTAAATGTGATTAAGTATGGTGTGAAATTACAGCCTTTCTGGAATCCACAGCACCTGTGAAATTGTCTTTCAGCTTTATGAGAGAGAAGCAGCTTAAATGTCATGTGCAAAACTGAGGAAGAACTGTAATGAGCCTTAAGTGTGGTGGAGTTTCTGACCTGTGGTTTTCTTACGATCTTTGAAGTGTTAATAAAGTTGCAAGGATAGTTAGTAGGATGCCATTGAGCTTTTTATCTTAGGTTTTTATCTGCTGACATCTTAGAAATGGCTGTTTGACTTGTAAGCGGGGGGAGGAAACCCACAAACCTTGAAGAGATGTGCAGATACATGAGTTTCGCTAAGATGACGCTCAATAGGGCCTGTAGGATACTTGGTGACCTCTTTTTGATTTAGATTGAAAAACGTTGCTGATTTTTCATTGGATTAATTGTCTAAGTATCTCAAAAGTTACCTTTGGGCTTAACAAAGCAGATATTTGTAGTGCCTGTCTAGTCTTGATTCAGGAACTGAGGTCTAGATTTATAGTCAGAATAATTTCTAATTGATATGTTCAGAATTTACCTCAGAAAAAGGTGAATTACATTTTTTGTTGGCTTTGTAGTATTGAAGTTCCTGAATTAGTCGTGTGAGATTGCTTAAACATGCTACAAATTTGTCAGTATATTTGTACTGCCTAACTTCAAGAAGCTATGTTAGAACATGTTGACACTGGCTTTTTTCTTCTTTAACACAGATTGGAAACCTCCAGCTGCACAAACTGGATGAGCTTGACTGCCTTGTCAAAGGCTTATTGTATATAGACTCTGTCAGCTTCAACGGCCAGGCAGAGTGCTATTATTTTGAAAATGCCTCAGATCCTGAGAGATGCCAAAAGATGCCTTTTAACCTGGATGATCCATACCCGTTGCTGGTTGTTAACATTGGTTCAGGAGTCAGTATTTTATCAGTCCATTCCAAAGACAACTATAAAAGAGTAACTGGAACAAGGTAACTTAAAAACCTAAGTTGGGGTTGGTACTTTATGGAACAATGAGCTTTCTGTTTGTAAAGTGGTTCCTTTCCCTGACTCCCCCTGCCTATCCCTTCCCCCACTCTGTAATACAGAAAAGTATTTTATCTTTAATTTACAGCTGCATTCATTGAAACCCCCTGTAGTTCTGTTACTGAGAAGATGTAGCCAGTATCTTCTTTAGCAGTCAATGAGTGCTAGAAGTGCTCTGGTAGTGAGTGTTTTATAGTTTTTGTCTTAACTTTTGATAATGTGTCCAGTGAACTTTCTATTTCTCTTGCTCTAAAAGAATAAATATGTTCACGTGTTGTGCAGAAAATGTTCAAGGATCAGAGTCAGTGGCTTGATGTGGGTATTTAGGGAGTTCTAGTCTCTGCTGAATTTAGAGAGTTTATAACTATTTGTTAGCTCTTACTGTATGGTTAGCTTCTTGTAAGTGACATGTAAATGTTAATTTGACAACTATTTGTGTAGTGAACCTTGAGCAAGAAAGCGGACAACTTGGTGTCTAAGTTGGAGGACTTTATTTAATTTTTTTGGTCAGACATAAGAATCTTTGATGTGAGGAAATACTATTTAAAAGCAACTAGTTTTCTTTCTTAGTCTAGGTGGAGGGACCTTTCTTGGTTTATGCAGTTTGTTGACGGGCTGTGAAAGTTTTGAAGAAGCTCTGGAAATGGCCTCCAAAGGAGACAGCACACATGCTGATAAGCTGGTTCGAGATATTTATGGAGGAGACTATGAAAGATTTGGCTTGCCAGGATGGGCTGTAGCATCCAGGTAAGCAAGACATCTTTATGATGGTTCTTTTGCTAGTTTGGGGGGCTTCAAAAGCAAGACTTAAACTATTAACACAGAGAAAACTACTTTTGACAAACTTTTCTTGTAGTAAAGTATATATACTCAGTTTTCCTGAAGATTTAAAGCCACCTGCAACTGCAGGTGGCTGTTAGCTGGGTATTGAAGAAGCCTCATGTGATATGTCACATACAGCTTTACGTGAGTCAGGGACAATGTGAGGAGCGGTAATAACTAAGTGCAGAGAAAAAGCAAAGCAGATTACTTCTTGACTTCCCAGAATCTTTTAGTGAGGCTGCTGTCCAGAGGGAAGGTGAGTGGAAGAAGGCATTTTTGTTCTCTTACAGTAGTATCTCTTTTTTTTTTTTTGAAGACTCTGTTTTTTATTGATATATGACTGTAAGTACAGTCACCTGGCGTAATGTTTCAGCTATTTTTCTCACTTACAAAAGCTGTTGAACATAAACGCTTTGCACCATGAAAACGAATGTATTTTACTGCCAATTACAGGGTTTTTTTGTCATAGCTGTAAATTTTATTTCCATTGCGGAAGATTATTGGTGATGTTACAGCTTCTCTACCCTTAAGAAATGTAAGAAGAATAATCTTTGGGAGTGTGAAAACAATATGTATGTAAGAGAGTTCATTAAATCTTTGCTCTTATTCAGTAGTAAGAGATCTTAATTCACGGTAACTTAATTCTTTTCCCTTTCCAGCCAGCTGAGTCCAAGCCTCTTCAGAGAGCATGTGCTGAGAGGTTTTAATATGTGTGAACTTTACAGTTTAGTCAATATATCTTAATTTGCTGCGTATATAGGTACTTTTTGTTCTCATTTACTTTTTAAGCCCCTTAGGATCTCTAATGACTATTTCAGTTATAGAATAATCAGCATTCTGTCTCTCCTAACTGACTTAGTTGTTGCGGAGTCCTTAGTGGTAAAATACCATGCATAGCTATGGATTCTTGTCTTATTTTTTCTTTTTTATATAATTTGTAAGAAAAGATCTACTGTGTATTGTAATGGAAGGGTCCTTCTAATCTAGAATTTTCATTTATACAACATAAGTAGCGGTCTGTTAGCTGTTTATTTTCTGTTTGAGGATTGAATAGATTGTGTGAGTGAGGAAGCAAGCCTGAGGAGTCAGAGGATTGATTGTCCAGTCAGATTTAGGCATTGACTTAATTTACAGTGACTAGGTTTCCAGAGTAGTCTTGCCTAAGAATAAGACTGCTTTTTGTTGTAGATGCTTCTTCATGAAAATCAACAATCCAAACAGAAATATTTTATTGGGAGTCATTATTGTAACAAGATTGAGTGTTTGCTGTGAAGGAATAAGTAATACGTCATACTATCTGTTGTCAAATTGCTGTATTTAATACAGACTTAAAAAGGGAGCTCCTTAAGAACAAACATGAGACTTATGTTCTGTTATAGCATAAAAATCACTTCTGGAATAACTTCAAATGCAGATGAATGAACTTTGTACTTAATGGAAATTTTTCCTGTTACAGTTTTGGGAATATGATCTACAAAGAGAAGAGAGAGTCTGTTAGTAAAGAAGATCTTGCAAGAGCCATATTGGTCACCATCACCAATAACATTGGGTCTATTGCCCGGATGTGTGCAGTAAATGAGGTAAAAGCTTCTGACAAGGAAATAATCTATCTATAGGTCTGTTATTTGGTTTCAGATTAAATGACTGCTGAAATGATGTATCATTTTAAACTTTTTAGTATGTTTGCAAATGAAATTAAGAAATTCATGTAGTATTACAGAATCAGTTCAGAATGTTTAGACTCTCTTTGGAGAAGTGTGGCAGTAACCTGATGAAGAGGGCTTCAAACTAGCTTTGTTAAGGAATGGAGCAGGTAAGTGAGGTACTAAGGGACCACAGGATGTTGTGATGAAATGACTTGAAGTCTCCTTGTGAAAACAGGACAACTTTTGGCCCAACTGAAGTCTATACACAAACACATGCAGCATGGGATACAAGAAAATCTTTAAGCTCTGGTTCTCGTGAGGAACTATCCCAACCTCTATTGGAAGGGTAACATGGCAGATCACAAGCAATCCATGCTTCACAGTGTACCGGGGAAAATTTTCTGACAGAAGTGCTAGGCAAGCATAGTGCTGGACCTGCTATCCATGAGTGAAGAACTGGTTAGGAGTTTTAGTGGCAGCCTTGAAATAGAGTTTAAGGTCCTGGGGAAAGTGAAGAAAGCAAGTAGCAGAATCTAGATACTCTAGCTAGACTTGAGTAGAACCAGATAGTGGTTTGGGGGGATCTAGGAATCATAGAATCATATGGGGTTGGAAGGAACCTCTGGAGATCATCTAGTCCAAACCCCCCTGCCAAAGTGGGTCCACCCAGAGCAGGTTGCACAGGAACTTGTCCAGGTGGGTTTTGAATGTCT
>JAOXJM010000052.1:33862846-33920847 GCA_026413425.1 Tringa solitaria
TGTCTATATATACTCTGTGAAAACTTGAATAAAGGGAGAACGATCATACTCATATGGAGACTCCATCGTTACTCCGGGTCCGTCTCCCACTCCAACAGTTGGGTCTGTGCTGCATCCTAGGAACATAAACTTGCTAGGACAGTGATGGCCTCTGTCATGAAGCCCAGACAAAACCTGCATGCAGAACCTTTGGGGCTGGTCTGTGAGTCTGAAGGAGGTGGCACGGATGTCAGCATGCTCCTGGTGCCAGGCCCTGGGGCAGGTCACTGTGGAGGGGCCTGAGCTAATCCCACTGCCTCTTTTAGAGTTTTCTTCTAGACTTTTCATCTCCTTTGCAGATGGCGAGTAATACATGGGACTGAAAAAGTGAGATTCTGCAACTAAAACTGCAAATCCAGGCTGGGTCAGCTGCAGGTCCTGCTTGGGGGGAGGGGTGTCTCTGCAGCACTCACCCTCTGAGTCATGGGCTTCTTGGCACATGTCTTTGGTAACTTTCATGAAGCATTATTAAGCATCTTGTACAGAAAGAATACCTAAATTTAGGTTTCTTGATGACCAAGAGTTTGTTCGTTTGATTGTTTTATTCCAAGAACTGTGTTTGCAACAGGAGTCACAGCTAGAACCCCAGTTCTAGAGCTCCTCCCTGCAAATTTGCATGTCCCTCATCTATATTTGCAGAGGTTGATCTAGCTCTTCCTGAGCAAGGCAATCCAAACCTGCTTCCATCACCATACCACCATCTGTTAGGTTGTGACGGTTTCTGGAGCTCTTTCTCCTAGAAGCGGTGGTTGGTTCCAGGTGGGCCTCACTGGGAGGTTGAAACCACTAAAGAAATGAGCCAATCTCAGCTGGGTTCTAAGGTTATTTTCAAATATATTTGCTAAGTTTTGTTGAATGATGTTTTATCCAACCTAGACAGTGGTCTGGGACACCTGCTTGATCTGAGGCATTTCCATGGACCTGGGGTTTGGGGCATCCCTGGGCTGTGCCCACAGCCCACCACAGGTGAGGACATGGGGATGCTGCGCCCCTGTTCCCTGGGGAACCTCTGCCACAGGGAGGGCAGTGACAATCAACAGCAGCACGTGCTCATTAATGATCCCGTTCGTGAGCATATGATCTGAATCTTGAAGTAACTTTGGGATGTGTTTCATTTCTCTGCAGCATTCGCAGGCTCAGGCAGCTGCTGTGGGACTGGGCAGCACGGTGTGTGGTGCTGGTCGTGTTCCTGCTGGCAGCAAGTTCTGCACAACGTGGGTACAAACCGATGGGGATGGCTTTGCTTCTTGAAAGGTGAAACACTGGTGCTAGAGATCACCTTTCATGAGTAGATGCAATGTTGAAGGTAAAACTGAGTTTCATGCTTCATGGGCTCTCACTCTTAGGGCATGCAGTTTAACATAAAAATGTGTTAGAATGCAATTTCATAGCACAATAAGGCTTTCGGTCACACCTGGCAATATTTGATTAACACATGGCTGGTCTCTAGTCACTTTAGTTACTGGGTTTGTAGGATTTGGAACAGATTTTTCCAAACTGGAGGGTGTCAACAAAATACTAAAATAAATGTCACAGCTAAAAGCCTCCTGCCGAGACACTGCAGCTCGTGCTGATGGAAAGTGTTGCTGAAGCAAAAAAATTCCAGCACTTTTAGAGAGACTTCTTTAACAGCTCTTTCAAGAGATATAAAACTAGACGTGTTGAAATAACACTTGTCACTTAGATGTTTATTTGAAGTATGATTCTAGTTTATAGTATCATTCATGATTTCGTTCAAATGCC
Organism: Tringa solitaria; assembly: GCA_026413425.1. Classification (NCBI taxonomy): domain Eukaryota; kingdom Metazoa; phylum Chordata; class Aves; order Charadriiformes; family Scolopacidae; genus Tringa; species Tringa solitaria. The sequence continues at coordinate 33,864,629 of JAOXJM010000052.1, forward strand.
TGTGTTCCCTGAAGAAATACAGGTCTGCTGTCCTACCCTGTCCTAGTCCCGCGCATACAACACTATTTTATTTGAAGTGAATATCTTTTTCAGGCTCTAATAACCTGCTTATTGGCTCTTCATTCTCTGTCTTCAGAGACGTGGTGATCCTTTTGAGCTGTCAATTTTTAGCCTGGTAAAGGCTTATAAATGTATCATTCTGAGACTATGAAAACTAAAGCTGGGGTTTGTTTTTGGCACAATATTATCCTCTTAGAGAATTTCCTGGGAAACTGAGAACATCTTATTTTAAAAATAAACTAAAGAAATCGTTCCTTCAGCTCTGGACTTTGCCTTCTCTGCCACTTGGCTATGGATAATCTTTGGGTAAATTACTGGAAAACAAGCCTTAGATTTTTAAACATTATTTTCCAATCCCTGTTTTTCTAAAAAAGATATTTTGGGTTTTTTTTTGTTTTGTTTTTAATCAGGTGACTCCCTAATGCCCCACAGAGCAGCTCTGCAGGGCACAGCCTCTCCCCAGCATGTCCCTAGGCATTCCTCAGCACACAAGAGTCCCTGGTTTGAGTCTGGTGGGTTCTAAACCTTTTCCACTGTTTTTTCTACATGTAGATACTCCAAAAGCCTGCACAGGCTTGAACTGGGGTCTGGCCCAGCCGGAGCTTGATGGTTCCCTTGGCACCTGCAGTGATGCCTGAGGAGCAGCCGGGCCGGAGCTGGGCTGAGTGTGGTTTGTAGGAGGGCAAGCTGGACCAGCCAGGGCTCAAGGCCATTTGGTGCCCCGTGTGCTTGGTATGGCTGTGTTTCAGGGGATCACATCCAAATGGATTATTTGCCCAGCAGTGCCAGTAAAAGCACTTGTGAGCCTGATGTGATGCGTGTAGATAGGCTGAAAGAGCAGAAGGAGGTGTTGCAGATGTCAACATCTGTGACCCTGGGCAATACGTGCCTCTTCTCCCACAAACCCTCTCCATGGCAGGGTGATGAAATAAAACTGCTCAAACAAACTTTTTTTAATGATTTAGGCTTAATAAAATCCTCCTTAAGCCTCTAAATTGTTTCCACAAAACCTGCCTTTTAAGTCATCTGTTGTCACCTTCAGCCCGGGTGCTATTATTAAAGCAGATCTGTATTCCTTCACCATAAGGGCACCCTGGCTATAGCTAATACCTTTCCTTTTAGGGCAGCAGCTCCCAGGTCTTGCCTTCGTGCGAATCCAGTGGTTTTGGTTAACACCCGGTTAATGCCTCGTGGCGGCAGCTGCAGGAAATGCCTCCAGCTGGTGCTTACATTTAAATATTTGCACTAGCATGTTCCCAGTAGGCTAGCTGAATAGCAAAATATTGAGTTCAGTGCACTCTCACTACTTGATGTTTTTATCATTTAAGGCTTGAGACAACTTGTAAATGCTTAAAATAGCGTGAAAATCCCTGTGCTGGCACAGGCTCCCAGCCTTATTGGAAGGCTGTCTGCTGTTCTCCTGGTGTAAAAGTTTCATATGTTCCACAGAACAATTATGGTAAAACAGAATTTTAAATAACCAAACCTATATGACACTTATCATTGAAAAGGAAATCCATAGCTTAAGGGTGTCAGAATTAACAAATTGATTGAAAAATAAGAATTGATGACAACCAGCTGTCTGTTGAGTAAGTATCCTGGCTTCAGTGGGCTCCTATAATCCCATTGATTTCCACAATTTTTCTGCAAGGGCATTAAATGAGCATTTGTCTGTATAAACTACAGATAACTACACTTTTGCGGAGTTCCTTACATTGGGAACGTAACATGCAACAAGCCAAAAAACTTTTCTGAGGGAAGGAAGAAGGAAGCAGGGAGAAGGGTTATGGGAAGCAGGTGAGCATCTGCTCCTGGTGGCCACGCAGCTGCAGGAGCAGCAGCTCATCCCGGTGTGGGGGGAAAAACCTCTGACAGTTCATCCTGCCAGCAGGGCTTTTCACACAGATGGGCTGAGCCCACTCCTCCTTTTAGCAGCTCTGGCCCTGGCCTTTTCAGAACTGCTGTTTTCCAGCTGTCTGTGCCCCAGGCTATGTGCTCGGTAGGGTTAAACTAAGGGGAGACTGCCCTTTGCCTGCTGTGAAACCTCCCTGCGGAGGTACTGGGACTGGCAGGAATGTGCCTGATAGAGCTGGTAACTTGGTTCTTGCTCATTGCTCCTTGAAGGTCCCTCACCCTTGCCGTCAGGGAAATGTGTGTTTGCTGGGCAGGAATGGCAAACTGTGACACACAAGCTAACATTCTCTATTCCTGCCCTTCCTGTGACTCTGATATTGGGTCCTACAGCTCTTCACAGTTCAGGCTCTGTGCTGATGCCTGCAGTGCCCCCGGTTTGGCGTACAGGTGACAACCGCGTGCTTGCTTGTGGTTTTTTTGAAATGAAGAATCCAAAATAGGAGACACCAACTTCAGCAGTGGGATGGGTGCAGCCTCCCAGCCCCCTCCCACCATATGGGGGGGTCTGTCGGAGGGTGGGAAGTACTGGTGCCCGTAAGATAGCCGGTGGCTGGCTGATGGGGTCACACCCAAAGCACAGGAGAGCATTTACTCAGTTCAGTGTAATAGGCTTCCAACAGGTGACCAGAGCTGTCCTATGGGTGTTTCAGACTGGTTTAACTAAATGTAATTGTTACTTTAACATCTCTGCAGTCCTCAGAAGTGACAGCTGGCTTGCCCAAGAAAACACAACCGCCAATATGTCTCAATCTTTTAACAAAGTGCTGGTTTTTTTCCTGTCTTATATAATTAATCTTAAAATCTTGGTTGAACACTCTTCTTCAGGAGGAAAAACAGAACCTCTGTGTTGCTATTTGTAATGTAGGAGTACGACTGGGGGTAAGAGGCTGCTTTTACCACCATGGTATTTGTAAATAATGCTATGGATGATAGATACCAGGTTAGCTGTTTGCTCTTTGCTCTTGAGTGTGAACATATAACCCCTAGTTATAACCTCCTTCTGGTAGGGAAACCTCTCCCTCAGCCTGGTCTGTCTTGGGAAATGACAGCTTTAGCTGTTAGACTAGAGATGGGAAGGAAATTTCTTAGTTGGTATCTAGCAGCTGAGATAGCCAAATTTTTCATGTAAAGAAACACCAGACATCCCTCTTACTCCAGACTTTTGGCATGTTTTGATGCCGGTGCCCAGCCCTGCCACTCGGTGACTGCCCACTGCAGACAGGCACAGGCCGTTCCTTGGCTGGCTCTGACAGCTTGCCTGCAGTGCTGTAAGAAACCTTTGCCTAAATGATAAGCCATTTGTCTTCAAACTGTATTTTTTTTATTTAACTCTGGATAAATACTCCGCTGTGCTGGCTAATAAAGCTGTCTCTTTGGGCAAAAGAATGGCTCAAGTTTAACCTTAGCTGATAAATTATTAATTATCTTTTTTAACAGTATGCACAAGCTCACACACCCCTTTAAATATTTCTGAGAGAGAGTGGCAGTATCCAAACACATCGTCACCAGGTGCAGCCAGCTCGAGCTCAAACATCACACCCACATTCTCCTTCGGGTGTAGATGAAATCCAGATGCACAAATGCTCAAGTTCTCCACAAGGGAGATGCTAAATGGTACATAAAAACATTTGTATCTCATCCTTTAATACCATGGACAAATTCAGATTATTTTTGCAGTGACTCTAATGACTAGCTGTTGGCTTCTCTTTGTTTTACCATTCTGGATAATTTAAAAATGCCAAAGTTTCCTAAACACATCTGCTGAGTGAGGAAGTTCACTTCATCTCGAAATGGCTTGATGTTTTGGGAAATGCTTTGGCCCTTGCAGGAGTCCCAAGCTGCAGACATGAATGTGAGAAGCTTCTAGGAATGCGGAGCAACTTGCTGCTTTTTTCCTACCCACAGCTTTATTTTTAGCATGCCTCATGTTTAAGCCCAGGGTCGTGTCCGGGAAACAACGGGAGGTACTTTAGTCCCTTTGTATGCATAGACTGTTCGTTCTTGGGGGGTTTTTTTGACTTTATGAAGCAGATTTTCTTCTTTACAGCTGTAATATCTCCATGAAATTGAAGGTGACTCTCACAGACCCATTAGGCATCAACTTAGAAACAAAAGGAAGAACAAGGAGTTTTGTGCAGTGTGGTAGGAGCGTGCCAGCGCTGCTGTGGCTGGGACTGCGCAGAGGCACCAAACCCAGAAGTAGCTCTGTGCTCTTGGGAGGAGGACCCTGTGCTGTCCCCACACAGGGAGCTGTCAGCTGTTCACGGGACATGTCTGAGTGGCACCCAGACCTCGTGCTTGGAGGTGTCGGGGTGTCTCTCTGTACCCCTACGCAGATCTCCAGGCATTGGGATGGAAAGCAACCTCTTGCACAAGTTGCAATATGTATCTCTGCCATCACATTTCAGGTGGCTGCTTACATTGGTTTTAAACTTATATATCTTCATCCTGTTAAGTCTTATCTTTGTGGAAGGGTTATTGCCTGTAATGCATCTTGAAAGTGGCCAGGGAGATGCCTGTGCAGGACGAGCCCCTGCTCGGAGCCTTTCCCTGGCAGGGAAGAGTGGGAAATGGCCCAGGTGCACCCACGGTTAGACTTGAGGATTGCCTTTGTCCAAACCCTTTAATGACTCTTTTTGAAATGGAAATATATACTTGGTGCTTTCTCTTCATCATGATACTAACTTCAAGTGTCTTAAAAATTAAGGCCAAAAAATCAGCTATGCCTGTAAGTTTGTTGTATCAAATGCATCACATGTGGCTGAGAACTACCCCATCTACTCTACAGGTCTGATGTGTGCAGTGGCACTGAGAGGATGCTTAATGCTGTGTTCACAGCCTCAGAGCAGTCACTGTCCCTGTCACCAGCCACGCTGCCTGTCCTCAGATGTCTTTCTGTTGGGGGACATTAATTAAGTTATCTTAATTGGGATGCAGGCTTGCAGCACCATTCCACATCACAAGAAATCAGCTCTAAAGACTCTCTGTTGCTCTCAGACCTCCCCTGGAGGGGATGCAGATGTGTGCTCAGTGAGGAGCATCCAGCTGTGGGAGTCTGGTGGTTTATCGGCTGAGGTACAGACCAGAGTGTGTGGCGGTGATGTGTGTGCTGGAGCAGCCCGGTAAGTATTGCTGTGTGCTGAACTGGCTTAAACAAATACCATCAAAACTTACTCCTGTGAGATATCAGACCCAGACCTGCTGCCAGAAACGGCAATGGTGGATGTGTACAGCCCATATGTAACATCAGCAGTCATTCAAGTTATTTCCCCATCAATTTGTTTTCTTTTTCAGGACAGATTTTGCCAAGGAGCTTCACTGGTGCTGAGCTATGTGGTGAGTATTTGCTTTTTGTCCACACACAGCAGCTTCCATTATAATATAAGCTATTTCATTCTCCTGTCCCAAATGGGGAGGGAACTTAAATTTAATGATTAGATGTGTCTCTACTTCTTCCAGCAGGCTCTCCTAAGAACATATTTATGTGGGCACAGTGTTACAAGCTGGTAATTGAATGGGCAAAGGATTTTTGTATGTCCCTATGGCTGCTTCCATTCCCTGCCCAGGCAGCATCAGTCGTGATTCTGGAGTTTGCCCTTACAGCCAAGACAGGGCCAAGGGTGCCCTGCAAAGAGGCATTTGAAAGGCACCATGGTGCCTGGGAAGATGGTTTCCCTGTGTCTTACTGCATCTGTGCCAGCCTGTGTTTGTATAAGTAAAATAAGGCTGCAAGGCCAGAGGGTTACTCACCCCTCTATACGGGGCAGCGAGTGCATGGGAGAGCAGGTAGCACAGGGGAGAAGTGCCTTTGGAGCAGGGGTTCTCTGTGGATGTTCCTCCGGTAACTAGTGAATCCGAGTCCTGGAGACCTCTTCTATTTGAGCGGCTTCTCTGTTCAAAATAAATGTTAAAAACCCCTGAAAAAACAACAAAACCCATCCCAAACAAACAACTGCACTCTAGTGAAGGAGACAGCAGACACGTAACCTACTGCACGGACAGGGTGGATTAGTGAGCTCGGAGAGGAGGGGATGCTGTTCCGCACGTGGTTACTGCAGCGCGGTTGGGAATGTGAAGGTAGAGTGCTCCCAAACACGCGTTGCCTTGCTCTTTATTTATTGCGGGCGGCAATTTATTCCCCGGGCGGGAGGGAACGGCTGTGTTTACAGGAGGAGGGAGCCGAGCCACAGAGCTCTGCGCAGGGACGCCGGGGCCGCTGCCCTGGGCTCCGCTCCCCGCTTCTGCCAGGGGGATGCTCACCAACTGCCCGCGGATTTCTCCTGTGCAGGGACTTTGGAGTCCAGTTGAAGAGGCAAAGGCTGGGAGAATGGACCTGCTTTGGTCCTAACGTGCTGCAATTTCTCTCCGAGAGGCTGGATCCGTAGGGACAAGGATGGAGGTGCTCGGGAAGCCCCGTCTGAGGCGATGCCTCAGCGACCACCCCAGGGGCTCCACAGGCAAGGGCTGGGACGGCTTCTGGAAGAGCGCAAGGGAAAAACGCCTCGCAGGTCAGTCCAAAGGCACATGTAATTCCGTGCTGGCATGAAATGAGCATCAGGGCTGTGGCCTTGATCAAGGGATGGAAACATGTCCACTTTTTTGGCAAGCGCACTCCTTTTAATGCTGCTGCCTTGTGTGTCGTACCAGTGTGTCACACCAGCCTTTGTCCGTGCTGCTTTTTCCCTTTGTGGGACCGAGTGGGTCTAGAGCTTTGAATTTTCAGATTTATCTAGAATTTTATTTCTAGCTGTCGATATTTATACTTGTTCTTTGGCTGGAGTTTTGTACACATGTTAAAAGATGAAGGTGTCTGTCAGCTGCACTCTGCCCAGCAGCCTCTTCTCAAGGCACAAGAGTCATTTTTAAAGCTGTATGACCACAAGCAGTTGCAAGGACAGGGCCAGAAATAAGCTTGAGGGAGGAAATGAAGGAATATTCCCTTAGACACCAGCTTTTGGGTAATGATACATAAAGAACTCGGGACAATATAGCAAAATATGCTTTCTGAGACACTAGTTGTTAGTGCACAGACAAACACGCTGCTGGCCTGTTGCCTGGGGAGGGAAGTGCGAGCATTGCATGGCAGGATGACGTCAGTGCTTATGAAATGCACGCTAAACAAAACCTTTTTCTGGAACAGCAAGTGTCGCTGGAAGGACCTTTGTAGACTTTAAGCCTGATATCTTGTGGTAAAAACACATACGCTTTTAGGAATAGGGAGGAATACCAGGTAGGTAAACCCAAAGAGTTTCTTCCAGAGCTTTGCTTTCAGATCTGGCAGATTTTCGGAATGAAGTCGATACAGAAGTTCTGGATAAACCCAGGTGCGACAGACCTACCCTTTCCAGACCATCTTGGGGTACATGAAGTACTGTCGTGTCCTGTTAACAGCTATTGCAGGCAGCCCAGCACTGGATGGCAGCCCTGAGGTTATTTGTAAGTTGATCTCCAAAGATTTCAGTGGACAGGGAGTAAAAAAAAATAGATCTAGTACTCAGCTTTTGCCTGCACTTACTGCCGTAGGAACTGATTTGATGCAAGGCCAAATAGAGAACTCCTGTTCCAGTTAATATTTTTTTCCTGCTGCCTTTTGTTGCCATTATGTTCTTGGGTGTTGCTGATGTTCACAAGGACTCCAACGAACAAAAAATTTTGGGCAAAAAATAAGAGAGTTAGGTAGTGGGGAGTAGCTTGACTAAAATAAATGAAACACGAAATCTCCAATTCGATCCTTTCAGTTTGGAAATCTGTGCCCATCAGAGCAATACTGGGGTTAAGGATGGACACCTGCAGGAGGGGGGGTGTAAAAGAGCCTACAATCCTGAGGGCTGGTGTGAAGCAAAGCTCTGACCAGGCTGGTTTTGCTGGTGCTGCTTAACGAATATTACAGATCTGTCACTCCAAGGTCCCTGGATTTTGCACTATTTAATGGCTGTTGGGTGCCCCACAAAGGCAGCGTGGTCTGCTGCATGCCCAGTGGGGCCTGTGCTGCTCGGGGTTGCCGTGCCACAGCCCTGTTGGTCTACAGTGCCAGGAAATGGGCAAGTCCTAGGAGGAACAAGCAGGTGGGTTTGGTGCCAAGTATCTCCTGGGAACACGTGGTTACACACCCCAAGAGGCTTGTCTGGTGCTTGTGCTTTACAGGAAAGGTTTCTGGTATACTGTATAGTGAAAGCATATAGAAACAACCCTGTGAAACTGTTGGGCAGAAAATACATATAAAATGTTTTCTTTGGCTGGAACCAAGAACTTCTTGTCCCTGACGTGCAAATGCATGGCAGAAACCCTTAGAGACAGGTTGCTTTCCTGGGTAAGTCCAGATTTTTACCTTCATGTTGTCTTGTCTTTAAATACAAATAAATAAATCATAATGCCAGATGGTTCTTATTGACCTTAACATTGACTTGTCTTTTAAAAGTTAAAAAACTAAAATAATCACACTACATTGGTGCAAGAGGGCTCTTGGGATCTGAGAGCCTGACCCCACCACTTTCCCATTTCATTTCTTAACATCAGCATCTCTGGTATCTCCTTGGTGTGTCTTGAAATGTAATTGGTATCTACAAGCCAAAGCATAACTGGAAAACCTTAAAAGTGACTGCCACAGAGCCCATTTCCTGAAGGTTTCTTTTCTTCTGCCTGGTGCTGTCAGGAAATCTGGGGGTGGTGTGGTTGGTGCAATGTGGGATTTTGGAGTGGCTGCTGCTCAGAGGACCTGAGCCGACGAGGCTAAGGGTTAGTTCTGGGCTCCTCTTCATTTTTGGTGCTTATGGAAATATGTGAACTTGAACCTGTGTGGTCTTTCAGGAAGACTTTCTAGGATGTCAAAAACAGTACATCTATCTGTCCAGCTACCTGTCCATAGGTCTCCCACTCTAAGCTGTCAGACTGTCTGCCAGCAAGCGTGCACGGAGCAGAGCCTTGGGTGGCCCGATGACAGCCCGGGAGGTGGTAGGGTTCGAGGCTGCCCTTGGACCCTGCTCTGCTGAGCACAGAGGAGAATGCTGGGCTTTCTAAGCAAAGTGCCTGTGTTGTGCCTCTTTTTCAGTGCATGGTCCCTGTCCCCAGCAGGGAGCTGGCAGCTTCCTAGACAGAACAAGAGTAATAAACGTTCTAGTACTGAAAATGGCTTTCTAGATTTATTTTTTTCTAAAAGAAACTTGGTGGGTTGCACATAGGCCTTTCCATCTGTGGCTTACATTCGTCTTTGCAGTGACATCCTTCGGTGGCAGTATTTCCACCCAGCAATCCGCCACCTCTTGCCAGCAGGGCATCCCTCTCTTGCCATCCCTTTCCCCAGCCCCGAGACTGTGTTCAAAATAAGTTGAAGCTGCAATTGCCAGACTGAGACTCCCTCCCGGCCCCGAGCCTAAAGGTACTTCATTCTAAGAAAACCTTTCAGAGGTGCCAAGGGGCTTAACAGTTATTGCAAACATCCCCGTTCCTCTTTCAAAACAAGAAGCAAGTTGTTCTTTAGGTTGAAGGTATGTTTCAGTTTGGAAGTTTATTGATGCTGCCAGTGAGGCGTGATGTGCTCCTCCCCGAGGATGGAGCAAAGAGGCTGCCAAATTAGTTTGAGACTTTCAGTGGAGGAATTGTATTTGTGTGTAAGATCTGTAACTTGGGGGTCTCCAAAATCCTCAAACAGCTTTGAAAGTCCTAGCTTTAATTTCTGTGGTCTCGTCATGACTCTGGCATTGGAGCATGAAGGTGTTTGGGACTGGACTGAAAGGTAGCACCAAACCGTAGTCCCTGCCTGTGTTGTGGAGCCCTTCAGGCCGGACCAGCATTACAGCCCACTGTGAGCAACGGGGGGTTTATCACGTGTAATACAGATTGTGTTGGGCAGCAGGAGTAACGAGCACAAAAGTTTCTGGGGAGTGAAAGTAACACAGATTCTGCCAGATGGATGGTCTCTTTCTTCTGTAAAAGAATAGCCAGAACTTAAATTACAACTTTTCCAGATGGTATTAATAAGTCAGCATGATGAGGAAGCCTTTCGAGGAGCTCAGAGATCAGGCATTTGCTGTTTCTCAGGGAAGGTTTGTGTTACCCCTCTGTCTTCAGCTGGTGTAAAGACACCAACTCCCACTTCTGGTCCTGGGGCATATCACAAAGATCAGCCTTCAGGACCACAGTTTATTGCTATTCTGGGTTTCTCAGAAAGAGATTGTAAAATAGTAATCCTGATATTAATTGGAAAATACACACACACACACACACAGGGAGAAATGGTATATTAAAATATGTTTTGGTTTAGAAAATAAGATTTCAAAAAATCAAAGACCTTTCAATAGTTTCCTATGAAAAAGTGCCTACCTCTAGTTGAACTCAGCCTATCCCTTCCCAGGGTGACACAATTTAGGTAATTCTTAAAAAAACAAGCTGTAGCTATCTTAAAAATCCATGGAGGTCATCTCTTATTCCAAATACAAGCTAATGGGCTTTTAGCAATCCAGACCTCTGCTCTTTAAGGTATTTTAATTCTATTGAGCCTTTCATGACAGCCATTCTGGCACTTCATCTGGCCAAAGCTGTTCCCTGCTGCCATAGCACGTGCCCCAGAAGCATGGGCCTTTGTCCTGAGGGCTGTGCTGGTATTGTTGGTGATATGGGTGATGAGCTTCAGTTTTTCAAGTTTCTATAGATATCAAACATGGTTTGTTATATGTCAGAGGAGAAAAATTATTTTTAATATACTGTGTTTTGATAGACTTATATTAGAGAAATATGGGGTAAAATTAGGCATGACAAACTCCTTGCTTTGTCAAAGTAATTCTTCATACTCTAATTGTATTGTTTTCTGTACAACAAAGGTTTTATATGTTATTGTGACTGAGTTCAATCATGCCTGAGATATTATTAGTTCTTCTACTTAATGATGTTAAAACCAAAGCTAATGCCAAGAAAGCAACTGTATTCAGTACATAAAAAGATACATTTTCTTCTACCTGATATTATTGCATCTATTCTCTTCTAAAAATGTTGTGATAAGGCTTTCTAATGAAGGAATTAGGGAATTATGAATTAGAGTGCACTCTTCAGTGCACTTGTATTTCTTAGTCAACACAAAGGAGAAGAAAGTAAAACCCCTAAGACCTGCTCTTGGCTGGGTCCCCATAATGGGAGCTGAGCAAGCCCTTCCCAGTGGCTTTGTCCCCCTATCTTGGGTCATAAAATAAACCACACCGAGAGCTTTTAAGGGGCAATACAAGCCAGAGCCTTTTGAAACAAATCACTTTGTGCCAGTCCAGCCACTGCACAGTACGAGGGGCTGGGCAGTAGAGATTTAGCAGTGGGTTTGGGGCTGGCTCCTCTCCTTTTCCCTGTGCTCCATGCTGGGGGTCTCCACGGTGGCTCCCCTGGGCTCACAGGAGCAGGAGGACTGAGACACCATTCCCCTGCACTGGGAAGGGGTGGGGGGCCAGGTGTCCCCCCTTGGCTCTCCTCCCATGGTCTGTCAGGGGATTTTTCCAGAGCACTGCTTGCCTTGACAAATATTTTGCAGTGTTGTCACGAGCACCCGGGGAGACTGCCCAAAGCTGAATGCAATCCTAAAAAAATGAAGCATGCCATAGGCCAAGCTGTGTCCCTGCCCACCGCTGTGACACAGGGCTGGAGGGGAGGGCTCCCTCCAGTTTGTGCCATCCTGCCTCCCCTTCCCCCAGCGGCACCTGGCCCAGCCCCGTCCCTGGACCAATGCAGCCCACCATGGCCAGGCAGAGATTGTTGTCCCCCTGCCTGCACAGTGTGTCTGCAGCGCCGAATGCACATCATCATCTCCCAGGGTTTGGATGGGGGGAGCTCCATCACGGGCCTCTCCAGGGGTTGCTTTGTCTTCGAGGGCAGTCACCACAAGCTTTATATGTACATTGTGACCTGGTGCTCTCTTTTTCTGCCTTGCTGGTACAGAACAGAGAGGGTGGGAGCAGCGTTTTTCACTGTGCTAGCAGCTCTGTCAGCAGCAGGGCACATTGCAGAGCCCTGACACGGAGCCGTGAGCAGCAGGGAGGTGAGACCTGGCCTGGGCTGGAGGTGCTCAGGGTGCTGCAGAAGGCAGCCAGCCATACCCAGGAGCAGGATGGGGCTGTCCCCACACTCAACCAGGTCACTGCCTCCTTTCCAGCAGCAATCATCTTGCTGAACCACTCCTGGGTCCTTCTCTGAGCAGGGCAGGACTCTGCTGTGGCTAGATCAGCAAGTGTGGGGAGATGTTCCCCCTGGGCTGAGCCCGTGCTGCTCCTGCTCATCTCAGCACAGCACCAAGGACTCCTGACCTGCCCAACTCTCCCTGCAAGAGCATGGAGGCCCATCTCTCTGAATGCATTTTTTCAGGGACTGTAGGGTGATTTGGCTCCATATGGGTTGAGATTTCCTCACCGTTCTAGTCTTGCAGTCACCACCAGAGACTTGTGTTGGCTCAAGCCTCCTTTCAAGACATCCTTTCCCTGCCTGTACATATTGGCTGCCCATAACCCAGCTTCTGCTGGGCTTGCGTCTGCACACACAGCTCTGCTGAGCCCTGCTTTGAGATGAAACATCTTGTGTTGACTCATTTTGACCTGGGCGACCTTCCAGAACAGACAATTGCATGCGAGTTACGCTGGGCTGTGAGAAAGAAAAAATATGTCCATGCTGCTAAATACAAGGGAGAGAGTCACGGGTAGTATTTACTACCCTGAACCAGATGTAAGAGCTCCAGTACTGCTACTTCTCAGCTTGTTCTGGACTCTATGAAGAAGAGTGAGTGATGGCTACCTGGACGGAGTCTCCTCCTAGCCTCAGACGAAGAAAAAGCTTGTTAAAGAAAGGGAAAGCAAAATGGTCATGTTCTCCTGGTGCTCTTTCAGATTCTCTTTCCTTTTCTGATGCCAGCATCTGCCCAGGCAAACCACCACTGTGTTTCTGCCCAGATGGCTGCCAGCTGACCCACCAACTACACATCTTGTGCTCACTCGCTGCAAGCCACACAGAAATGTACTGCTCTGCCTCTGTAAACAGGCTAAAAATACCACGGTCCTGTTCCTCTGAGGGCCTGGGAGTTCAGAGAGGCTGGGAAGGAAGCCGGGGTCAGGCTGCCTCCGGGGAGCAGGCACAGGCATCCCATGTGGGCACGGAGCCACGGGACAGTCCCCTCCGGCTCTGCAGAAACTGGGGCTGGCTAGAAGACACAGAACGGGTCTCCTGTCACCCTGGGCCTGGCGAGTCAATGGTGCCAGGTCTCCTTGGGCTAGTGCTGATTGTGCAAGAGTGTGGGAGATGTGACTTGGAAAGCCCCAGAGCTGTGTGAGAAGCCCAGTGCGGCAGCGGGGAGCAGCCTGGGGTGGTGGGACTGCTCACAAAGCTTGGCTTTGGTTCTGCTCCTCTTCTGAAGAGTAATTATTCTCTTTTCTGTATCGCTGCAAGCATTGGGTTCAGTGGTGCAGGTAACAGCATCCTGCAGAACGCTGCCTTCTCCAGGCAGTGCCACCCTCAGTCAACCTGGGTAACACTTTTCTGAAGGGTGCTCTGTCTGAGGCTTATGTCTCCATTTCCCCTGATCTCTGGAGTCAGAAAAGACTGTTCTTTCAGACATTCTCTTTCATTCCTATTTTCTGTCCTGATCACACCAGTGTATTTTATCAAAGTATGTGGCTATCCTAACCCCATCCCTGTCAGGGTAATCAGAACCCAAGTCTGGGTGTCTCCCTCCACAAATGATGCAGAAGCATGTTCCAACTAGAGACCTCATGAGGAGTTATTTCAGTTTGCTATCTATGTCTGGCAGCCACAAGGACCTGGAATATTTTTGGACTTTCCTTCATTAGTGCTTAACCTCGTTACCTGATGTGAGACTGTGTGGCACAGTTAATCAGTAATGAGCACTGGTGCCCCATCAGGCACTTGTTGTGTGCTGTGAGCAGCTGAACGCAGTAGACCAGGGATCAGCTCTGGTCTCCCAGCAATAACGGCAGTGGTCTCTGCTGTTGTGCTCTACCTGGTTTCTCCATCTCTCCACTGTACTTGTAAATTTAAATTTCCCCTACGTGAGCTGTGGCAGCGGGAGCCAGGGGTCAGCTCCTCTCCCTGGGTCTGTGGGAACCACTGAGTGCTGGGCAGTTCAGTCTCAAACGGAGAGGGAATAGGTCTGAAACTGAGTAAATGCACACTGTGGGCGATAAATACATTAAAGCCCAAATATGCTACTAGCATCCTCTAGTCTCTACCCTCCCCAAAACCCCAGGGAACTCCAAACCGCCCAGTGCCCAGGTGGGTTGGTGAGGAGGTGGGTGCTGCCCGCTCACCTTCCTGCAGCCTGTCTCACCGGGGCCCTGGCCACACTCACCACTGCGAAATAAATTCAAACCCCGATCAGCTGCCTCTTCCCAGCCAGAATGGATTCAATACAGAGATTGTTTTAAAGAAAATAACCTTTGCTGTGTAAGCATTTCAGTGTAAAAGCACCAGATTTAGCATGCTTTTCCCACTGCCTCTGGCAAAAGCAGAGCAGAGTGTCAGGGGCGGTGTCCACAACGTGCTTTGCACTGAGCTCATTCAGCTGGGCCACGCTCCAGTTTATCGAGGATTTCTCACTGTCGTAACTCCAGTGCTTCGAGTACCTCCGCGCATTTCGTTTGTCTCCGTCCCGCAGCTGATTTACACTCTATGCATCCTGCATTTATGTCCTGACGGCGTTTCTTGCTGGGGCCCGTGCCACCCACACCTTTGGCACTGTCAAACTCAATCCCTGTTGCAAACTCGGCTGTAGATGCTGATGTGAGACGGCAGCCGAAGGGGCTGCTGCTGAATACGGAGGGAAGGAGAAAGGAAACGGCATGTCAGAGCCCCGCCGAGATGCGAAGAGTGGCTGGAAGGAGCTGTGACCGAGCTGCTCTTTCCCAGGGAGGATTCTCCACCCCGTCCTGGGTGGGATCTTGGCGGTTCTGCTTAAAGCCGAGCAGACGGGGTTGGAGTTCAGTTGCCCCGGGCAGGAGTTGCTCTCTTGAAGGGACACGGGAATAACTTCTGCACGGGACAGTGATACGTTGCAGCTCGCTCTCCCCATGGAAGGTAGGAGGAGGTTTATTTTCTTTCCTTGATTATTCTGTATTCTTTAATGTTATTACCAGAAAACAGGGCATGAGCTGTTTTCGGGGTGGAATGGCAAAGGTGTGGGTCTGGCTGTTCCCTCCTGGCATGTGCTCCTTCTGTTTGGGCTCACTTAGACAGAAAACAGCCAGTTTTATAATGGTAGATTTTGTTTGGGATTTAGAAAACAAAAATGCAGTTATTAGAAACCACGAAATCGAATGCTTGAGCATCTGGAAGTCTCAGGCAGGGCATTCAGTGCCAGAGCAAAGCCTGGTTTGGGCTCGGCAGAGGTTTCTCCTCTAGAGGGTAGCAGCAACCTGCGCCGGTGCGGCGGCTCCACCGGCTCCGCTCCCGCTCCCGCACCGCCCCGCACCGCCCCAGCCTCCCGAGGAGGACGGGAGGGGCCTTGGGGGGGATGCAGGTGTGCATGAACCCACGTACTTGCGTGTTAACAGTGTTTTGTTGAACATCTCGCGTGTCATTAGTCGTTACATTCATGTGTTGGCTAATAAATGGAGGGCTTAGTTTGCTTGATAAAAAAACTCTGTGTCTCACAGTGAGTGAGACTCCTCTTAGAGACACCGGAGGCTCCTCTTGGGGATCACCACCCTTGCCCCTGCCTGTGTGTGTACAGAGGAGGGGAAGGCTTTCCTGCGGGGGACGGAGTGGGGTGATGGCAGCGTGGGAGCAGGGAAAGCAGCGGCAGTGCGTCGTGGTGGGGAAATCGTTCCGGCCCTTGGGAAAACATCGGTGTTGGAAGAGAAGTCTGAGCACTGATGCCTCTTCCTGAAAAGTAACAGAAAAAGCTATTTGTTTATTGGGAGGAAAGACCCTAGGGAGGGTGCCCTGAGCCTGCAGCGGCGCGGTGGGTGTCCTGGCACCCAGCACGAGCAGGGCCTGGTGAGGGGCAATGGGTGCTGCTCCAGATTTCAGTGCTCAGCCATGCTCTTGGGTCCTCCCCGTCCACCCCACAGCAGGAGGTTTTTGGGTATGAGTTGAGCATGCTTGCTGTCTCAGCTGGCTGGAACCCTTGGTTGCTCACCTGCTAAGCCCAGGTGCCTTCAGCAGGGCTGGAGCGCCCCAGAAGCACACCCAGTCTGCAGGACCTGGTGCCCCTGTGCTGGGGCAATCACTGCTCTGGCCACCAGCTGGGTCAGCTTCAGCTCCCATCTCTGCCAAAGGCTTGCTTTGTAATGCTGAAAAAATCCTACAGTAACTCTGATGGAGCTGTAGGAGGGTATTAAGTGTCTACATGTTAGATGGTGGCTTTTATTTTATTGCTCCATGTAAAACATTCTGTATTCTCTGGGCAGGAGATGGAAGTCTAACAGTGAATGTTTTCAGAAAATGAATTACTGTCATGTTTTGTTGTCCCTTCCCAGCGATGCTGCCCTGACACAAGGCTGCCGGGGCCCTGGCTGCCCAGCCTCACAGCAGCTTTGCTCTCACATGGGCTTGGAGGCCTCTTTGCCAGGGCCACAACTGGGAAGAACACTGCCATTTCTTGTCCTTTGCCTCTCTATAAAATAAATCAAGCCGAGTTTTCAACCCTCTGTTTGCTGATGCTCTCCGGCCAAGTTTTGAGTCAATTTATTTCTCATTGCCTTGCGTCACCCTGGCGATGTGCCGAGCACTAGAGCTGAGAAGAAACACAATTAGTTTGCTGCATTCGAGGCCAAGGGCTGACCATCCATCCACCCATTGGTACACAGGGGTCTTCTAGGTGGTGGAAAAGGTGTACTTTTTAAGGTAGAAGATTACTTGTCTTTTGAAAAGGAATAAATTTTGGACAGAAGCTAGAAGTTGTAAGAGGAGAGGTCACCAGAAGAAGATACAGCAAATGCGGTGGGAAGTGACCCAGAGGGATGCTGGCTGGAGGGCAGGAGGGGCCGAGCTGCTGGCCATGCTGTGCCCAGCAGCAGGGAAGGACCCACCTTGCCCCACGGCTGCTGTGCCATAGAGGTGCTGGGCAGGGAGAAGCCACCATCTATCTGCTGTCCTGTGTGTTGCCTTCACTGGTGAGAGCTGCTTGTAAAGTCAGTAGAAGCACCCAGCATGAAGCGGGCAGTCGGGCATCCCAGGCCCCAGCAGTACTCTTTTGGGATGTGTGGCAGTGGGGAAACCTGCTGGGGTGCTACAGGGACCTCCCCAAGTAATCGTGGGGCTACTGGGGTTAGCACTGCTGGCCATGAGCAGGGGGTACCCCCGTCCTCAGCACTGGTCCTGTGTCAGAGAGCTATTAATAGACAGGAGGTAGTTCTGGAAGGGTTTTCATGTGGATTGCTGTTCTTTTCGGTATAAGTTTGCCATTCCAGCTTCCGAAGTCCATCATTTAGGAACACTTCCAGGGGTAGCACTGTCTGACACCTGCCCTCGTGGTCTGGCAAGGCCAGAGGGCACAGAGGGGCCAAGCACCCACCCTGCCTGCAGCACCCCTCCCTCCTCCACCTCTTCCCCTTACATTGATGCTCCTGGGAAAAGGCAGGACCTGAAGCTGTTGGAAGGCATGCTTGTGTGGGAAGGGAACTTGGCTTCTCTGGTGAATAGATAACATCAAATAAGTAGCTGTTTTATGCATTAAAACAAAGCTCTATGAAAGGCGAAAGACAAAGGAAGGGCCCTGCTGACAGCTTGGTAGGTTTTTACTGTGGTAACTTCTGGCTTGTTCTTCTGGCTGCTGGAGCCTGGGGACCACTTGTGAGACTCGGCTTGCTTCAGCGACCCTGAGCAGCTGAAGCAGGATTGGTGCTGGCCACCCTGGTTTCAGCTTTCTGGGGCTGTGGTACTGCAGACCTTGCTGCTGCCTCCATCCTCTTCCAGACACAGGGCAGGAGCGGGCCATTTGGGGGGGATAGAGATTTGTGGTGGGTGGCAGAGGGGTGTGTGAAGAGGCCAGTGCTTGTGTGCTGCATAGCTTTCTTCTGCTTTCCTTCCCAGCTCCAAACTCTCACACAAGAAGGAGGATCCTCTTGAAATTTGACCTTTTTTTTCTCAGTTTTACTCCTGTATTTGGTAGTTGTTCCTCCCTTCTTTCACAAAGCAGCACAGTATCAGATGATGTCCCTGACTCATGCTACCCAGCCTTGTATGATGGGGCCTTTCTATTTGTTAGGCAAAGCCTATTGATTTAATTTTTGTATCGTCACTCAAGCTAATATTGAATATGTCACTGATGATGGTGCATGAAATTGAACAGGGTCTGAAAAAAAAAAGGTGAAATATTAAATAAACCCCTGCCAAAGGAGGGGAAGGAGGTGGTGAATGTGCTGTGGCTGCTGCCCCACCACTCCAGGTGCACATAGGCTGTTAGTGCCTTCGGCTTCTGGGAAATGTGTGCATGGCTACCTGAGCTGGGCAAACACCAGCACTGGTTGCTGCTGGGGGACACGGGCTGGAAGCGATGTCAAACAGCGAATGTCCAGCGAATATCCAACCCCAGCAGCTCCTGTGCTGCCAAAGTTGTGGCTCTGGAAGCGATGCTGGCAGAGCAGGTCACTTGATGGCTACCAGGACGGGAAGAGGATGGGACATTCTCACCTCATGCAAGGAAGATGAGAGGTGTCTGCTGAGGTGGATCTACTGTCCCTTTCACCAACACACCTTGGCCTAGGCAGAAATAGCCATCATACTCGACATTGCACATAAATATATAATTATGCATAAAGATGGCTCTGAAGAGTATGTCATAAATACAGACACGGCTGTGGCTGGTTTTCCAGGAGCTGTGGGAAAGATGTGTCAAACACAGCTTTCTCTAGGCTCTTGGGGTAACTTGCCACTAGATGTCACAGCATGCTTGGGTTTGTGGCTGGGGACCAAGCGTGCCACTGGCACTGGGGAACCCCCACAGCCCACCCAGAGCGGGGGCAAAGCTGTTCCCTAAAGTCCTTCTGTTGGGCTGAAGCAAATAAATAGCATATTTATGTCTGTTCTTTTCTTTTAGAGGGTTTTGGAAACATCCTTATATTTCATGTGTCATTCAGCAAAGTCAGTGAGACCAGCAGGTGAATAACGAGGTTCACCTGCTGCCAGCCCACATGGGTGACCCCCATGGGACAACCCCTCCCTACGGGTGTCCAGTGGCCCTTCTCTCACTGCAGCAAACAGCAAACTCTTGTTAGCTTCAATTAATTTAGCAGGAACATGCTATATGTGTTTCAAAGGCTCTTGCTCTAAGGGGAACACATTCTGCCATCATTCCTGTTCCCACCAGCACGAGGGACCGGGGCTGGTGCAGCTCTCTGGTGCTGGCGTCTGCCTAAACCATATCCAACAGCTATTTATAGGCACACGGGAAACCGTGCCGGACCCTGCGCTTCCTCTGTCATCTGAGCTGAATCTTTAATCAGCTCGGCAGCGCAGGGAATGTTCATTTTGTGTGCTTTTTCATTGAACATTGTGCTGAGCAGCAGTAGAATATGTACGTGGTCAGGTTTGAGCAGGCTGGTGATGAGATAGACAAGTAATCTTCTAAACTTGCTACAGTTTTATAAAAAAATGGGTATATTGTTAAAAGATTAGAATTAGATTGGAATGTGATGCATTTGCTAAATAAATAAATGTATGAGAGCATTTAAAACCTCCTGGTGGAAGGTACCACCACCCATACCCAGGCAGCTCTTTGGTGAAGTCTAGCTACTGAAGTGATGATGGCATCACTCTGCTGCTTTCATTCACCATCAAAAATGAGCATGTTTCTGACAATCTCAAACTGGACAAATGACACATCCAGGTGTTACCTGGGGTGGACAGTAATATTTTTTCCTCGTGTTCAGTTGCATCGCTGATCTTGAGACCAGGATCTGCCCAGCCTGAGTGGGGATCTCACGCTCTGAACGCTGGTCTTTAGCCTGGGGAGCAGCCCCCCAGACCAGACACTGCTCCCTCCTTGTGTGCGGAGATGTCAGTCGGATGCAGGTGACAGGAGGCAGGACTCGTGCACTGGGTGCATGGGGAAGGGTCCAGGGGGCTGCCTGTACCCCCCCCCCGGATCACAGTATACCTGTGGGTCTCCTCCCATCGGGACAGGCCTGGGGACCTTCACATACAGAGGAGTGCCTACTAGCCTAGATGCCCTGGATTCTGTAGGGAGCTACCTGAGGTGGTATGTGCATCTGAGTAGTAGACTTCTATTTCCAAGCAGCAGCTGCACACCAACGCCAGCTCATGCACTTTCATGCTGCAGGAGGTGCCCAACAAGTCACCTTGAAAGACCAAGAGCCCACTCCCAGGCTGGCCATGATGAGCAGACACCACAGCCAAAGAGGGAAAAGGCAAAACAATGTCTTACTTTATAAATCACATCTTTTTTTCAAGTGTATGTATTTATTCAATTATTTTCTTCTCCCCACCTCCAGAAAGCAGGGCTGTTCCCACGCTGGCTCTACCTGCTATGTCAACACATAAAGATGCTCTCATAGGGCGTAAGGATTTTTCAAAAGGGTCCATAATTTAATAAAAACATCCCTAATAAGCTTGTGGTTTTCAAAAGCTATCTAGAAAGAAAACTTATTTTGAACCTCCGTGCCCTTCAATCCATAGCAGATTCGCTCTTGCAGTCACCACTGAGGCTGTGCACCCAATGTGTCTCATCAGACCAGTGTAGCAGAGGGCTCTATATGTTCAATGCTTTAGCTGATTAGGCTACTAATTACAGAAGCTGGAGAGTTGTTTAAAGCAGCTGGAAGGAGAAATCGCAGGGATTTTCCTTGAACTGCTTCCAAACTGATAAGACATTAAACAAAGAAGAACTTGAGGAAATTTAAATTACAGCTTGTGACCTGAATGTCAGACATCGTGCTGCACATGCACCGAGGAGCGCGTCCTCCCAGCAACAGACAAGATGGATGGGGTTTAGCTTCAAACCGCTCGCTACTATTAATTTTCACCACATGAAACTTTCTGACCAATAACACATTATCATTTTGCTTTGTCTGGGATTGCCTTCCCCNNNNCCCCCCTGCCCGTGGCACCAGCCTAGAATACGTACAAATCTTCTTTGGTGACAGTGTGCTGCTGTCTCCTTAGAGAATGAGACTTGAGCCACCCTGTCATTGCCATTCCCCTGCAATAACTGTCACAGCAGAAGGTGCTTTGAGCAGAGCAGGTTGCTCTTCCAGAGAAGGGTTTATTGCGTGGGGGTCACCCTTTGGTGCTGGGATGTCCAGTTTCAGCTCCCTGCTTCAGTTGGGGGTGGGAAAATGATGCTTGGGCTACATATAGGGAGGAGAAAAAGTGAGATGCATATAAATACCAGGAAAACCAGCAAAAGCTTCTCTGGACTGTCCCAGCTGAGTGTCTTAAGACTGAGTGAGGTCCTTGCAGAAGAGGTGGTGGTGCATCTTCCATGGCCTGTAGGCAGTTCCCAGGAGGAAATACTCCAGTCTGATGAACACAGCATCCCTGCAGCAGGAAGGAGCAGCCCAGCACCAGCTGCACATGCTCACCCGGGTCTGGGGCAGGGGGGCTGGCAGAATCAGCAGAATCAGCGTCATCCCAGGGGGCAATAGGCACAGCCTGGCCCCTGCTCCGGGCAGCCAGCGCCAGGTGAGACCACCTGCTCCAGCCTCGATCACTGCCAGAGTGAGAGGAAGGAAGCCTTCTCCTGCATGGAGATACAAATGGCATGGTCTAACAGGTCTGCTTCCATAGGGTGGTGCTGGGACTTAGGACAACAACTCTTTGGTGGACACTTCCCCCCTCGCCCCCTGCCTTAAAATTAACATAAATCTAATTTTCTGTATTTATCACTGATCTCAGAATAATTCTGCAGCCTGAACAAACTGCTGCAAGGCCCTCATACTACTGTGTTTAATATATACTACTGTATATTTTAAATGTGATTGCTGGACACATTAGGACTTCTCAAGGAGAGTGCAGATAAGGCGCAGGCTGGGAGGCAGCTGGCTCAAGAGCTCTACAGGAGGAATGTGTGGGCACAGAAACATACTGGGCCCCGAGTTCCCTTTCACCTGGTTTTTGGTTTTATTTGTTTCACTCCTGTGCTGTTTTGTCACCCTCAGGTGTGTCAGCATTTTATTTGTACCAGCGAAAGAGCTGAATCCTGAGCCTGGCAATTAAAACTCGCCCAGGAAAGCCTAGGGTACATGCTAGCATGTGGCTAGCACGGCTGGGGGGCAGCTGCCCGGAGGGGAAGCCCCGGCACACGGTGGGGCTGCAAGGTGGGTTACTCGGTGTCCCAGCAGCTTGCCCAGAGCAGTCATCTGCACAGACAGAAGGTTTGATGAAGGCCTTAGCATTGCTTTGCTCCTTTCCTACGGCTGTGTGAGTTCTGGAAGGGAAGCGCATGAGTTTCTCCTCCTCCTGCAGTCAGAACTTGACTTTCTCCCATTTATCCTGCTCCTATGTTGGCTGGGTTCATACAGACCCATGCTGGTTACCCTGTGGCTGAGCACAGGGTCCCTGAAGCCGTGTGGTGCCAGGAGAGTCTGCAGTCGCTAATTGTAACGAAGCTGCCTCTTCAGTTTGCTTCTAGGCTCTACCTTCAGAGCTGCCCAACTTTATAACATTTTAATGCAATGTGCTAGGGGGTTGCCTAATCTAAATCCCCTGGTATGCAGCCTGTCGAGGGCAGCACTGCCCTTCCCAGGAGAGGTGCTGGAGCCTGGAGGTGGGCAGTGCCCCCGGTCCCTCTCCATGTCCCACGCATCCCTGTAGGTCCTGCAGCCTGGCTGGGGCCGGGCTCGGTGCGTGCACAGCAAAGAGGGCTTCTGCACCTGCAGCCCCCATCATCTCAATGACACAGGTCAGGCTCCTGGGCTGCAGAGCTTGTCCATCTCAGGGACGGAGAAATTTCTCCCTGGGGCCTTTACTGGATGGTGAGCAACGTGATGACTCTGCTTCAGGGGTCGTACCTTTCTAGATGAGGAGAGAGCGATGAAGCCTCAGAGCCAGCAGGTCTCCAAGTGGAAACCACCCCCAAAACCATTCTGTGCCCAGTGAAACTGTACAGGAGAGGAGCTGCCCGATAGCTTCCTGAATTACGTATCTGGCTCAGCATCAGACCAGTTGAGTCAATGGGCATTTCTCCCTCGATTTCAGAGTTGTGGTGTGGTTCCTTCATGACCTGCCGACCAGACCCTGGGATCCCTCTGCATGGTCAGGCACGGCAGTGAGCTGGAAGGAGGAGGGCGCACTGATCATGAATAGGAAGGACTTTGACTGAAACCCCCAGATTGCTGAACATTTCAAGACAAGATGTGCACACTCTTTAGCGTGCACAAGCAGAGCCCACATGCCGGCCCAAGGTATGGGATCCACCCCTCGGTTTGTCCCGGAGTCGCCGCAGCAGTTGGCACAGGAGTGATCTTCTGTTGCCAGGAGAAGAGAGCACACGATGTTCAGGGAGGAGAGGTCAGGTCTCTTCCTGTTTAGATGTTTTCAAAAAATGCTTGAGCATTTTAGTGGAAAAATGACTGAGGGAAGCATCCAAAATAGGAAACAGGAAATACTGCACTAGCATAAATACAGTTTTGACAGCTGAAATGAGAGGCGAGTGGTTGTCAGGTAGGGCTGGTGAAGCATGCTGCTGGGCCAGCAGCCAAGGGCCATGTTCTCTCTGCCACGCACAGGGATGTACCTGCTCAGCAGGCGTTACTGGTGGCGTACTGAAAACTGTGACGTTAAAATGAGAACTTTTATGGAGTATAGGTTGAAAGCAGGCTTTCTAGCACCAGGTTACCTGTGTGATGAAACTGGCTGTTCATATCTAATGTCAGCCCTCCTCTTGACTCTTTCTCCCCTTTAGCAAATCACTCAACCTCCCCAAGCCCCTCTCTAGCCATATGTTAAGTTGATATAATGCTGGTTTTAAGTCTGAGCAATTACTCCTGTATCTGATTGCAAGTAATATGCCCTTAGGGCTATGATTCAGTTTTGCCTATTGATTTGCTGTGTGACCTTCAAGACCACATTAAATACACTTTTAATATTCAAAGGAATTGTGCTCATTTTTGCTTATGATCAGGCTGTCCAAACTCCTACTCTATATCCAACTTTTCAAGCAGAGTCTGCTTGTTATTTATTGTCAAATGTAAAGACAGGAGCTAGCCCCTTCTAAAACACAGAAGAGATTTGGGAGCCTAAGTTCCTTTCAAATTCACGTCAAGTGAGTTTCAATGAAGCTTGAAGAGTCTAAGAAATTTAGATACTTCTGAAAATGTCACCCGGTCTGTACCTCCAGGGTCTGACATTCCACAGACACCCGAATTACTAAGGCAAGTTCCCTCTGCTGATCCAACCTGATTGCTGCGGAGCTTGCAAAGCATTAGGTATGCACATATTTAATGTCTGCTAATGCTGGAGGGGGAGGACGCCTCAAAGTGAAAACTATTGTGCATTAAAATGTATTCTTCTTCAACACTCATCTCAACCACAAGCCGAGTAATAAGAGCTTCCTCCAGCTCCTGGCAAGCCTTTTTGGTGGGTCTGTCTGGTGCTGCTTGTTTTCTTATTTTAGTCACCTTCATGTTCTCTGCATACAAGAGAGGAGCTATTGAACCAAGGAGTGGTGTCGTTTGAAGAGAGGTCTTCTGGAAGAGTGAGTGACTAAGGGAGAGTGTGGGTAGCGCTTGTCCCATCACTAGGATTGGCCTCTACCTGTGATGATACAAGGTTTTTGAAAGTGTTTTCTCTTGTGCATGTTTGTATAAGGAGCAACTGTGGGTTTTTTAGCTTTGCTTCCTCTTCATGTTGTTTCACAGTAATCTTCCAACAAACCTATTTTCTGAATATTTTAAGAACTTGAACCTTAGTTTTTTGTGTGTCTTAATGGAAAGTAAACGAGGCTTGGAAAAGCAGCCAGTATGGATTTGACCCTGGGACCAATCTGGGAATAAGCAAACACAAATAACCCTTTCCTAAAAATGTTCTTTGCAACCCCACCCTTCAGGAGCGATGGTCTCTGCAACGATGTAAGTCTGGACAACGCCGGCAGCAAAGGGCTGGACTTCAGCTCTTGTTCATACTCAGCAATCACTCTTATGGTACAAATAGCTCCCTGGAGCCGGGTGGTGAATTGCTGAGGAATCACGTACCACATAGAGTCAGTGAGGATTGTAGTGGCTGGCTGCTGGTCATCCCAACCCAATGAAAACCCATGGGCTGGGGGACAAGAGATTGGAATAGGACCTCAGTGGTGGCAGCAGGATTTCAACCCCATTCAGTGTTCCTCTCCATACCTGTATTGCGAAGGATTTAAACTGCAAAATCTCTGCACTGCTGTTAATGCACTAGTGTTGTGAGCAGGTGGTGTCAGCACATCTGTAAACAGGAGCACTGGTGTGCAAGTTAGCTCTTTAAATCTATAAAGTGCTTTGTGTTCCTTGCCTATGAAACAACATATAAACAAGTTTAATGTGTAATTGCTACAAATACTTCAGCTTCTATATAGGAAGCCCTCAAACCACTAAAATAGTTATACGACATCAGTGAGGACAAGGGCAATGATAGACTTGAATGGTTTAAAAAAGTAAAGCTACCAGACCTCAGCTGTTTTCTGATTATTTTCCTTGAATTTGCTTCCTTTTCATTGCTTTTTTTATACTGAGACATAAATAATGTTAAATTCCAGATCACCCATGGGTCTGAAATTTAGCTGTAACAAGGACTTTTGCCAACTTTTACAAAAGGATTTTGCTAACATGAAAGAAAAATAGCTCATACATAATAAACACTTCTCCTGACCCATGTTATCCTTTTGCATTTAAGGTCAAACATCTCTGAAAGGAAAAAAAGATAAAGGGGATGCAGAGAGTCAGCTGCAACAACAACCCAAACCTCTGTGTGAAGGTCCTCCCATCGGGGTTTTGATTTTTAGACTGTTCACAGCTGCCACTACATTTCTTACTTGGCCTGAATAACATAAATACTGGGCTGGTAGTGCTTTCCTTTACATGGGTGTAAATCTAGGCTGGAGCTCAAACCTTGACTTGACCACGCACACACTTTATCCCTGGGATCTCAGCAGGACAGCTTGTAGTATAAAATTAATCATGGGTGTAAATCTATGCAGGACTTCTGCCCAGTTCTGTGAATCTGACTCC
Organism: Tringa solitaria; assembly: GCA_026413425.1. Lineage (NCBI taxonomy): Eukaryota > Metazoa > Chordata > Aves > Charadriiformes > Scolopacidae > Tringa > Tringa solitaria. Next base: position 33,890,737 of record JAOXJM010000052.1, read on the forward strand.
AGATGACCTCAGAGCAGTTCCTCTGGACTTTAGCTGGTACAACACAGGCTGAATTTGGCTTAGTACATTCTGCTGTACCCATCACGGAGATTCTAGCCAAGAGCAGCTATTTGGTAATAAGCTGATAGTTTTGAAATCCTTCCAGTTTTCTTTTTCTTAGTAATATGTCTCTCTGTCCTGCCAGAGAAAATACCTACAGGTTTCATAATCGGCTTGTTCTACTGCTGAACTGTTTATGTGTTTTGAATGGCCAAAGTAAAAGCTCTTTTTGCAGATAATGAGTAGAATACTTATCTCCTCCCTATATTAACTACTTTCTCCAAGCCCATGCCCTCATTGTTCATGGAAGAGTGGTGAATATCTAAAATGGGGTGAGAGCATGCTGGAGACAAGATATGATGTGGCCAATTTCAAATTCTACTGATGGTTAAGTGAAGATGCTAAAAATCCACTTGAAAGAGGACGGGCTGCTTTAGAAGACTGGCAGCAGGAAAGAGCTTCTCAGAGGTTGGGGGCTGCTGTGAGGTCCGCATGCTGGGTCAGAGCATGGCCAGGCTGAGGAGGTCAGGCTGTCCCCTCCTTGCTACCCTGCGAGCTACCTGGCATGCCAGGGCCAGCATGAGCTGTGTGAACCATGACATGAAGCTGGCCTTGGGGGGGCTGCTGTTCTTGCATCCCACCAGGCTTTCCCCTAGGTGCAGTCAGAGGAAACATCAGTTTTCAGAGATTTTTCTGATCCAGCGCACTCTGTTTTGACCATTTTCTAGAGTTTGGGCAAGCCTGACTCTGCTTTTAAAAAGTCATCTCTTCAATCTGTTTTGATGCAAAAAAAAAAGCAAAATACTAAAACCTCTACATACAAAACCATAAAGTGACCAGGCCCTGCAGTACGGCCCATTCATTCACATATGCCAGCTTCACCTCATGCCTAGAAAAATCCATGTTATGAAGAGTGACTGCTCAAGTTTGCAGAGAATTAGGGGGAGGCCGTACTCACATGAACATATGACCATCTTCATGCTTCGTGGCATGCCCTAACGCTGGTTCTCATATGGAGACAACTTTCTTTGCATTTCCTACAGTTGGTGCTTACTGTATTGACACTTTTAGACTCTGCTGCTGCTTAGCTGAGCTTTGAGGCTTAGCAAGGGCCCTCGGGAAGCATGCAATACATGTTCCAGGAACCACCAGCCATGGTCTGAAGGCTATCATGAGAGCAGTGGCTCCTTCTCTCAACTGCTGAAAGCCAGGGTGAAAACTAGTTATTCTGACATGCCAGGTTGGTTGACACAATCCTGTGTTCTCCTGAGCAGACCAAGAGGACAACCCTCCAGCCAGGAAGCTGAGATGCTTGGGTCCCCCACTGGTTGTCGCCCCACCCAAAGGGGTGTTGATCCCCTCCATAGTCCTCAAGCCCAGCTTCCCTGGGCTTCCTCCACCTACCCTCTAGTAGGGGATCTGCTTCCTCAGAGGAGTACACCACCCTTTGATGCTCACTGCTGTGCTGGCGAAAGGGCTGAATTCCTCTTGTTTCTTGAAATAAACTTGCAAAACCCTTGACCTTCCTGAGCCGGAGGAATATGTTTACACATGGTTTAATTCCATTTGTCTTCCTGAGCGTGTGAGAGAGACGCCAGTGTTGTTAAGGGAAGGGAAGCCAGGGAGCTGTGTGACCAGCACATTTTGAGATCAGAGGTAAGACGCCAGCGATTCCCATCCACTCCGTAATTCCCATTAATTTTGGGGGGGAGAGGGGTGCAAGAAAATGAATTATTTAATGGAATCCCTGTAATTTTTCCTTTATCTAATGTTCATGACACAGTAGTATGCCAGAAAAAAAATATTTTTAATATTTTTTGTATTATGTTGGCTATACTTGCAATGTCTTCCAGGACACTGGTGCTTGTAGCATTCTAGAAAAATATCAGGAGATAATTCTGCTGAAGCTCTTTTCTAGTGTTACACCATCTCAGCTAAAATTCACACTTGTGTGTTTGAAGTCAGGGTAGCCAGAAGAAACAAAGCTTACCAAAGGACAAAAGAGGCAAAGCACAAGGAGGGGAGGTTACTAAATTCAATGGTTTACCTAAATTAAAGTGTATAGCTTTATTAAAGGCCTTAGCAGCTGGAAAAAGCTCTTTAAGACAGTAACCATCTTTGCTCTGAGGCTGTAGTGCTCGCAAGTCTCATGGGTGTCATCACCAGGTACTTGTAATAATGTCACCATTTCCAGAACTCTCATCATGAGCAGCATGGCAGGAGAGGAATTGCTAAGGGTAGCTGACTGAGGATAATGGATAGTAGGATGAAATTGAGAGGAAAAACTTAATTGGAATTAACTAGCTGAGAAAAGCCTCTTGATCTGTCAGACAGTGAAATTGCCTCCCAAGAGCAATGGTATGGTCCCAACCACGTGGGCATTTAAAGCCAGTCTAATGCCTATGATTCCCTGAGTTAACTGGAGTATCTCAATAATTGGAACTGACACAAAGATTTATCTCCTTTGATTGACTAGCTTTCATAGAGGCTCATCTCTTTGTGGTACTGCACAGAGCTTTCAGGGCAGCTGTTTGCACTTAAACTGCCAGAAGCTGACAATATGTATCCATTTCAGCTCTTCAAATGTGTTCTTTGAAAAAACACTTAAATCACTGGACTAGACACTACTAATCAGTCTGCAGGAAAATGGAGCATCCTTACCTGGGGCTCACTGCTATAAATCTTCCTGTGCCAATGCTCAGTTATCATACAGCAGTAGAGAGCCATTTAGGTGCATTACTGCCAAATGCCCAATCAACCTGAAAAATTGGGCTGATTTTGGCCAAGACAATAAAAGGAGAAGGTGTTTTGCCAAAGGGATAAAAAACAAATGGTTGGTATTTCAGCGGAAGCTCCCATTTACAATAGAGTAGGATTACTCACACTAAGATGATGGCAATGATAATCCCATGTTGATTTCAGAAAAGACAGTGTGTGGCAGGAAGCTGGCCCTAAAGGCTGAGGTTTTTAAAGAGGTTTTGCCTTCAGCATTGCCCGTTCAGCTGCTGTGTGACCTTGTGCAATGGCGCCATATCTCCTCCCTCGCTCTGCCTTCTGCGATTCAGCATAGCTCTTCGCAGCAACACCTTCCCCCCATGTGTTGGTCCTTTCTAGAGTGCGCAGACAGGACCTGAGGCATTGAGGTGCCTCTTTGGCTGTGGTGAAGCAGAGGGCTTTGGAAATTAGAATTTATGGAAATATTGACTCTCAAGCTGATTAGTGTATAAGATTTACGAGATATGCCTAAATGCTTAGGTCGCAAGCAAATAGAGGAGTAAGCTACTGCTACCAAATATGAAATCTGCTTGGCATGTTTGCTAATTGCAGCACCTGCACAAGCTTCAGGTAATAGCTCATGGCTGTTACTTCATGCTTGCAAGGTTGTAGGAGAACGGACTCACAGCCTGATTTCTCAGCTTAGGGACACAGCCCCTCACAGCACACCAGCCTTTGGGCACACATTGCTGTGGGGAAAGGCTACGCGCCCTCACTCTACAGGGAGAGAAGGCAGGGCAGTGCTGCTGACTCTCTTGGAGGTTTCCTCTGAGCAAGTCACTTCATCTCTGGCTGCTTCCTCCAACTTGTCTATTTGCTAGTCCAAAGGGCAGCTTCACTGGCCTTCCAGTGTCTGCCCCACCCAGAAAAAAGGGAGCTTCCTGATCTGAGGATTTATGTGATGCTTCAAGGTGGCTGAAGTCTTGCTATCCTGTCACCCCTTGGGTAGACATGCATGTTCTTGCTCCTCAGCAAGCTCCTCCACTGGCCACAGCCACTGCCTGCAGGCTGACATGGAAGGGTACTGGGGTGAGAGACATTTCCTCTACACCAGGATGTATATATGTGAGCGAGAGAGATTGTTTTCTTGCTTACTCTCCCTATTGCTTCTTGGCCTTGCATGGTGAGAAAAAGGAAGCAAGAGAGCCAAGCAGATGGGAAAATAGGAGGAGTCCTCCCCAGGAGACACAGCCCCAGCCCCTTGTGGGAGCCTGCAGCCCAGAAGGGACATGGGCACCAGTGGGGGGTTGCAGATTCGGGAGGTGGGGCAGATTCTGGGGTTGGAGATTCGAGGGTTGGATCTAGAATCTTTAAGGTCCTTTCCAACCCAAGCTGTTGTAGGGTTCTATGGATATGGCACTGCCCAGCGGAGCAGCAGTGCTCTCACCTCACCAGTTGAGAGACATGGGCTTCCAAGAATGTACAAACCAGTCGTCTCATGGTGCCAGCTGCATCCCACTCACCGCTGCCTGTGGTTTCTGGAAGGCGCTGAGGTCCTCTCTGTTTCAAAGCATTTCTTTTTCCCAAGCTTTTGAGTTCTTCAGGTGTGGAGAGCCGCTTTGCCTTTCTGTATGATCAGTTGTATTGTAATGCCTCTGCTGTTCACTGCCTAAATGAGACCTAGTTAGGGGAATTAATCAATGAAATACACTTATGTTTTGCCTGGGATGTTGTATAGCACTATGAGGATAATATTCTGATTTACTTTTGAAGAGCAAATGGTTATAAAGGAGTTCATGTCTCCTGGGAGCATTCTTTTTCAAACCGGTCTTTCTTCAGCTATGAAAAAGTTGTGTTGAATGTATCTATATAGACCAAGGGAGAAAATGTTGAAAACTTAAATTGAAAAGGAAAATTGACAGAAAGTGGTTATTTCAATATTAAAAATAAAAAAAAAACAAAAAAAAAGAAAAAAAAAGAAAAAAAAAAAGAAGGAGGTTAAAAATACATGTTTAGAAATTTAGGCTTTGAGTAACATCTGCAAAGCTAGAGCCGAGTGGTACCACAAGGAATTTTACATAGATGTATATTCCTTATTACACTCCTCCATTAAGTTTCCTCATTCCTTCTACTGTTTGTAAAATCTTCTCAGTAGATCACACACTGAGCCTGACTGTCTCTGCATGTGAGCTCTTGGGTTATCAAGTAAATCCTTTTCTCAGAAGAAAACAAGCCTTCAGTCTGGAATGCCCCCATTAAACGGGTGGATGTGGACTGGCCAGGGTCAGCCCTTCAGCGGAGAGGCATGGACCAAATCCAGCCGGTGATGACCACCAAAGCGTCCCAGGAGAAGAACATGCTGTAAGAAGCCCTGCTTCTGGCCCTGCTGCTGGTTCAAACACACCGCAGCGGGAGCAGCAAGCAGCCTCTGTATTTGCCCTCCACTTGGCTCGGGAGGGCTTTGCTTCTGCCCCACCATTCCCAGGCTGGTTTTCCCACACCTCGTCTCCTTCAAAAAGCCCTTGAAGGGCGCTGGCCTGAAGCTGCCAACTCGTGTTACAAGCCACAGATCCTGATGTAAGAGTGAAAATAAATAGATATTGGTTGTAAAATGATGTAGTCTTTATGAAATCCAGCTAGACTGCTTGGCATTTAATAGCACCGATCCTGAATTACACGTCTGGACTAAGCATGGTGCAGAGATGAATTTCCTTTAATTTGTTCCAGAGTAACTCACCATTTAATTTAACTGAGCGGTTCCTTGTTCTCCTGTTCTGGAATGACGGATTGTGAAATGCTCGCCTTTAAATTAATCCAGACGCTTGATTTCTGTCAGCAGAGTAATCTTTCTCAGTGGTATGCTAAGTATGCTTTTAAAAGGTATGGTGAGTATGAATGCTATGCACTTGGTTGATGATTTAAGTGTTTACATTTTCCAAATGTCACAGAAAGAACAAATATGGCTTAGCTGCATTTTTCATAACCTTTCAGAAGTGGTCATTCAAATAACATCAAAAGGACTTAAATGGATTTCTGAATGTGACGGTACAAGTGAGGGCAACTCCCCTCTCATCAGAGAACCATCAATTTGGAATGGGGCTGAGCAAAGCTTATAATATTTCTGATTGCAGGGCTTCCATAGATCATCCAGAAAACTTTCTACTGGAGCCATTAATGGTAAAATATTTCATGTGAGTGCTGTCACTGCTTGTGCTGGCTTCACATTGCAAGGGAGTGGTGCCCATTTTTCTGTTTTTTTTTTTACTTTTGCTGTTTTTACTTCTTAAAGATGAAGTGGGGCATTTCTGGAGAAGTGAAAAGAGGGAGTGTATGAATACTTTTTATTTCTATACTGTCTCCTTTACAAGAACTGCAAAAAAATTTTAGTGGAGTTGAGTAAGTGATATTGATGTAAACCATCCCATCAGGGCCTATCAGCCCAGATGCTTCCTCACTCTGTGTTATCAGAGGTAAGGACTATCCAAATACTGCAGCTAGAAACTTCACAGCATTCCCTGGGTCCAGCTGGAACCTGACAGCAATAGTTATTCTTAAACATGGGAAGACAAGACAAATCCTTCTGTCACTGAAATATGTGGCAGTGCTTTTTAGGCAAAGGTAAATATCCCAAAACTTTTAGAAACACATGAAGTACAGCACACAATTGCCTGCCCATTCATTCTTGGCAGGTTTATTTTACACCTACAGAAAATGGCATGTCTGACAACTGGCCTTGGCTGAAATCTGGGTTCCTACTTTGTCTGTAGGGGCAATGTGTTGGAAAGGGCATTTGGAATCAGAAGGCTTGAATCCTTTTACTTCACTGCTAGTGGTAGACATAAAGATGGTATCTTCTCTGCAAAACAGATTTAGATCTTACTGAAAAATATGTAAAAGGCTTGTATTATCCAAAATATGAGGTCAAGATGCTTTGCAGAAAGTGAGAAACCAAGATCTGCAAGGGACAACTTACAAGGTGATCACCTGTGCTGATGTCCTAGTATTGACAGGATAATGGACTTTTTTCTTGACATGCCTTTTATGTATGGAATGCATACTTGACTTGTTGCCTTGCCTAGGTAGCTAATGTGTATCTTATACCTTCCAAATCTGTCTCTGCACCAGCCTATGACATTCAGCTCAAGTAATTTTGTGGCTATTTGGCAAGCAGAGGAAATGGCATGTGTATTTTCTACTCTTCTGACTTAGCCACCTTTATCTGCCTCATGGCTTAAAAAAGAAGGTGAAGAATTGAAGTCTGCTTCATACGTCTTGCCAGCCCTCTCTCAGGACAATGCATACTCTTGTGACCTGCCAACTCCACATCCTATAATAGCCTATGCTGCCCAGCCATCTAAGGAAAAACTGTTTGGCTCAACAGGCTGGGAGTTGTGCTGCGCCTGGACACACACAAGAGCGTAAGCAGGCTGGCACCAAGCTTCACTTCAGCCTCAGGCCAGGACTGGGTACTGCTGAAATCTGAAGTCAGCTAAAGCAAATCAAGATCTTTTGATCTGAAGTGCTTTTATGGGTTTTAGTGGTTTGGGTGGTTTAGTGTCAGTATTTCTTTAATGAATATCTTAACAGCAAGCTTCTTCAAATTAAAAATGTGCGAAGTACTCTTCTTTTGAGTTTTGAAAAGACTTTAAAGCAAAGTAGTTCAATAATCATCCCAAAGGCTTAAAGGTCTTAAAACCCAAGCTTTTCTGGCCTCGCTATGCTTCCAAAACAGACACTGGTTTACTGTAGTGCCTGGATAGAGGATGTCTTTTACATCCGTGACCTGGTAGCAGAGACCTGGTTGTTATGGAGATGTTATAGAAGATACAGCCACATATCTTAAATGCTTATTAAAATAGGATTAAAATCCAACTGGATTTATCTTCATGCAGCTGTGTGATAGGACCATTGGCTCAGTTAATGGTCAGACCTAGGCTTACAGCCTTTCTTAGCTTTGTTAGCCAGGATGGGGGTGTTCAGCTCCTCTAGGAGCGGAGCTGGGAGAGGCTGCAGGACCTGACGGGACCAAGATTGGGTGTTGATGTCTTCACTAGTGACTTTGGGTCTTCTGTTATCCCCTGATATGCAAATCACGACTAAACCGTGATTAAGGTTTGGTGCCTCAGACAGTTGTGCTGTGAGTACCCAGCTTGTCTCCCAAAAGACTTTTTGCCGGGGTACTAGGAGCCTCCAAGGTGCTTGCCAGGGGCTTTGCAAATGCTGGTGCGAGTCACAGGCCACTCGGTGAGCTGCCGCCGTGCTCCGCTCGCGTTGGGCCAACCAGCTCGGGCACTCTTGATGTTTCTGGATGTCTTCTAAACATGAAATGCTGATAGAAATGTTGTTTAAATATTTGTGAGTTATTTAAAAATAGTGCGTCAAATAAGCAGCCTTGTGACGCCCGACAGATATCTGGCTCAGCCGGGTGCTTCGGAGAAGAAGGAAGAGGTCAGCATGAGTTATGTACACAACTTAAATGCTGACGAGAGACACGCTGGATCCATAAAACACAGAGCAAAATGAGTCCCCGCCGTTGGAAAGCCCCCGTGCACATGGGGCCCGGCGGCGTGGGAGTTTGGTGGCGCTGAGCAGTCGCAGCTGGGCTAGAACCTGCCCAGAGGGATGCTCGGCCACCCCCCGGCAGGTCCACGGCTGGGGCAGGAGGTGGCCACCCAGTGTCTCCTGGTGCCTGGTAGGTGGGGGAGCGTGGGTGACAGTAGGGGCATGGGAGGCAGGCAAACTCTGCGGGGGCTGCCAGGCACCTCTGCCTGGCGTTTGAACTATTTCCCCCACGCGGTGCCCATCTGCGTTGTTAGAAAACTAAATTTTAGGAAGCTCAAGGGAATGAATTTGCAATTCAAGGCCTTTCAGCAGTTTCTTTTCAGTATTATCAGACAGAGCATTTTGGGTAAGGACAGGTGGGTGCTGGGAAGAGGGGAAATGGGATTCCTGTGACAGATGTGAGACCTGGACATGATCTATTAATTATATTAAATATTTATTTGATGAGCTTTAAAATATTCATAAAATGTTCTAAAAGCTGTTTTCATACGTGAAGTATATCCTCTTCTTTCGGTAAACAGCTGCCATGTAGAGATTGAAATGAGCTACCAGGCATTGCTGAGATACATTATAGTCTGTTAAAGAGGCTGACCCTACTGCGACATTTGAATCCAGTTTTATGTTGCCTTTAAATTGATTTGACACCAATTCCAGACCTAATGTAAAAATGAGATATATGATTAGAGCACCGCTGTCATCTTTCCAAGGTTGCCCCACTTTTTAGAATTGCTGCAAAGGAAATTACTTTTGAAACATTCAGAATATTGACCTGTTTCCTGGCTCTTGTCACAATCTGTATAATGGGTGCAACAGGAGATCCTCTGTAGTTACCTGTCTAGAGAGCACATTTTGTACATTTGGAAAATGGAATTACAAGTTACTACTGCAAATTTTACACTTTGCCTTTCTGATCTGTAGTCTCTTGCCCCCCCATCCCCTTGCCATTGGTTACTTTATTCCATTTCTCTTTGACATCTTCTCATTTAAAGAGCCAAAATTAAAAGCCGAAAAGAGTCTCAGCTTTTCAAGCTGTTCTGTTTTTCAGATGCATATGCTTACATACTTATGTTATTTATTGAGGCTATTTATTGAAATATTTTGGCTACTATTTCTCCCAAATGGCAGTTGCATTTTCAGAAGTTTATTATTGGCCTAATGTAAGTGATTCAAATGCAAAGTTTAAGCATATGTCATGGAAAAGAGTACACAGAAAAAAAAACACCACTGAGAAAGAATTGCAGTGTTTTCTGGAAAGTTCTCAAAAATTTCAAAGAATTATCATCTGTTGATGATAAACTTGAGCTGGGAAAACAGCAAATGACATAAATTATATCATAAAATTAGTTCATAATAAAGAATGATAGATTTGGCTCAAATTAACCACCATGCTTTTTCCCTTCTCTCTTGTTGACGCATTCCTGGAAATAGATTGGTAAACACTCATCAAATATCTTTGGAAATAGTTTCAGCCTATGGCGGGGGATGCAAACTGCTTGAAGGTGCTGTGATATTAGTTGTTCATACTGAACAGCAGATTTGCTAGCTGTAGGTATCATCTATAACCCCAGTTATCCATCTGAGCAAAATTATGGTTTCACAAATGCTTGCAGATAACGAAATAAGGATGTGAATGTGGCCAAACTGAACGATTGTGGAGAAATCCACTAAGTAGTTGTTAAATCAGTTTAATAAACATTCTATCAAAACCTCATTACCTTTCAGACTTTACTATTCTAATAAGCAATTTCATCAATAAATTCTCAAGATTTCCAAAGTTTATATATTCTAGTGCTTCTTATTCGTGTGCGCTGTTGTGCCTAGCTCTCCTGTAATAAAACACTTCCTTTGCATCACGTTGCTCGCATTGGTGGCAATGCCACATTGATGGTAATAACGCGGACCACCAGTTCCAAAATAGTGAAATTCAGATGTCTTTAATTCTGTGATATTTATTTAGCTCAAAAGCAGGAAGTTCTTAGAAAAACTCCCAAGGAAACCCATTCTCAGGAGATTTCCCACCAAGCAGATCTGACCACATGTACAGATAAGCTTGGGATAGTCTTGGATCTAGCATGGCAATGGCTTATTGCTGCTTCCTGAGCTATTAAGACACACTGTTAGAAACCAGCAACTGTCTTCTCACGTATAAAATCAATCTTCTAAAATTAGGAGGTACTGGCATTAGCTGATTGGCAAAAGATTGACCTGTCCAGCTGCTTTGATTTGTTGCTGGAACGAGCGTCCACTGGATGTTTGAGAAATCCTCTGTCCAGCAGCTCTGTTCAACAGCTTAGACAGAATGAAGATAGGAAAAAAAAACAAGTACAAAGCACTATTTTGCTTTCCTGGTCAGGCAAGAAACAGCTGTTTTTCAAGAATGATGACTGAAAGAGGATCCAGAGTTTGGATACAGATCCTGTTCAACTTGGTTCACAGCAATATCACAGCAACGTCCTGAGTGCTGGAGAGAAGGACCTGTCCATCTGTATGTTCCATCACCTGCTTCACAAGGGATGGTGGCATGCTACAACGTCTTGAGGAAGTTTCATCTGTGAGGCTGTTTCCCCGGGTACCAAGGCCAAAGGCCGGTGCAGCTGCGGTGCTGCCACCCCAAGGGTTCGCCTCTGCACCCACCCTCTGCCACGATGGTGAAGACATCCCTGTGAAGAGTGGGTAGATTTCAGAATCACTTCAGAAAACATAGGACATCACTGACTACAGACTACATCTCAGATTTGAGACAAAGATGAGCTGATTTTTTCCCTAACTTCTTCCTCCATTAAAATTCAAATGTTGGACAGTGGCATCTGAGTGCCGCTGTGAACTCCATCTAGTTCACCAGGAGCTCCCTCTGTTAAGTACCATTTATACCAGCGTGTGTATATTAGGTAATCAAAGTGAATTTGGTAATCTGGGCAGGAATGATCACTTGCTGCTGGATTTCCTTCTCCCCACACTTTTTTTTTTTCAAAACCTGTGTCTGGTGGACTCAAATTCATAACCAGCACAGACATTTTTCAGCAGCAGTGAGGAGTTATATTGAAAACCTGAGCAGTCGCACCAGGGAAACACAACAATCCCCATCTCTGTTTGGAACTGGCATGCCCCAGTACCTGGCAAATCACTCATCACCACCTCCACGTCGGAGTCCCATCAGGCTTACCTGCCAAAAGCAGGTGATGTATCCAAGGAGACAGTTAGCAGTGGGCAGAGGGGCTGTGAAAGAAGGCTTTGTGAATCAAAGCTGGTTACAGTCTGTTGGCTTCTTATGTGGGAAGAGTTGAAGGAAGATACTTTTCCATATAATTCCATGCCTATTAAGTAGAGGAGCTTCATATATTTCTTGATGTTTTTTCTCCTTTCATGTGATCATCATTACATTTTGAGTAATGTCTTTGGCAGGGATCGCCACTGTCCAAGGCAGGACACTGTGTTCGGTGCCTGAACAGGACCTGGCACACGCCTCTGAGGCTATGCCATGGCTTGCTTTTTTTGGATTTGCTTCTCACATGAAACCCCTCTAAGGTTCCCTTCTAGGGAACATGTTATTGCTTCAAAAATTTACTAGGGAGAGTAGCAGATCCCAGCCTGATTACTTTGCTGGGAAAAGTATTTTGTCATTGGTGAAATAATACTATTTCAAACAAAAAATAGGCATTAGTAACAGTGAATCTGTAATGGCCCATGTGTGGTGTATGTGAAAAGGGTTTAGAGTCACCTATTCCCAAATATCTTGAGTACAAATGTAAATAGGTGTGATATAAAAGCTTCCTCAGGACCATTTCAGCAGCTTGCTTATTCATTTCCTTCTCTAGCTGGAGTGTAAATAAGCCAAGCATAAGTATTCTGATGATTCTAGAAATGCACTTTAAGAACAGAGATGGCAAAACCTTTCAGAGTGTACTTTACTGAGAGTAGAAAAAGTAAGAAATTACAAGCAACAACCGTATTTTTTCTTCAAGCCATGCAAAATGATTTTTTTTAAGCTTCAACAACTAGAAGTTGGTGTTATTTGAATTCAGTATGCTTTGAAAGCAATTCTATTTATCCAAAACATTTACTACATTTTGGTAGAAAGAAATGAAATTAAGCCTTCAAAGTTGCATGATCAGGTAGTTGGGGGCTTTCCTTCCTCAGGGACTTCTGTCTGTGAAGACAGATTTTGTGGAGCTGTGTTCCTCAAGCACCCAAGCCAGCACTCTGCAGTGGTAATGCTTTTATTTAGAGACTTCAGAAGCATTCGTAGCTCTGCCTGTAGTGTCACCTTTGCTTTCCTGATTGTCTCTTAAAACAGGAGAAAAAGATGAGTGATTGAGAAAATCAAAGTGTTTATTCTGCTCTTTATTCTCAGTTGGCAGGGGGTCAGAGCTATGATTTTGCTCTGGGTACCCCATTCTCTGCACCACACAGTTAAACTCCCCTGGGCACTGCTCCCAGGCGGGAGGGTTTGACAGAGACACACATCCCTGGAGGGGAAACTCCTCGGGGAACTCCATGCACCCACTACAAGTGCATTTCTCCTGAGCTTTTTCAAGTTAAATGTTCTTGGTGAACCTATGAAACAAGATGTTACATTCTTTATTGCTACATTCTCTCACCCACGTTGTAGGAACTTTACCAGTTCTGCAAGAATTCTTCCATTTGTTTAGTCTAACCATAAAAGTTTCTTGAGAAAATCCCTGGAATTCATTGTGATAGCATAGTGTTTTCCTCTTTAAAAAATGCTTGATTTCTAACAACAGAAGGCAAAAGCTGAGTTTCAGTTTGGGATTTGACCTGCTGTAATGTGAAGCGGATTGCGCAATTTTAATGGAAATAGGGGCACAGGGGTTTAAAGGAGTGAAGACCAAACCAAGTCATTGTCACCTGCTGGACAAAGCAACACCCCATGCTGTTTTCCAGGATCAGCAGTTCCACAATATTTCCTTTCATAACAACATGGAGTAGTTGTGATTATTGTAGCATCAAGTAAACAGCCATATAGAAGGACTGACTTATTCTAAGGGCTACAGGAGTAACAAGGATACTTTACCTTTCCCTTAAAGAAAAAAAAAAAAAGAGTTTGTGTTTTATTCTGTCTTAGTTGAGGTATCTGATATTAAAAGGTGAATTGTCCCTGGTTTTCATTTTGCAGGGATTTCTAAAAGAGGTAAGGGGTACATTTCCTGCCACTGTAGGTTCCTGTGACCTAATTGTTGAAGGTTGACTTTGAAAAGGAAGATATAAAAATGTGAATTGATGATTACCTGACCTTGTTCTGGACCAAAATCCATAGCAGGAGTATCTCTAGGTTTCAGGTCTATGTTTCCTAGGTGAGCTTAAAAATGTGAGAGCTTTATCTGCTGCAGGTTTCACTGGAAGGTCACAGTGAAAGCAGCCAAGTAAAGTTCATTGGGAGACAGAGAAAGTACTATGAAAACTATTTAAAAGTTGTTAGTCATGTTTTAAGATTTTGATGATGAATACTGTAAAAAAAACCCACTCATGTCTGAGTGGATTTGAATGACAACAGTCCAAACAAACCATGAGGATGTGTTTGTTGTAATCCAACAGCCTTTTGACTGTGACTTGGAGCCACACCATTTGTTCTTGGGTTTTAGAGAAAAAAGAAATCTGCTGTTAATTTCAAGGGGGGCATTGAATGTGCTTGTTTTTTCATATTTCTGTTCTCACACAAATGCTTTCTGACAGAAAGGCCAGAATGGTAACTAGATGCTACTTTTCTAATATGATGGGTTAATCCTTTGTCTTTCTCTCAATATCACTTTGGTGTAGCCAAGAATCTGTTTTTAACAATATTGTTTCCCACTTTTTAAGCAAGGTTAAAGACTTTATTCAGCTTACTCTTGTCACAGGAGAAGAAAAATAGTCATGCAACCCAGGTTTTCGCTCATACATCTTTGGTCCCTGAAATACACATCCGAGCAGTTTGTCTAATCTGCCTTGCCTCATAGATGATAAAGTTTCAGTCTTTGTCCTTGGGAAAATACTTTTCAATCAATGGATTTCCTTGTCAGGAAGTTTTTGGGTTTATTAACCTGTTTTTTTTTCTTAATTTTATCTGATTATTTCCTATTTCAAATCCTTTTCTATTGAGCTTATTGATTTTCTTCCTTATAACTGACAATTCTTCCCCACTAGCTCTAATATTCATCTCTTTTAACTCTGTCTCAATGTATTGCCTGTGTTTTGTTCTGCATTTTTCCTCCCAGTTGGTCTAACTCCTTAATTAATCATGCAGCTTTTCTCTGAACAACTTGTTTCCATAGAAATATCTTTCTAGATGAGTACTAGTATAGTCACAGCTGAAGTTATGTTTCTTGATCTCTTATGTTAACTCAAGATCCTCAGCAAGGAAAATGGAAAACAATTACTTTGGCCTCTTACTAAGACAAAGTCAGAAATGAAATTCCACTCAGCTTTGATTTCTGAAAAGTGTTAGTTGTGGGAGGAGACGGGAAGAAGTGAGGTGATCTCTCATGAATGGATTTGCATGGGAAATATTCCAGTGACATCAGAGTTAAAATATGCAAGAAGCTTGGCTGTAATGAGATGTGACTCCATTTCTTGGCACAGTGCCTGACTGAAATAACTTCAGTAACTTGGGGATTTTCTACAGTTTTGGTTAAGTAAGAGTGAGGGACTTAGAAGCGGCAGGCTCATTTTTGAAAATTAATAATTTTGTTCATGCAGTATTTTTTTGAAGCTGTTTAAAGTGACCGGCTCTGGGATGATCCTTCACCATATTTGAGTAATCTCAGTGTCTAAGCAAGGTGGAATGTAAAGGGCTTGGAAATGCTGTGTACAGAATCCGTGCTCTACAGTGGTCTGATGGTTGGGGTTCAGTGAAGTTGCGTCAGCTCATAACGCAACACATAGAAATGTCCAAGAGAGTCTTCAGTAAGTGTAAGTGGTTTCAGAAAAGAGGAAATCAAGCACTAATGACCGTTTGGGGAAAAGATCCCATTTTCCAGGCTTCATTCCCAAACAATAGCGTAAGCTTTGGGGCTGTAGTGATGTTACTGGGTGGTCCTTGGCAAGCTGCACAGCTGGGAACGGAAAAGTCCAGGTGAGCAGGGAATGGATTTTCTTGTCCTCTTTCCTTCCAGCATGGAAACCCCATTGGCAGCCCCACAGATCTGTGGCCAGGCAGCTTGGCATGGAGGGTTTGGCACACTGTGAAAATACCCAAATGCCTCCTCTGGAACCGAGACGACATTATCCCAGCCATCCTTGTGAAAACAGTAATTCCTAGTTCAGGTATAGGTGCAAAGGACCAGCTTCTGTAGGATGTAAATTTACTGGGTGGGGGCTGGATCTCCTCTAGTCAGAGGTTGATGGAAGAGTTCCCCAGGTTCATTGTACTATAGGATGGATAAAATGAGCAAGAGAGGCGAATGTGATTCCTTCCTGAGAAGCCTTCAAAAATTCTTCCCTTAATGCTGTGTCATCCTGAAGTAGTCCCCCCATAAGACTTTCTGTAGGTCTTTTCTTGATCAGTTACCTACACACCACTAGGAAGCTTGCTTTAAGTTTATTGTTAAAGTAACTCAACTATCTAAAAAAGAGAGAAATTGAACATTTTAAGGATATGCGGTGTCATCTCATAGCAAATGCCCAAAGGAAAATGAGAATGAGAAAGAGAAACTGCATGGTCGAGTTGGAGCATTTCTGTCATATGGAAGCAGTCTGCTGATGTTATCTACAGAATTAAATTATACATTCTGTCTTCCTATCCCAAGCACATAGCTGAGAATTTAATCAGTGCAGGGTGTGTGCTCTTTGGTGCTTTGGGTGGGTCTGGCAAAAAGCATTTTCTTCGTTAATCCCAGCTAGACACCATATATCACACTTACCTCCATTTCATTTGTATTTTGTAGCCCAGTGATGATATCTAACATCTTTTTTTATTGTGCCGTATAAATTACCTATTTAGGAACCAATTGCATGAAAAATAAATCATAAGTCTGTGCAAATTTTGCACTTGAGTGCTATATGGAGAACAAATCTGATGCTAGTGAAACACACCCATAAATTGCAACTTCATTAGGGTGTAATGAACCCAAATGAGATTGGAGTAAATGAAATTAAGAGAACAACGTGTGACTTCACTTCTTAAATCTTCATTTTGAAAAAAGAAAACAGAAGAAATCCTGTTTTAAATAGAAAATTTTTGCTTATCCGCAGCATTCAATCTCTTTTTTTTCTTCAGCTGTGTTTTAGGTTCCAAACTGTAGGAGCCTAAATATTATAAGAAGTTTTCATACAGGAGTTTAGAGCCTGAGCTGGTTATATGGAGCTCTTCATAGAGTTTGAATTATTGTTTGACCTCTGTAAATTAGCACAGCAACCCACCCTTATGCCTGCCCTATAGAACAGTAATGCCTAACAGTCCAGCAGCTATAAAGTTATTACTGATATAAAATTAACTCCCAGGGAAATAATTTTAAATGTTTTAGCAATTTTGATATGTTCTTCAAAGTCCAGCCTCCATGACACTCTGTACCTTGCTGAGGATCTCTGCACAATGGTTGTTCAGGTTATAAAGGCTAATCATATATCTTTATTAGAAATCTACAAGCTCATCTTTGCTTAAGAACCAGATTTTCTTTTTTCTTTT
Source organism: Tringa solitaria (assembly GCA_026413425.1). Classification (NCBI taxonomy): domain Eukaryota; kingdom Metazoa; phylum Chordata; class Aves; order Charadriiformes; family Scolopacidae; genus Tringa; species Tringa solitaria. The sequence goes on from JAOXJM010000052.1 coordinate 33,907,673, forward strand.
TAAATTTAATGTGACCAAATAGACCATCTACAGCTTTTTGGAGGAGGGGGCTATATTAGGTTAGGTCAGTAAAACAGCGTCATTAAAAGCACAAAATAAAATCATAGCAGCAATGAGCTACAGTATGTGCAGAGAAATTCAGTCAGTTGCAAAGGTCACAACACATGCTAATGTTTTTAGCACACAGATTCATTGCTCAACTGCATATGAACTTTCAGACCACAAACTATTTTTGTCTAGACTAAGTCTATATAAGCAAAATAAAAGTAAAGGTTCTGTCTGTGAAAACGATGGTGGCAAGGGACCTCATTGCAACACACTAACCACACGGTGTGGCTGGGTCCCAGCTCCCCTTCTGTCCCCTCTGAACTCAAGAAGAACGAGTCTGACACCAGGCACAGCACCTCCTTGGCAGGATGTGACCCCAGTCCTCAGTTTTCCTGTGCAGAGCAGCAGCGACGCCATTCAAGGTATTTGTTAGGAAGGAAAAAAATGGAACAGTAGCTAATTTTGTAAAAATTTGGCTAATCCATCAGAATGGATTTTGACCCTGGCGGGTCAGGGGGCGGTCAAGCTGTGGGGGGCTGTTGTTTGGGGTGAGGGGATCGGAGCAGTGATACCAGGTCCGTGGGCAGGAGGAGAGGCTGGGAGTGGTGGGCTCAGCTGGCTGTGCTGCCGTAGGTGACATCCTTGGGTGAGGTTTCAGGTGGGCGCTGCAGAGACCTCCTGGTCCTCTTCAATACTGCTACTTTATTAGTGTATGACAACAGTTCCTGGGCTGTCTAGACTTCAGATCAAACTCTTTTAGTAGTTGCTGCTTTTGTTTCATGGTTGGATGCATTTAGGAAACACTCAGCAGATTTTCTGACTTCGCAGCATATCTTTGAATATCAGCAAATTTGATGATATTGACCAAGTAAGCTTTATTATATTGACCTGGACTTAACATCTGTAAGCAGGCTCAGCATAGCATGCCCGCAGCAGGCCTGATAAACTAGCTTTCTTTGAAATAAAATCACTTACTGGCCAGCCTCTGTTGGATTAAACAGTTCCCAACATGTAGGTGGATTTTATGTCACATGCAGTGGCATTGTTGGCATTTTGTAGCATGAAGGAAATCTTAGTGCTGCATGATGAAAGAGCACAGACAATACGCTTGTTTTGGGTTTTGTTGCTTCTCTGCTATAGGTTTATCGGTATTGGCTCTATTGGACACAAGCAATTACCCTTCCTGTTAAAGTTCCTCTTAGGAATTTTACATCAAATATTTCTCAATAAATCACGTACAAGGGTCCTGGAGAAAAACAGCCATAAGGAGCTTCTGTGTCAGAGGAATGTTGTACCCATTCCTGCTTTACAGCCAGCAGGGCCGGAGCACAGAGAAGCAACGTATCTGGGATTAGACTGCAGGGAGCTAAATCCCCTGTTTCTTGCCGCATTTACTTGGATAAGAATTTTCAAGTGCGGATTTGGAAATTAGAGAGTTACACTCTCATTTCTCCTAAAGTCGACAGGAGTTAGACACCTAATTCCCTTGAGCCTGTTGAAATTCTTGTAAAGCACTGTGTTCTCTAACTTAGGTAGAAGCAATTAAAAGATTAGCCAATGCTGAGAAGCTAGTTAATGTGGCCTGCAAAGAAAATGCCTTTAAACTTGTCTAGGTCCCAGTAACCAACAGGGGAGGCGAATGACAAGAACCCGAGTAAAGATACTAATGCCACTTTGGGAGGCCTAGTAATCGGCTTGGGAAGCTAGTGCAGGGAGCTGGATAAAGATGCAATTAAGGTTGCCACAAAGAAATGGGATACGTTGCAGTTCCCAGCTGTGATAACTGAAGAGTTGGCTGTGGTTCCAAAACACCAGCATGATAGTAAAGCAGGAATGAGAGGGCAAATATTTCGGCCTTTTCATTTTCCAGACATTTATGTTCACTATCTGCATGGAGCCTAAATTATCCTGGAAAAATTCCAAGCCATAATGCTTTTTTTTTTAACTGTTTCTCCAGTGGGTTAATAAAGTACAATTAGGCTTTTCTGTTTTGCATTGCACAAGGGACAACAAAATAAACATTTCCGCTTATTTATGATCCAACTCAGTTTTCGGAGTTTGACAGTTTTACAAGTCCCTGAGTGCTTACCCTGGTCAGTGCAAACACCCTGCCTTGAAAGTATTGCATTTGAGCCTTCAACATTGAGTGGACAACGCAATTCATGCACTCTATAGTAAGAGAGGAACTTAATATATATATAAAATATATATTATAATATAAATAATATATATATCATATATATTATAATATAAATAATATAAACAATCTCAGGAGATCATAGTTCTAGAGCAACAAATGCATTTTTCATGTAGTGTGTATAAAATGGAATACCTCATTAGCAGCTTTAAGGCATAGGAAAGTAATACAAATTTTTATAGCCCTACAAAAATGCACAGACCAGAAAGATGTGATGGGAAACTTGTGATTTAATCTCCAAATGGACCCTGAAAAAGCCTTGTCATTTCCACCACTGCCGGCACAACCAGTGATGACAGGATCTAAGTCACTGCATAAAGACCTCCCAGCTCCCCGCCGACGGCTCATGAGCTGTAGGAAAAATGCATCAGTCCTACCTTCTTTTCTGTTCTCCTGTCTCCAGGGAGGAGAGGCTGTGTGAGTGCCTCCTAGCTGGGCATGGTGAGAAAAATATGCTCCTTTTGTCAAGAACTGCACTTGCGTACTACAGAGAAGTGGGCAGGTAGGATCCTGGAGTAACTAATGTAGAGGTGCTGCAAACAGCAAGAAAGCCTCTCCAACTGTTTGCTCACTGGAATGGTTTTGCGTGATTCAGACTTAAACACAAAACCCTTTAATAAATTAAAACCGATCACCATCTGATTCTTACCTGTCAAAACTGGAAAATTATATTGTATGAAGAGAGAAGCAAAAGTAATACATTTACTGTGACTTTTAAAACTATCCTAAAGAAATTACTTTTAAATAGGAGAGCTACAATGAGACACCTCTGTGAAAAATGGTACTTTTAGGTTAAAGTTTCACACTAATCTGAGCTCCCCTCAGGGTGGTGTGCCACCAGTGGGCAGTTGCACATTGCCATGCCTCTCCTTGCACCCGCTGCCCTGCTCTTGCAACTGGTGCTCACTGGAATGCATGGTAGCCAACTCGGAAAGCTAGAGCATCACAAACTTGATAATGCCCAAAAGAAGTGAAGAGTGTCCTGCCAGTTCGGCTGTCCGTGCCTGCTGGCATGGGCTCAGCGGTGTCAGTGGAAGGAGGGGTGGGAGCATGAGGCAGGGGACAGGAAAGAAACAGGACTCCTGCTTTGGCAGCTCAACTGTGCAACTGGAAACACATGCTGCATCCTGAGAATAAGATTCATTGTACTTATGCTTTCAAGCAGAAATTTGTATCCTCCCATTTTACATAGAGCCAGTATTTTTAAAACATTGAAGTACAGTTTGACACTGTTCTTTAGTTGAATGCTGTGATCATCTTGTAGTAAGGCTGACTGGCCTGTTTCATATACAGCTTCTCGGGGGTTTCAGTTGCTGCCTCTCCCTTGTTGTTCAGAAAGTGCTGCTTCTCGTGAGCAAAACATCTCAGACACAATGCCTAAATCTCAGCAGAGGTGCCTTCTCATTATTGCAAGCATTCTTGTTAACATTGATGTTCATTCTGATAGGGGTCTAATACTTGTCATAGTGTTCTGGTTCCTAAGTTCAACCTTGATGAGCCTGGGTTTGCCCTCCAATCTGCAAACGAGATAATGCTCAGGTGGAGGAATGCAGATTTTCAGGTCTTAAGCCCAAGTAGATGAAGGAGAGGAGGTGTCAGCCAAGCTGATGTAGCTCTTGGAGCTCTGAGGAGAAGGGGGCAGTGGAGCACAGAATGGCACCAGAGTGGAGAAAAAGGAACAGCAGTGTGGAGGGCAAGGTTTGCTGGGGTTGTTTGGACAGGAAGGTGGTGGCACAGCCATCCTTTTGAATGCTGCTTTCAGTGGGACTGGACTGAATCCTCTTCAGCACAGACCGGACCTGTGTAACAGAACAGCCATAGGATGGCACAGTGTATTGTTTCCCATAAACATCTGGTAGTAACCTATCACCCATAGCCCATGGGGAAACAGCTGCCTTGGCATGGAAATTTTGCTGGCAACCTCTAATCTAAGGTAGAACATTAGGCTTTAGAGGAAATGACTTATTTCTTTTCATCTGCTTAATTATGAAATCAGTTCATGAGAAGGAGGTGACGTTTGGATTTCTCTGCTATTTTTGTTATGCAGATAATGCCCAAAAGATCTGTTAAAAAAATTGCTATCCTCTTGTATGACATCTAGCTCCCGGGCAGATACGCTGCAATTGCAATAGTATTTGTGGGTGCTGCTCCATTCTGGCTTCTGAAGGTTCCCCCAGCTCTAGTTTCTATTCAGGAAGAGCTAACTTCTCTCCAACAAGCATCTGAGCAGCTATTCTAACATCAAGAACAACTAAGCATTTGCTATCAGCTGGTGCTTATTAGTACATCTAATTGCTATCATCTGGTGTTTATTAGTACATCTATTTTAACAGTTGGGCAGTAAACCTGGAAGATTATTTTTGTAGTGACCATGCGACTGTAGAAATGGGAAAGCACATTCTAACCAGTCAGTGAGGCTGGCTGGGAAGGAAGGTGCATGTCATCATTGCATGGTGAGGTGGAGCAGACAGGCTGTGAAGCCAAGCTGGGATCAAAAGCTAGGGATGGGCCTTCTGCACAAATGGTTCATCTATACTATTTGTCTTGCCAAAGAAATAGCGTAAAGGCCCTCTCAATAGCGCCAAAGAGTCTTCAAGAAGGTTGTCTCTGCTTTTCCTGAAGGAATCTTAGGTAGGAAACTGACTTTGGCAGCTTTTAAATGCCTTTAAGCATCATGAAAGTTGCTGGAACTATGATCATTACTTTAACACCTCCTCTACAGCAGGATTTATAAGTATCTGTTGCACATTTATTAACAGTTCTTGTCCAAGGGGGTGTATTAGTTAATGCTACTCACAATTATTGCTCTTTTACGTCTCTGTGACTTTTATTCCCAGAGCTTTAGAACTCTTTGGGGTCCCAATGGAGAGCACTGCTGGGGTGCTTCGTCTGTATTCTACCATTACTATTAAATGAGTTTTCACTCATCCTCCAGGCTACATGTGCCATAAAAGTGAAGCAGTCCTGCATTCCAGTACTGAGTGTAGCCCCGTGGAGAGCAGTTATTTCCTTTTGAGCAATTATTTCTTATTTCCTTTTTATTTCCTCCTCTCATATTGATCATTATCATTGCAATACAGGTTGGTCCGGGAATTCGTTTTCATTAAAGTAGAATTCCAAGGCATCCATTATCCCTTTATGATTTCAATTTGCAATAGGATTGGGAGGAGGCAGCTTAGATGTCTCTGAAATATACTGGTATCAGTAGGACCCTTTTGGTAACTATTTTAGCAATGAAATAATTGTAGTCAATCTAATGGCAAATAATTGTAGCCATGCCAGGTGAAGAACTTTTTAGTGCTTCATGTGTTGCCTCTTAACACAGACATTGCAATGTGGGGCTGTGCAAAGGTACGTTAAAAGGCCTGAAGATTTACCTTAGCAAAGAAAATTCCCCCAGCTCCTCTGTCCTCCTATGGAAGAGGCCACCACTAAGTGTGACAATGCCATTGTATTTTCAGTCGTATTCGTTGAAAGTATTTTCTAGCCTGCTCTTACTGGCATCGCTGTTCACGGCCTGGTTCGCTCTAAAAATAGAGCTGTACTTTTAACCAGTTGGGGACTGAGGAAGCTCCGACTCTTACCCAGTTGTTCTCCTGTCTGAGCTTAGGAGCCCTGAGCCCAGGCTCTAGTCGACCAGTTTAAAGTGGGGTCTGGAATGAGAACAGCTCTAGTTTCTGCACAGCTGAGTTGGTTGGTGAGTCTACTGGGTTTTCCAAAGTGTGAATCACTTTGTCTCTGTGAAGACTTTTAGTGTTTGACTGGTCACCCTCCTGGCTCTTTTCTACAATTTTTTTTTCTTTCCTACTTTGCTCTGTGAGTACAATGCTTGTGTTTTATCAATCCCCAGTCTTGGTATTCAGAAAATGCTGTGTTATGATAAAGATTGTGATAAATTATGGCACTGAGTATAGTAATAAATGTAGGCATAGTGTATATAGGCTATTGTGTAAGAAATTAGTTTCTGTTCTGCAGTTTGGGGGGGGAAAAAAAGGAGTCATGCATCTGTTTTATGTAGAAATACCCTTATCATCCTGTGGTATCGCTTTATTTTCAGATGAAAAAGCCACAGAGTTTTGTGCAGAAAGGCCTTTGTTATAGATGGCATTGTCCAAGTGACTCAAGTGATAATGGAAATAATTTAAAGTTTAGAAGTAGAATAATAAAGTCATGGAAGTGCTGTAAATTTTTTGATGAGTTTCTTCAGTCTGTTGCACTAATGACTTACAACTGAGAAGTCAGAGCAAAGGAAGCAGTGAATTTGGATAGGTATGTGTGTGAAGTGCCTTGGAATCCTAATCTTTGAGTGTGAAGAAAATAGTTTTAAGAAGCAGGTCTGTTCCTCTAGCCTGTTCCATGCTACACTTTAAAAATATTTCTCTCTATGGAGCTTGATTTTAAGGTACTGTTAAAACATTTCTTTCAAAGTAATGTGTGCCTTTTGGTTGGTGACTGTTGTAACATACATGCAGACACACAAAAATTGTAGAATGGGAATCCTCTCCTTTTCAACAGACCCAGTAATTTCTAGTATTTGCAGAGTTTAGAGCCTGCCGGCACGTACTCACACTAAACATGTTTATGTTTTTGAGGCATCTGGTGAGTGTTCTGCGATTCTGTGAAGTTATATGCTGCTCCTATGGGAATGTTACAGTATTGGCCATAGGGCTTTATGAATTGTCACAAAATGAGCAGTTAATTCTTGACATCTGCTGTGCTGAAGTGGCTGCCAAGTTGCGTGGGTAGTTGGCAAGGAAATAAATATTGATAGGCCCTAGCAACAGGTACTCCTGAGAACTCTTGTTCTGGGAACGCTTAGGCTGTGTCCAGTGTTATTAATGTTGTGATAGCATTTTAAGTTTATTTATAGGATTTGTTTGTGTCTTATCACCATGTCTCAGAACTGGAATGCATGAATGGGCTTTGCTGTGCGAGGGCATAGACACGTGTATCGTACACCCTTCTCTGGTGACTCATTTCGACATATAACAGAGGCTTCACTCTCCACATCTCAGGGGTAGTGCATGGGCACCGATGTATGACATCTCAGGTATGTGCTCATATCTCGGCTCTCCTGTGTTCGCGACCTACCCTGTGTTGGAATGACTACTCCAGAGCTGTGTACGTATAAGTGCATTGGATAAAAGAATGTCTTTCTTTCTAGTAATACACAAAGCATTCATGTGCAGGATTCTCTGAGAATCCCCCAGACAAAATTAGCTTGCTTTTATTGTGAAAACCCTAATTCTCATGAGCACTGTAATTGAAAAATTTTTTGTTCTCATTGCAGAAATTGAAGCCAGAGAAGCCTGCGACTGGCTGAGAGCTGCTGGCTTTCCCCAATATGCGCAGCTATTTGAAGGTATGATCCCAAAGACTTGAGTTCAAGAAGAATTGTTTGCGCAAATAACCTTTCAGAAACCAACACTTTCAATGGAAGCAGGTCCAAATTCTGTAATATCTTCACGCAAACCAGTAGAAAAATAGCAACCTGATGTGTGTTCTTGCAGAAGTGACATCTTAATTGGGTTGGTGTCGACTCGGTAGATTCTGTAAAGCACCAAATCTTTCCTGGTTACTGATAGACTGCAATGCAGTCAAATATCTGCTTTTGTGATTTTCAGTTGCTCATAATTTTCTCAGGCTCTTTTCCTTGGAGTTCTGAGGTGGTTTTCCGACTCACTGATTGCAAGCAAAACTCATCTAAGGCTCTCCAGCCTGTGGTCTCAAGCAAAATTGTTTTATTGGTGTTTTGAAAAAGAATGTTGAAAAAATCATCTTGCAATCATAAGCTTTTAAAACAGATACTCAGAGGCAGCCAGCCACAGTCAAACAGTGCAATTTCAGCAGGTTTTCATGTTGCTAAAGCTACAAAGAGTGCTTATTACTTCTGGGGGAGCTATGGATTTGTTGAGAACTTGTATAAATTTCAGACAATGCTTGTGGTTATACCTTAAACTATTCTTCTTTAAAATGTTTATTGTTACAAAAATTGAATGTACCAAAAGCTAATCTATTTTTACCAGAGATTTTCATCAAAGAACTACATTTAAAAGAACTAACAGTAACTTCTACCTGCTTTCAATCCCACCTCCCCTGTTCATTGCAAAATTAGAAATTGGAAGTCAAGCAATAGAGCCAAATGTGAAAGCTGTACAGTGTGAAACATGATGTCTCATGGAAATGCTTCCTCTTTGACTAGAGCAGACTTTATTATATAAGCTGTCGATCTCAGAGTTCATTGGAAATATACATTGTCACGCTTCTACATAATGAATCCTCTGTATTACCTTGTTGTTTATGCCATCTCCTGACTTGACTGGGTAAATTAAGTTTAAGAAGTAAGTCAAGAAAATACTGATGGACCTCACCTGCAAGGCTAAATCTCAGAAGCTGGAGTGTTGAGCTCTTCGGCTGGTGTATCCATTAGCTTCAAGCACAGCCTGGTGTGTCAGGCTCACTACACCTCAAATGTCTATGTCACATGCTGCATTGTGACATCCACAATCCAGAACAGCTTATTTAAAATACTCCTGGTTTTATACTGAAGGCAGAAGTTGCAGGGAAACTAACCAAAGCAAAACTTTATTGAATTTCTTGACTTAATCACTGTACTTAGTCACAGCAAGCTCCTGGAAATGCAGCAAATGCTTGTCTGCCTGTAACTAATGACAGCAAGAAGACACATTTATTGTCCTGCTTGCTCTATGGAGCTGATCCTCACTTACTTGAAGGACATTTGTGTGAATATATAGCTATAGAAATAGATATAGATATATTTCACCTGTGATAAATATATTGCAAACTTCAAAGTCTTTGCAATTATAACTCAATTTTCAGATTCAACTTCTCTGTTCACAGATATGCAGTTTCCTATTGATGTAAAAACTGTGAGGAAAGATCATGAATTTTTAGATGGAGATGAAATCGAATCACTATTCAGGTAAAGGTTAATTATGAATCAGCTTTAATACCTCCAGAGTCCATATTATTTGTTGTTCATCCTTTCATGCCTTAGTTTTTGTCAGACACTAGCAAAGTCGCCAATGCTGTGACTGAATAAAAACTTCAGTATGAAGCACATACTTTAGTACTGCTGAAGTTGGTCGTTTTAAGAATTTAAAGATAAAGTAAGCATGTGTCTGCATGTCTTCTTCAGCCAAGGTCTCAGTGACGTTATACTAAACATCAAATCTGCCTTTTCTGTACTGCAAAATGCCTGCAGGCTGAGGAAGAACAATCAGTTCCCTGCAAGCACGTGGTACCACAGCAGTTTTCTCTTTAGAGCTGCATGTTACTGAGTGCAGGGATTTCCTCTGGCTAGTGAGCTTCCCCAGAGCTTTTCCACAAGTTAAACAGCTAAGATGATCTGCACAAGAGATACTTTTTCTGGTTTGTTTGCCCAAAAAGTTTTTTGAGTGAGAAGCAAAGGCATTGATCTAAAATTATTATTTTGCCACAGCTTTTCAGAGTGTGAAATTGCACTGTCAGTGCAAAGTCAAAGTCATTGTTCTTTGGACTTTTCCCATGTAAGAGTGCCAAGCTAGTGTAGAGACATTCTTATTACTTACTGCAGTTTTTGAGGTCTTCTCATTATGAGATCATGTAGCAGGTGAAGTGAATTCCAGACTATCCATGCCACTTGGCCAACCGAAGGGATGCAATAAGAATTTCTAGCCCCTAAGGGACTGGAAAGTTATTCTTCTGGCAAAGTGGTTTGGTTCTTTTCTGTATTGTTATGTCACCTGAATTCAGATTCTGCTTGTAATAGGAGCACCAAAAGGAGCTGGTCACATAGACATTTCTAATGCATAGCAGATATTAGAGAACTTTGGCTAGGTTTTGTTTATTGGTATGACTTCTGTCTCGAGTGTTCCTTGAAGGCTGTCAGTGTGTCTCCGTCTTGATGCCACATATTTGTTTGACAGTTAAATAACTGACTAGTTTGAGGTCTTATTGATTCCACATGTTTCCATTAAAAGTCCTTCCAAGGATATAGGTTAATGTCATCTTTTTTTTTTTTTTTAAAGAAGTTCACTCAGGGTTTCTTTAATTTTCAAAATCTTAAATCAATATACAGTTTTTCACAATCATTAAAACTCATTATTTTAATTAACTGATTAATTATGATCTTCTTTTTAAGAAGGCTAATGGTCCGATTTTAACATGGCAAAACTGGAACTGTGAACATCACGGCTTTCTTAGTTGGCACTGGTTTTGGCACCTTTTTAGACAACTTCTAATGGAATGTTAGTCTTTGATGTCAATAATGAAGACTCCATGGTAGAAATTCACAATCGGTTTAGTGCATGTTTGTTTTCAAGAAATAAAATAGTTTAAATTTAAAACTTCTGTGTTTTTTCTCATACTCTAGACGGTTGAACACATTGAACAAGTGTGCATCAATGAAAGTGGAAATAAGATGCCAGAGGAAACAAGTATGTTTGTAAAATAAAATTAATTTTATCATTAGAAATGTGTTTAGCTAGTGTACCTGTTTTTAAAAGGTGTTGGAAGGATTAGCAATTTCTGAACTTTTCTGTCATACAAAGCTCTTCCATTTGCATTTTCCGTTGAAAAGCACAGTGATGGAGCTTGAAATTATGTAATGTTCATTCGTAACTTTGTAAGGTAGGCTAGGGGTGGACAGTTTTTAAATGTAATTTGACACACATTACTGTCCCATAGTTGCACCAAGGCCCCACCCCAGCATGTCTTTTCTTTCTTTCCTAAGTAGTTTCATGTCTTAAGGTCTGAAAGTGAAACTTTGGCTTTAGGAAAGACCATGTAAACCCACTACAATTATCTTTTAAAACCTTTGGATTTGCTGCAAAACAGAATTTTTCATCCTGAGATCAAATCTGTCTTTTTTTCCTGTGGTAAATTTACCAGATTTGTCAGCATGCTTTTCATCTAACAGAACAGGGCTGAGGGCAGACCTTCAGTAACTGAATGGTCACATTTCCTTAGGTAGGTCTCGGGGGTTTTGGAGGTAGGCAGAAAATTTAAGTGTTCTTTTTTTGTTACATTTTTTAGTAATTTAAAGTTTGCCAAACTTTGTCCTTGACCTGTACCTTTTTTTTTTCCCTTCTAAGAGTGATGACTCTGAAGATGATGAACCTTGTGCAATAAGTAACAGATGGGCTTATGAGAGGTGCAGTCAGAGATGGTCTCGTATTGAGAGCATAGAAGGCTTCCCAGGAGAGGAAGGTGCTAGTGCATCAATCCCAGGTAGTCCAATACTGAAGAGCATCAGCAACAAGGGTACTGTCTTTCTGGATCGTGGTGAGAAACATGACGTGTCCTCAATTCACAGTACTAGCAGTGGTGACAGTGACATTATTAGCCTCCCAAAACCTTTCGAAGACATGGAAACCAGCATGAGTTCCTCAAGATGTTCCTCAATTAAGGTGGCTTCACTGGACTCTACTTCTAATTGTTCTCCTCCCCCTACTGAATGTTTAAGTACCACCACTGAGGAAAAACTTTTGGATAAGTCACAATCCAAGAGGAAGAGCCTTCTAAAGAAAATGGAGAAGTTGCACTTAAGGAGCTGCAACTTAAGGAGTGGTCAGTCAAAGGCCAAACCCATAATAAGTGAACCTGTTCTTCTGGAAGGACTTAATGAAGAAAAGATGAAGATGCTGAACTGTGTAAATATTTCTGACCTCTCTGGCATCCAAACAAAGAACAATTCTTCCTTTTCTTCCCAGAGCTGCAATAGCAGCAACCAGTCTGAAAATAGCAACAGAGTGGGTGCTACAAGTCCTCCTATAAAACCACGAAGCCACTGTGAAGGAAAGGAGGGGTGTGCAGAGGACTTGGATTCTAGCAGGCTCTTGCTGTGGAATGATCTATCTCAGCAACATCTAAAAAATGACACGAAGTTACAAATTAACCAGATTTTTCAAATACCACAAGGCCATAAGCCTGGGACTTTCCCCAAAGCACTTACAAACAGCTCCTTATCTCCAGTAGACAACTCTTCCATCAACTGGAGAACTGGGAGTTTTCATGGGTGCAGGAGGAACCGGAGCAGAAGCAGTTCCAAGGACTCCAAAGCCTCCAGGAGTCCCCTTTCATCTGCAAATAACAGGCTAAGTGTATATGACAACATGCCCGATATTGAACTTGACGATTTGGAGGCAGCACAAGTTGGTGATGATGATGTTTTTTCAGAACTGAACAATGTTATAGAAGATGTCAATGGTCTCAAAAAGTTGGTTGATCAATGGACAGAAAAGTTCTCAGATGATGGAGATTCAGACTTTGCCAGTGACTTGACCTCTTTGTATCCATCCTCTCCTAAAGAAATCTGTCTTGAAACAGAGGGTTTGGAAGATAAGAAAGTAAACCTCCCAGCCCCTGGGGGAGAGAGCAGTTGTAAACCGGGCAAGGAGATCAGTCCTGCAGACCTGGCGTATATGACTAACTCTAAGAAGACCAACAGGTCAGCCATCCCTGGGTTTCCCTAGTAGACTGCCCCTTGGGAACCGTTTCCATTGATTTTCTCCACTCAAAATGTAATTGCTTTTCCAAAACAAAAGTCTGTTTAGGGCAGGAGGGTCTGCGCCACTGGTGCCAGGTACTGCTGGTCTGTAGGCACTCTGGTATCTATGTCTACTCTGACCTCTGTTGAAAGTAGGGTGCTCATTATCTGCATGAGCGCTTGTTAGACATTTGGAATCAGACTTTATGGCTAGCTTGCTGCATTTCTTACTGAAACATTTTGCATTGCCATAGTACCTCTGGGGTGAGAAGTATGTAGTTTAAACGCAACTAAGAAGCTTCGGAACTGCAGGTCATTTAGAGTCATAGAATCACAGACTTATAGAATGATTAGAGTTGGAAGGAACATCTAGTTCCAACCCTACTGCAGGGACACCTCCCACTAGATCAGGTTGCTCAAAGCCCCATCCAGCCTGGCCTT
>JAOXJM010000052.1:33929584-33974167 GCA_026413425.1 Tringa solitaria
AGGGACTGGAAGGGGCTCTAAGGTCTCCCCAGAGCCTTCTCTTCTCCAGGCTGAAACAACCCCAACTCTCTCAGCCTGTTCTCACAGCAGAGGGGCTCCAGCCCTTGGAACATTTTTGTAGCCCTCCTCTGGACCTGTTCCAACAAGTCCACGTCCTTTCTGTGCTGAGGGCTCCAGAGCTGGGTGCAGTACTCCAGGTGAGCTTCTCACCAGAGCAGAAGGGCAGAACCACCTCCCTCGACCTGCTGGCCACAACCCGCACTCACGGTACTGTGCTCAGCACCCTGGCCCTGCTGATCCTACCTCCATGGTGGGTGCCCAGAGGGCCTGGCCTCCTGCCTGTGCCCGGCCCAGCCTTGGGAGTAGGGAGAGCATGGCCACAGTGCTGGTGCACGCAGAGGACATGGTCAGGTGGCACAGTATGTGGTTTGGGCAGTTGGTGAAGCTCCCAGCACGCATGGCTGTCACGCTGCTGCCAGCGTTGGTTTTGTCTGTGGGCATTGCTCAGCCAGTTGTCAGGAGTGCATGTTTGCAGCAATGTGGCCAGTCAAAGTGCCAGACCCATGCCCAGAAGGTGCTAGGCACTGTCGAGCTCTTACAGCCGAGCCCTCCCCACCATAAGGGAAAAAACCTGGGATATCAGATAAATAGATAAGTGTATCTTTTCTGTCCATATACAGAGCTGTATGTATATGGAGATATATACACATGCTTATGTCACTGAACACCTAAATCAAATGCGACACGTGCTCTCTAATGGTTTAAAGCCTCATTTCTATGCTGCTTCACCTCGCACAGCAGAGCTTCCAACAAATCCCAAAGCAAAGGCGGGAGCCACAGCCCACTGCCTTGGAGCTGGCCTTGTGATTATTCCAGATCGATACGCGCCCAGCTGAGGCTTGCCAGGTCTGTAGGGATTCAAAACATTGCTGGTGCAGGGAAAAGCATTTCCCCTGTGTCATCCTCTGAGGGAATGTAGCTAATTGATCAACTCCTCCAGGTACAACTGCTGCCTGCACCACCACTGCTGGCAGCTGATGGTGCTGCTCCCACAGTGTGGAGCCTAACACTGCTGTGCTCGGGAAGCCACCCTCTTTTGAGGGCTGGTACAGGCCCCCTGCACAGGGCAGTGATGCAGGTGTGTGTGTGTTTTGTGTGTATTTTTGCTTGTAGGTGGCACACCCCACAGCCTGTGTGTTACATTAATGTTCGGTCCTTGAGTGTGATGTCTGGTCTCTTTTGCAGGTACCTGACTGCTGCCTTGATCCGCTCACTAATGACTTCCCTCAGACAAGCATCCATCACACTGCTGGGCTGGGATGAGGCTGATCAGCTCCCTTGAGAGCCCTCTGCTCTGCTGAGTGATGCCTGAGATGACATCAAAAGCTGGGTGATCTGCTCACACCTGGCAAATAAGGTAAAGAGGATGGTGGGAGTTATCGGGGTAAGGTTGGCTCTGGGAGTGTGGGTGACTGTATTGTGGCTGGAGGGCTTCCTGGAGGGGTTCTGGGTTCTCAGCCCTTAAACTCTTCAGACTGAAGGACCTGAACCTCTGGGATTTGGCTCCTGCACATAGAATTGCTCTGAGCTGTGCCCATGACCCCTCGTCTTTGTACCTGCAGCTTCTCAACCCATGCTCCTCTTCCCTCCCTCCCTTCCTTTCTCTCCTAGAGGGGGTGCTGCTCCTCTGCAGCGTCTTCCCTTACCGCAACTCTACCCCAACAGACACAGACACCTTCAGTTGTTTAGTCCCTTTATTGTCACCCCACAGGGCACAGCTACATCCTCTGCACCGGCTTAATCCCCAGGATGTCAAATCCTTTGGCCATGACGGTGGCAGTGGCTTCACACAGCAGCAGCCTCCACATGTTCACCTTCACGATCTGACCTGCAAAACACCAACGGAGAAGCTGGAGCAGCTGCTCAGAACAATTAATGCCGCCTTCCCCCGAGGAACCCCATCTGCCCACAACCCTGGTGCTGGGTACACTGACCCCCTCCCATTCTCCCCAGGCCAGGCAGAGTGACCAGCCCTCTGTGTTTCCAGCTGCCTGATTGCTCGCAACTCTCTAGTCAACCCTCGGGCTTCTCAGGCAGATGATGACACAGGCTGTGCCAGCGACCTTCCCTCCTCCCACACGGACCACACTTGTTCTGCAGCAGCAAGTAGCATGACAACAGCCTTCCCAGCAGAGGGAAACACCCCGCGGGTTGCCTGTACCATGGTATGTGACACAGGCACCCACAGCCTCCCTAGGCCGACACTCACCACTCTGCCTGTCTTTCTCGACGCAGTAGCAGTTGTCATAGAACTCAGTGAAGGTGGTGGCCAGCTCATAGAGGTAGTCACAGAGCGTGTGCAATAACAAGTCCTCCAGGATCTTCTGCAGGATCTCAGGGAACCTCAGGATGCACTTGCCCAGTTTCCACTCCTTCTCGTGGTCAAGGATGACCACCTCCTCCCTGGCTGCCTTCCGCAGCATCTGCTCATCAATATTGGCCAGGCGAGCAATAGCCCTGAAATGGTCCAAAACACAGTCTGCTTGTGAGGGTCCCACTGCTGAACCTGCCCCAGGGCCAGCACAGGCCACCAGGGCCACTTGCTCTCCGGGTTGCCAGGAGAGCAATCAGCCCTGGGGACATATGGGGAGGCGCTGCCCTTGGAGGGATCCAACAGGGCACAGGAAGGGATGTGCTGTGGGCACACATCGGCAAGGACAGCCAATGCTGCCAAGCAAACCAGGGCTCAGGGTGTCAGAAAAACTATGCGGGGTACGGTGGCACCTGAGGTGAGCAGCTGCTGGAACACAGGCTCACCCCTCCCCAACCACCAAAAATCTCTAAGGAAACTACCAGAAACTCCCCCAGTTCCCTCTCTGCTAGCTAAAAGCCCAGGAAGTGTGTTGCACAGAGGAGCCCTCTTTCAGACAGCACAAGACACCATTTCCAATGACAAATAAGATCTTGCCCAGTGTAGCTGGTTTCTCTTACCAACTACCCCAGACAGTGCTCACCCCTTACCCGACATCTTCCTTTGCAATAAAGATGCAGAGAGCATCAGGGACCAACTCCAAGCACACTCGACCCACCTGATGCGCGTGAAGGCATACAGCAAATACGCAGCTGTGTTTCCTCGGTCATCCAGCATCTTGTCAAAGGAGAATACGTAATCATTTAGTCTGTTGTGGGAGAGATCTGCGTATTTAATACAGCCAAAAGCGACTGACGTCTGGGCAGCTTTCAGCTCTTCTTCTGTGAGGACCTGTTGCAATTTCAAAACAGTTAACAGTCATGAGGAAGAACGCTACTTTGGCATCACAAACCGCAACACGCAGTCTTGGCCACTCAGCACAGCTCGAGAGCAAAGCCCAGGCTACCCATGGGGCTCACACACACTTTTCCACCTTGAGACACCAGATAACCCCATATTCAGCCTCACTTCACCTGCAATCAAATGGCACTGCAGCCCTGCACAGGCTAAGGCTGACTCCATCTACTCCTGAAAGCCTGCAGGACTTCTGTGCCCCACAATGCCATGCAGGTTTGACGCTCATACTCTGCTCCTGCTTCTTACAAACCGCACATACACAACATGAACACTTGGCCCTCCTACCCTTACAAAGCATCTGGACAGTCCAAATGCTCACAGAACCTCTCTCTAGTCCAACAGTGCCCTGTCATCATAGCAAAGCACTTTGTGTCTGACTCATATGAGCCCTTGGGAGATTTACAAGGTGTTTTTTTCCTGTGCTTCCTCATGTTCCCCTTTAGAAAGGGACCTTTCACTTTCACCCCATGCTGCACAGCACTTCCCAATTCCACTGCCTCACACAGTGCTTGGACAGAGTTCGGTCCTTCTGGTTCCATTCCATGTCCCACACTGTCCAGTTCTCCCTAGGCCATCAGGATCCAAGACGGACAGAAAGCTCATTAAGCAATCTTACCAAATCTTGCAGCAAACTCAGCCCACAGCACCCAAGGGAAAGGGTGAAGCGAAGCCCCCTGCAGCCATCCCTCACTAGAAGTCACCTCCAGCCCAGAAGGCCAAGGTTGCAACCTTATATTCTACCACCACCTCCTGCATCCTGAGGAAATCACCACTGCTGCCATCACACCAGTGAGACCTGATGGTACCTATTAGGCCAGCTGCCCTGCCAGGCCCAGTTCTCCTCCCCGTCCTCAAAAAGCTCTGCAGTACAAGCCAGAAGCCAGCATGCTGCCCGCAGCTCACATTTTCTCACTTCTGTGTACTCAGGGATGACCTTTTTCCTTGCCCAAACTGCTATCAAATAATCACACTCATTGTGTACATAACTCATGGCATCTCCTTGGAGGTTTGGCAGTCCATATTCTCAGCTCACATCCAGAATGTGGAAACCATAAGTCTGTGAACAAATCTGGGAAGTTCTAGGAAAGATATAAGCAATTTGTCACAACTACCTTGTCCCGTTCCTTGTCTTTCAGCTTGTCCATGGCTCGTTTCAGCCCTTCTTCCAGCAGATCTATGAGACGCACTGTATCCCCTGAACGAGTTTTGAACTTCTTCCTGAAAACACACAGCCCAAATGACCCCCTGCATAAGAGGCAAAACACTCCCACAAAACATGGGAATCTCAGAGAACACCCATAGGGTGGCTGGGAGGGGTGACCAGAAGGCTCCAACAGTCAGAACCATCTCAGTTCCAAACATTAGGCAGGACGCAATACCAGTGTATTGTGCTGCCCAGGCCAGCAAGCCAACTTTGCTTTTGTAACAAAGCTACAGCAAAACCACCCTGTCTGCAAAGCACACTGGTTTAACCAACACCTTCACAGAGGTTCTTTTCTCAGTGTTCATTTCATCCACAATGAGGCAGGTAGACAATAATGAAAATCATTGGCTTTTACTGTTGCCATCTCCCAGTATTCCCATTAGCTTTCATTGAACTTCTACCAGCCATTCCCAATGCCCCTCCCCAAATGCCAGGCAGCAGAAGCCAGGCCCAAGAAGGAACCTGACCACAGCACCAGTGACTATGTGGAACAAGGACCATGACACACAATGAAGTGAGACAGTTACGAATAACAGCATGGATGCGGTGCCTTTTTTTGGCATGCCATGTACATACTTGTCAAAAAACAAGAGCAAGTCTCCTGCATACACTTAAATATCCTCTTCAGAGCACATACAGAGGAAAAACTACATCCAAAGACTTACTTGTCTTCTCCCAGCACCACTCCGAACGCGGCATGGGCCACTCTGATTACTTTGGGATCATACCAGCCGATCATCTGCCCAGCTGCAAACACTGTTTGTAAGTGCACTGACTGCAAGGAACAAATACCAACAACTGTTCTCAACCCATTCCTCCAGGTACAGTTTTCTTCCCAGCTCTATCTCCTTCACAATGCTGCCTTCACAATGAGACTTAAAATGTTTCTAGCTTCACTGAAAGTGAAGTTCAACCTGTCAAAGAGTTTTCCTAGCTTACTGAAGTAGCAACCAGCAAATTCCCATCACTGCTCACATTCAGAGCTGACAACCTCAGCTCACTTCCTCAGGTAAGGAGAGACCCAAGTATAAGCAGTACAAATCTCACTCAAGATCTACTGAGATGTAGGCTTCACCCACCTCCAGTGGTAACTGAGTCTCTCCCTAATTCATCAGTTCTAGGTGCTCTTCATGCAGACCGTCAGCCACCAAACTAGATTCACCATTACTCTGGTAAGGGTAAGAGTAAATGTACCACACTAAAAACCCTGTGGCTTTCTGCCTGTGTTACTGTTGTATCTGTCACTTAACACACTTACTGATGATCTGTACCAGCAGCGCCAGTAGAGGTTGGCGTACTCACCTGGCCACTATCGACAACATAAATAAGGATATCGGCCTTCTCTTCACACAGCCTGTGTTTAAGAGCAGCTAAGTCAGACGTGTCGTATGTGTAACCGCCGTCTGATTTCATGATCGTCAACGGGACAGGGAAACCTGGGACAAACACGATCTTCCGGCCATCATCGACCTGGACAAATCCTAGAAAAGCAATGGAAAACATTCTGTGCTCTACTGAATGGGGAGCTCTGTGGGCCAGCACAGGCAGAAATATTTGCCTAACTTGATGCTACCAGAAAGAAAAGGCCATGCGCTCACATTATCAAATAATTAGTGGCTCAAAATATGAAAAAACCTAAAAGAGAACTCCCTTGCCAACGAAGTCACATTCTGTACTCCACTTCTAGAACTCAGACTACGCACAAGGAAGCGGATCTGTACAGATCTGGCCTTACCAAAGAGACAAAATTGGATCTCCTGTCACTGGCATCCAGATCCACCTTTACAGCCACAAAAACCAGCATCAGAACGTATGGCATTAAAGGCAACAGAAACTCTACAGAGATGCAGTCAGGACTTAGCACAAAGTCTTTCAGAGATACGGCTAGTCTGAACCCTTCAGATGGTGAGATTTGACAACTGCTAAATCCAGACAAGAAACACAAAACCAGAGACTTGTCATGCTTGTATTTGGCTTCTTGCCAGCCTCAAAGTCAACATGATCCAAAAATGCCACCGTCTTCACAGATATTTCTCAGACAAAGTTCCCTGTCCCTGTGCAGGGACAACACTAAAACCGGGGAGCCTGTCATATATCACTGCTTGACTAAGAATACAATGAAATCCGGTAGAACCTCATGCTATTTTGCCTACAAATCTCAGAGACAAACTGCTTTTGGTGTCAGCAAGAAAAACTCAAGCTTTCTGGAATGAAACATACAAGAATCAATTCTGCTAATGCTTCTTTGGGAGCAAA
This sequence comes from Tringa solitaria, assembly GCA_026413425.1. Taxonomy (NCBI): domain Eukaryota; kingdom Metazoa; phylum Chordata; class Aves; order Charadriiformes; family Scolopacidae; genus Tringa; species Tringa solitaria. Next base: position 33,936,373 of record JAOXJM010000052.1, read on the forward strand.
CACCACAAAAGATCCATTTAGGGAATGTGGCTGAGAAAAAGAGCAGGGGTGGGGAACATGCAACTTCAAAAACGCTAGTCCTAAGTCTTGCTCAAGAGGAGTGAGGTTACCTCGCTCATCCTGACAGCTGCAGAATTTCTGACTCTGAGACCAAAAGCCTCACCTTTATCTTCAAATTCTTTCACAATGTCTTTCATCATCTCATGGTAGAACGATTCTCCTCTCTCTATGAGTGTGATGTCCAAGCAGTTATAGATTTTCTGGAACTCTTGAGGAGGGAAAGAGAACAAAATACTTCCATTAAATGCACACAGTAGGAATTAATGGCACATGTTTATCAATGGGCACAGCAAGTCCCTAAAGTCATTTTCCATCTCTTGGTGAAGCCATCAGACTAGGACTTGGGAGACAAAAGATTTATTTAGGTGAAAGTCTCCACAGGCAGCCCACTACTTTGGTTGTATCAGCGTTTTTCTTTAAACTTCTCACAGCAGTGTGGCAGTGATTTTCAACAGAAAACTAGAGGATGGACTCAGACATAAAGGTGAGAAAAGCTACACTGTTCTACTGCCGAGACATGTTTCTGGATCTGGCAAAGTCACCTTTCCGCGACACGTCACAGATGAGCTCCCATGCTTTGATGAAGTCTGGGTTTTTGCTCTGCAGCAGCACCACACATTGGTAGGCACGTTTCTTAAACTCCTCCTCTGTGTCAAACCTCCTCTTGGATTCCTACGGTAAAACACACCACATGAAAAAGCACCTCTTTCTCCCCTGAAACAAGCTAACATTCATAACAGGCTTTCCAAGCACACTCAACCCAAAAGACAGAGAGGCAGCACATTTACAAAGTCCTTTAATCATGCCCCATACAGACAACTCAATACCAGATACTGATATTAATTACCCAGTGGCAGGCTATTGCAATAATCTATTAACAGTGATTACATTCTTTTGTTTCTCCAAGACTATGCTGCAATTCGAAATGCTCTTCAATCTGCTTTTCAGATGTTGACATAAATATCACAGTTATTTGCTACAGATACCTTGTAAAAAGCTTGGAGATCCCCAATGGGAGGAGAAACAGTTAAGTAATCCGGAAATTTGTCTTGGAGATGAGCAATGAGCATTCCAAACTGGGTGCCCCAATCTCCTAAATGGTTTAACCTTGAAGCAATCGAAGAGCACAATAATAATGAATTCTCAAACATATGCTTTAAAATACATGCATTTTAAAAATATATACTCTGAAAGAAGAACCACACATAATATCGGAAACTGAAAACAGGCAAGCACCCCCCAATTTCACTGCAATAAAGCTGCTGCCCATCTTGATTCCTAATCCTGCTATATTTGCTCAGCTCAGTATCTTACTAAACATAAAGGATTATTTGTTATGTGCTCATATAAGCACATTTGTTATGTGCTTATACAGACCAAAGCATACGAAACAAGCCCACCCCACCCAAAAGTTGATTCTCACCTCAAAACATCATAACCTGCAAATTCAAACAGTCGGCACATGCTTTCTCCAATGATGGTAGATCGCAGGTGGCCAACATGCATCTCCTTTGCAATGTTTGGGGATGAAAAATCCACCACCACCTTAGACAGTACCAAAGGAAAAAATGAATAAAAGGCAGCAGTCATTACCACACTCCACGTGTTTAATCTGGGTTTTGCTGGGGGTCAGGGGGGAACAAGGCTTGCTGGGGGGACAGTGGACTGACCCTCATGCTCTCTTTGCTGCCATCAGCACACAGCTGAGGACACCAGAGCAGGCTGGGGGCTCTGCTGCATCTACCCAGTAGAGGGTCAGGGATCCCCCAGACCAACCCTGGCACAACACGCCATCCCCAGGGAGCCCTGTCCCTCATCCAGGACAGACCACACCAGGTACATGTGGATGACTCCATGGCCCCCAGTGCCACGCCTTTTACTCCACTGTAACAAGCAGTTGACATGGACGCTCAACAAATCACTTCAGGGGGGAATTTCAAAGCTACCTGCAGTCCATCGTGCTTCATCTATATGGGAGCAGGATGGCCGAGGCGCTACTGCCATACCTTTTTCCTTTTGCCCACAGCCGGTGGCTGAACTCCATTTATCAATAAACTGCTCAGCTGCTTCGATACAAAATCCTTTCTCAAGTGGACATTGATAAAACCTTTAGAGGAGAAAACCAGCAATGAGTGCTGGGGCTGCAGAAGTGCCTCAAGCCACTGTCTGTTTCCTTCCCCCTTGGATTTCTGCTTCCTCGCATCAAGGACAAGAGCATATGAAAGTAGCTTGATAAAACAAAAACGGTTTTCAGCAACAGGACAACAAAGCTGTCACTAGAAGACAATTTCCGTTCCCAGATTACAAGAGCCTGTTTCACACTTCTATAGCCTTTACTGTAGGAGTTAGATTCTGTGAGCTAGTCCACTGACACAACTCTTTTTTGCACATTGTCAAATGTGAATTTATAAAAACATTTCTAATAAAATAAATAATCTTGCCTGGGTTTGTAGAATGCAAAACCAAATCCTGCTTTGTTTCCTTTTTTAAAATTAATATCCTAAATCACATAGTTACACCTGGAGTAATCCATGCTTGTGGAATGACACCACTTTACTTCTGCTTCAGAGCTAAAGAATGAGCTTCTGCCCCAGCGCTTGAAGGGCGCCATGTATGTGATTTTTATGTTTTTTGCTGCAGCCCTAAGGAATATGAGCTGCTGTATTTCTTCCTGGGTGACAGGGACAAAACAGATGCAGCAATTAATAACCTCCATGCCTCTCCAGTGTCTCAGTGCTGAGAGGACAAGGTCGCCTCAGCACGCAAGCAACAGTGAGTAGGGCATATCGATTTTTGCCGCGAGTTCATGATTGTGGCCTGATACGCATCACCAATATTCGAAGGGGAAAAGCTGGTCCCTTAAGGATCAGTAGAAAAATTGCTAATTCAAGGGCTCAGGGCTGCACTAACCAATTCTAATAGAGAGGTAGATTTGCTGCTGCACAGGTCTGAGCACTACAGAGCTCACAAAGACTGAAGAAGCTAATTCACCTCATAACCGCAGTTTTAAATCATCATGAAGTAGTTGAATTCAACTCACCTTCTAGTATAAAATCAGTATATTCCAGTATATATCACCATCCAGTATAAAACTACTGTATCAGCTTTAAAACATAGAAAGTTTGTAACGCAAAACTATCTTACCAGGACCGGCGATTTCAACCTTCTCAATGCATTCGTTGGCGGGAATATTTTTTGTTATTTTCTCAGCGATTTCCCTTGGGCTAACCTTCTGTTCCTTTGTTTTGAGCAGTATCTGAAACACAACCAGAGGACCAAGTAAACACAAACAAACAAATAAAATGCAACAACCCAAGCAACCAAAGATAATCCCAGCTGCCCAACTTTCTTCAAAGAGGATCAGAAAAACTGCTGGTAAAGTGGCTCTTCTTCTGCCTCCAGACATAAAAGGCCCACTGTAGGGAACTCCAATAACACAACGCAAGTTCACGTGGTAGAATCAGAACGGTTTGGGTTAGAAGGGACCTTCAAAGACCATCTACTCCAACTCCACAAGTTCTCTGTCCATTCCCAAAGCATCTTCTCATATAGCTTTTTGTAAATCTTAGAAAAACACCCTTTGGGAGGGTTCTGTGAGGTAGCCCAACCCATCCCTTGCAAAACACTACATTTACACTGTACAAAATTACCACAACTATTTATTTCTGAGCACGTGATTTTCCATTCTTAATGTGATGTGTTTGGACATAATCTATCCTCTCACTCCCATCAAGGCCACAAAGAGCACTCAATGCAGAATTTACACTCACTACTGCTTGTATTTGTGAAGTCGCAGTCTGCTGCAAAATGTGACTTCTACTTACATTTTACCTTCCTGTTTAACCTGTCACAGTTGGTCATAACAGGACCCTTGCAAGATGCCAAGGGCTTAGAACAGGCAAGAAAAAAACACAAACCCTGGCGCAAACTACAGGAAAAATAAGTGCAAAACCAGATTACAGGCATGCTATAGCGGATCACAGGCATGTCATCTGAACCATTCCAGGAACAGTCACCATACTCCTCTTACTCTAAGGAGCAAGCAGAGCTCCTGGCTCAAACCCCAGGCATTAATACGCTAACGAGCTCCCAGGAAAACAATATGCACTTGTGAGGGCTGTTTCCACATGGGCGCATTGCAGGGAGCGGTTGCTGCCCGGCACGTACTAGAGGGCACTTCCTGCTCCTCTGGCAGTCGCGGTGACGGGTGACTGATGTTCCAGCTCTGCGCAGGGGACACCCTGCAGGAGCAAGGCTCTACGGGAGACCTGCACCACAGTCAAGTCCCTAAAACTGAGGCCGAAGGAAAGCACATAACCTGCTGCTCTCAGAGGGAAACAACTGCGCTGCGTGGCCATGCTCTGCTGTGTCGATACGCCCCGAGCGTGCCGCACGTGTGAGTGTTGCCAGGCTCAGGCCCAGCTTACACGGCGTGCCTTTCCAGGGAACAAACGCTACAGCCAAGCCCAGGACTAAGGAACCCAACCCTGGGTTCAGACACTGAGTTATGTGAACAACGTCGACACTGAGCCAGGGCTGCTCGAGAATCCCAACCGCGACTTAATTGGGGTAAAGCAGCGGTCAAAAAAAATAGCAAAGCTCTGAAAGCTCGTGTCAGTGCAGTCACCCAGGGTGCTCCTCTGGCTGGAGCCCAGTCACAATATGCTAACGAGACCACGGGAAGATGACATGTATTTGTGAGGGCTGTTTCCGCCTTGGCACTTCAGACCACGAGCCTGCTGGCCTGCACGTATCGGTGCTGCCCGGGAGTCAAATACATTGTGGCAGGACAACAGAGAGGCTGCAGATGACAACCTGGGAGAGCAGAGCCCCATGCGTGTCGGTGCGAGTTCAGTGTCAAGATTAGCAACCTAATACGTTAATACAGGTGAACTGATGATAGAATATTAAAAAAACACTCTCACTTCTCTTGAGATTGCAAAATAAAAGGTGTGTAATTGCAAAGAGTCTATCTCTTCACTCAAAGGCATCAGTGTGCTGAAAGTTTGGGCACTCTAGCACCTCAGCTAGAATGGACTACCTTCTTCCTCCCCCACCTCCTGGTTTGATTTCAGCATGGTCCCAGCCCACTGAGAAAAGTTTCTCAAGTGTCTCTTTGTCTGTTTGGGTCCTCTTTGGCCAAGTATCTTCCAGAAAGCAGCAATGCCTTAATTTTCAAAAGTAACTGTTTATACCAGCCAGGTTAAAAAACCCCACTCCTTCCTTTGCACACACTTACCAGGTGTTCTGTGCACACAGTTCTTACAGTTGCCTGAAAACCTCCCTGATCAGAACATCATAATAAGAAAAAACATGTTTCCTGCCTTTTGCTCAGTTTAAAGAAAACTCCACCAACCATAGATGTGGGGATGCCAACCCTCAACAAAGGCATACCCTCAGCATACCAAGTCATGTAAATAGAGGTTTAAAGGTCTACTTTGTGAAGGCCAATGCTTCCCCTAAAATGCCATTAGATAACACTGAATTCTCAGCCAGGAGGCCTGCAAAAAGCCTGAAACAGGTCCAACAGTGCAACTCTCACTGTGCTGTCTATCACTTAGCTTCCAACAGACAATATCCTCGTTCTTTGTTCTCTTTGCAAGATTGTTCAGGTTTACCTGTGTTATGCCCATGGCGCTGTTACACTGGTAATCCCCAAATTTGGGCTGCTGACTTGGTGTCACCACTAGTGGAGGGTTTTCCAAATCTGGGTAGGCAGCCTGAATAGCAGCTCCAAAGATCTCCTGAAGACGGCTGTTGATATTAATCATGCTTTTTGCTGTTTTACTTCTTTCCTCTTGAAGGCTCTGAAAAAAACAAAATCCAGAAGGCTAAATTCACAACATCTGAAGAGCCGTTACATCCCACTTTTTTCCTTGGCTGCCTGGTAGAGCACGACTGACAGATTTGGCTGACACCTCCAGGCACAGGAGCAACATATACAACATAAAAATCATGTGATTCAAGAGCTGCTTCTCACTTGGAAGCTCCCAGCACAAACACTTCCCCTGAATGCAGGGCTGCATTACTCCTCACACCTTTGTCAGTGATTCTGGCAGAGACCTCAGCTGGGCTGCCCGTGACAAGACTAGCCAAGACTTTATGGTGCGGGCTTATTAACCCACTGAATTTTTCCACAAAGTAGGTTTCAAGAAATATCTGATGTGCCACCAACAATTAAGGCATCAGAATGCAGAGTGACCACGCTGTCACACATGACTAGCTGTAACAAACTGACATCATTTATTTAGCTTGTCTTCATAAGAACAAAAACACACGCTACAGCATTAATACTTTATTCTCTTACCTTTTGAAGGAAATTTAACCGATACTTAAGTTTTGCGTTTTCGTCTCGCAACCCTTCCAAACTTGGGGAGACTCCCAAGCATCCAAAGTTCTTCAGACGCTCAATTTCTGCAGTTAACAACTTGATCTCGTTTTCCTGAAAAGGAAATTAAATTGTCACACAGTAATTCTTTCAGTGGGGGGACAGAAGGTGAGGAGCTGCAAGATCTCAGATAAGATTCTAGTTTTGCCTCATAAAGGTAACACCAATGACATGTAAGTTGAGTATGACATTAAACAATTAATGTCTAAAGATGATTTCTATTTGTGTCAAAAACAGGGAATCTGAAACAGTCTTAAAAAGATCAGTGAGATAATAATCTCACTAACATCAAGACAGAAGTGCAAGAAAGACAGCAGGCCATGTCAGTAAAACATATTCCAAAAATAAGCACTTTCTCCAGCTTTTTTTTATCTAATATATCCGTCAAATGGTTTGACTCAAAATTCCCCAAAGCCTCCTTCAGCCAGTTTCACCGTCTCATGGGCCACGGTTTCTTTTCCACAGGAAGAAACCGCAGTCACTCACATGAGCCCAGCAGGCTCAAACGCCAGCTGGAGATGGGAATGCTGAGAATTGCAGTGAGCTGCTCCACAGGGAATTCCCTTGCTGCAGCGCACACTCGCTTCCACCTCCCCACAAAACCTTCAAGGTACCTCCACTGCGGCTTCTCCCTGAAAACTGGCATCAGGCATTCAGGAGCAATCAGGAATTTGAGGTGGACCTTTATGCTCCACATAAACAAACTTCCCCGTGCCCCTCCAGACTTCACCGCTGGGACACAGGCAAACGCTACAACAGGCAGCCTGAGCCCAATGGCTGGAAGCTGCTGCAAGGACCAGTAATTTTCCTCACCCCATTGCCTAAAGAAACCAAATATCTGAAACCTTATCTCTCTTGTCCATCTCTTGTCCTCCCCCACAATGGGCTCTGTGCCCATCAGACACAAACCTGGCTCAGAAACAGAAGTCTGGAGGCTACTGGAAATGTAAGTGACTCAGTGCTGCGATGGAGGGAGAGGAAGCAAGAAGAGGCTGGGAGCTCCCCTCTCGCTGGCTCGCCAGCCCCTCACCTGACTCGTTCAGGCTCTGCCCTACCAGAACTCCCACAGCAGGAGGCAGCTCAGGTCAAATAGGCCACCAAATCTATCAAAAAGGGCTCATTTACTTTGTTGCTCTTGAAACAATCAGAATACCTAATTAAGGAAAAAACTGGGCCATCAAATCTCCTTGTTTTGTATGTCCACCTGAACAACAGCTCCCACAAATGCCACTATAATTAACTGTCGATGCTCAAAAAACCTAAGCTGAGCTAAAATAATTTTAAGATTGGGCTGTTTGTGGAGCAAAGTCAAAATGAGAACTTTGAGGTCATTCTTCATTTGCGCTTCAGCTTCCAGCACGTGTTACAGCCTTGAGGTCTGCTCTGCTACAGAGAACAGGGTGCTTCTTGCAGGTTCGGCTGTGAAGGAACAGGACTTTGAGGAAAAAACCCCACCTTTATCAAAATCTCTGGCTTGGCATTTAGCCAACTAAAATCACTGAACTGCACAACTCTATCTCAAAAATAACTCGCTTCAAATAGCTCACCACAGCATTCCCTTTTGCAGCCCATTACTTCCTTTTTTAACTCAAGGCAGGCCCCCCGAAAAAATCAGGCTGTTTTTCTCTCACACACGTATCTTCCCCCATATAACCAACAGAATTTTATTTTTTTTTATTTTTGACTTTTCTTACTGGCCTGACCTGGTAGCATTTCATATTACAGACCTATCCAAAAAACGTTCAGACTAAACTGTTTAAAACAGTACAAGAGAGATTTCATTGCATTACTTCACAGTTGTTTCACTGTAAGATTAAATAAGTGTTATTGCTACAAACTGACATGAAGGAACACGGGAGCAGTGATATGCATAACTCATCCCCCCCAACCCTAGGATGTGCTTTAAGAAAAGCAAAAAAATATGTTCTACTCTTGGTATCACATTTTCTGTAAACTCTCTGTCCACCCCCTATTCCCTTCTCTCCTGCAAAGTCACCACCTTTGGGACAGGTGAGCCAGGCAGACCCTTAGGGAGGTTTTGCTCTGAGGACAAACATGGTCCAGATCTAGAAACTTGCATTCTGCTTTTGAAGTTAAAATCAATACATATTGAAGTTAACAAGCAGCTCACACTTCTTACTCCTCCTGCATTAAAAGATTCCCCATAAGCTACAGCCACCGAGATATTTAAGTACCATTAGCAAACTTTCCAAAACAGAAATTCGATTTGGATTTTCCTCCAGAACTACAAATGCCTCCGGCCACCCAGGTGAAGACTTGCAGAAGGCGAGATGACCAGTATCTTAGTGGAACTTCTTTGCATGTTTCTGGAGTACAACAGAGGAGGAAGAAAGAGGTTTATCCACGTGTGTGGCCAGAACCCAGAACAAGGGCTCTGAGGAAATCACAACCCCTGGGGCAGATATCTGGCCCGAACAGCTTTTCCCACACAAATACAGGGTGACAACCAGTATCCTAATCACTCAGATTTGGCCAGGAGGCAAAAAACCTCTAAAACAGTGCCACAGTTCAGCAAGTCTTACCTACTTTTTTCCCATGACTGCATCGAAACAGTAAATCCACCACACAGACACCTCGAGATAGGAGGGATTGAGGCTGGCCTCATGTCAGATATGACCAAGCCCAACGTATCAGCCCAGACTGGCACATTTTCCTATCGTGTTGAGTCCTCTTCTGCAGAAAGCATCAGTAGCAGTCTTTATGTTACTCGAATGTGAACTGAAAGCAAAAGGTTTCACCATGGCAGCCTAGCTGCCTATGCAAATATTGCTGCTGCCATTTAAGTCTCCCTCTTTGTGCTCATCAACAGCTAATACAGATTAAATGAGATTTTAATTCAGAACTACCCAGCAGAAAAGCCTGACCTCAGCAATGATGACATCCAGTTCCAGAATCTCTGGGGTTAAGACCACAACAGCTGGGCTCGGACAGCAGGACTAACAGCCCCAAAACTGGCAACAAGGGCACCCTGGTTCCTGGGCCAGTCAGGAGGGAAACCCCATACACCACCCTCCTCTCTCTGGTGACCTGTGACAGAACACGAAAACCAGAAAGAAGCTGCATGAGGGGAAGCTCAGACTGGGCATTAGGAAAAGGCTCTTCACTGAGAGGGTGGTGGGTCACTGGAACAGGCTCCCCAGGGAAATGGCCATGGCACCGGGGCTGGCAGAGTTCAGCAAGTGTCTGGGTGATGCTCTTAGTCATATGATTTAGGTTTAGGTAGTCCTGCAAGGAGCAAGGAGTTGGGACTCAGTGATCCTTACAGGCCCCTTCCAACTTGAGATATTCCATGATTCTCTGACCCCCACACCCATAATCATGTTGCTGAGCTTGCCTGGAAAAAGGTCTTTAGACTTTCATGTGTTATAAATGCCCTTTATCACAGCAACCTCTGGTAAACCTAATTCTCTAGCAAAACACCTATGAACACAAGATCTAATTAAAGGGATATAAATTCTACGTTCTTTCTGAAAAACAAACAACTATGCTCAGCTACAGATACCCCTTGCAACTCCTCTCACAGCAGCACCCAAGTGAGGAAGGGAGACAACACCAACAAACCTCTGATCTACAAGATGTGTAACTGAGAAAAGGAAGGAAGAAGCTGCTGTTCAGGACATAAAGTTTCACCCCTTGGATTATTCTACCTGCACAGCCCTGGGCATAACACAACTTGTCAGTAAAGGGTCATACCTGATGACCACCTCACGAGAAGCTGAGGGAACTACATGAGGCCATGCTGACATCTCCAAGGGCTCTTTGGTCAGCTGAGAACTAGAAATCTTCCCCTCACCTGTGAATACAAAAAAACTATAGCTTTTTCAATAAGACCAAAATCATCCTTACATTTTCCCTTAGCATATGTCTTCCAAAGATCCCACTGAATTAACATGAAACTTACATAAGCTTCCCTCTCTGGGCTTTAGAGTGACAGAGCTTTTCTCCATCACATTTAAAAACCAAAAGAGATAAAATGGCCTGGGGAGGCATAGCAAAGGAGTCACAGCAGTTCTCTTCGTTCCCCTCCCCTTCTTGCCTCCTGCATGGTTTTATGTCTCCTCCTACTCTGCCAAGCCTTTACTGAGCTGGCTCAGAACAGTAATTCCGCATATGCTCTTTGCTCTTTTTTGGTTTATTTTTCTGAAGAGTTAATGATTCCTGCCAGCCGGCTCACAATGAGCTCCCGAGTTTGCAGGAGCCGGCACCAGGGAATACGTGACCAGGAGCAAGGTGACAGGTACATTCAGGCTCAGCAATTCCACATGGCCTCCTTCATGGCACCTGGAGTTAAAGAGCTGAACACTGTCCCTCTTGCTTTGCTTCAGAGTGATTGGTGCTTGTTAATGGACTAAAAACCAGACAACAGTGATGGCAAAGGGAGAACACCTTGCCAGAATACCTGTGATGCCTGTTCTCTCCTAGCAGCTACAAAGGAGAAACGCAAAAATAAAGGCCAAAAGGAGTTAACAGATATTCAACAGCCAGATTTATTATCTCAGCATTTTATGGCAGTATTTATTGTTTGTTTGAATTGTGAGTACAAGACATACCAAACAGTTGCTTAAATAACACCTGTTTATAGTAGGGAAAAAACCACAAGCCAGAATCTCTCAGTTATGTGCTTTCAGGGCAACACGAGATATTAACCTGCTGAATTTAAAAAAATCCTGAAGTTGCCTCTGTACTTTACTGTCACTGTTACTCATTGGCTAGGACAGACCAGGCAGTCTGATTTATTTTATTATTATAGTCACTGAAAAGGGTTTTCATGATCTTTTTTTCCCAACCCAACGCCCCTTATGGCTGTAATAATCCTGCTGGAGAAAGCCTGGACTGCCTTTAGCATACCTGCCCTCCAACAGCTCCTCCGAAAGCGCTTCCCTGGGCCCCCCCGGAGCCGGTGCTGCCGCTCCCGAGGGCCGGGCAGCCTCCTCCCACCGCCCCGCCCGGCTGCAGGGCGACCCTCGCCCGGTGAGGAGCCGGCCAGGGGGACAGCACAGAGAACCGGGGCGGCAACGCGCAAACCCACGCTCCTGAGGCCTTTTAGGGGGAAGTTTTTTTTTTGTAGAACTTCATTTTCAACCCTCACCCTCGCTGAGAAGCGAACCACGCCCCTGACTCACGACACGGGCTGAGGAACGAGGGCACTTTGACTCCGCTTTGTGTCTCCAGAGGAACGGAAGAGGCTGCGGGAGGTGCCTTAGCCCCTGCCCGCTTTATGCCCCTCGGGCCCAGACCAGTCCCCCGCCTCCCGGAGCGCCCGCCGGGGCCACGCTCTGCCCGGAGACGCGCCTGCTGCTCCAGCTGCCGCGGAGCTTCCAGGAAGAGTCGGGCGGCCTGTCCCCGGCCCCGCTCCTCTGCCATCCCCGCCAGGAGGCCTGTCCCCAGACCCAACCCCGCCCCGGGCGGCCTGCCCGCGGCACCCATACGCGCGTCAGGGGTGGCCTGCCCCCGGGACAGGTGGGCCCCCCCAGGTGGACCCCTCCACCGAGCCCCGGGACCCCCCAGCGCCGTCCCCGTGGGGAGCCGGTTCCACGGGGCCGCCCCGCCCCGCCCCGCCCCGCACCTGCCGCGCCAGCCGAGCCGCCGACTGCGCCACGCGCGCCTCCATCCTCGAGCGGCCGGAAGCGGAAGTGACGGTGGCGGAAGTGGCAATGGGGGAGGCTTGAGGGTGGCGGCAGCGCCCCCCAGCGGCGGGGAGTAGCCGGGCCCCTCCCTGTGCCCGCGCCCCGGCTGGGTTTGTGACGTCTGAGAAGCCGTTTCACACCTCGTTACAGGTGTTGGGAAGGGAAAGGCTCACCCAAACCCAACCCTGGTTGGGTGCGTCATCAGCCAGCGCTCCCTGGCTGGAAACTACCAGGCCCCAGGGGGCAGCTGGGGTGTAACCCTCTCCCCGGGGGCCGACCAGGGCTCCTGGGAGCCAACAGAGGCCCTAAGCAGAGTAACCGGCGCCCTCAGCAGGGACACCGTGAACTCCCGGGGAAAGGCAGGGAGGAAAAACAATAAATCCCATCACTTGCAGCATCTGACCGGACACGGTGATTTCCAGGCCCTCAGGGGATGGTGGTGGGGAACATCCCCTCCAGAGCCACGGGCACAGCAAGGAGGCTGTGGGGCAAAGATCCTGGGGCTGGGGTTAGCAAGGCATCAAGTGGCTCTTACACAAGTATGTGCAAATAACATTTTTCTGTAACAAAGCAGGGAGCAGGTGAGTTACATCTCCAGCACGTTTAGTAAAACCTGTATTTAGAAGAAAAGGGAAAACCCCAGGAGCACCCACGTTCCTCCAGAGTATACCCACCACCTGCCCCACAAAAACGCCTGGTCTGAGGTCACAGAGCAAGACGTGTTAAAAGCTATATACTTCCAGCTAGTGACAGGAAAAAACCCACAATTTAGGTGCCAGCTGATGAGAAGATTCACACAAGACAAAAACCAAGAAGGCAGGTTTGTCCAGAAAGGTCAGTTTATTGGAAAAACCTAAAATGGACTTCAAACCTGCAGCCCTCCTCCCACAGCAGTGGTTTCAATGGGCTCCCCACATTACCTTAACAGACCCATTACAGACATGAGCTGCAGTAAAAATGTTAAAAGTGCAAGTATCCTGAACTTCACACCCACTTTTATGACCTGGCAGGAAACACAAACGCTTCACAGCTCACAGAGAATTCGTTCACAGCACTTGGGAGTCAAAACTGGCTCCCTGCATTCCCCACAGGGTACAAAATACATCACTCAGAGGAGAGTCCGATGCAGAACATCATAGAAGGTAGGGGTGAGGTTCCTTCAAATTTATTTTATTGCAGTAAAACCTCTAAAAGGTAGAGCTGTACAAAAAGTCTAAACAGCATTATTTAAGAATAACAGCACCTTACGCTGCATTTGTTCTTATTTAAAATTCTATTTCTCAAAAATACATTCCTAAATATACAAACTATACAATCTTGTCACTTTAATGCTGGTTTCTGTGATGATATAACTTTAGCCTAAAAATCTTCAAAACATCCACATACTGACAAAAGCCCTAATATACAAATGCCTTGGTACCTTCATAATACCACATAAATAACTTCAAAACCCAAACTGCTTTTGTAGAATTGTCCGGAAAGCAAATACTTTATGGTGATCACACATCGTCTGCAGACAGCATTGGAATGTTTATCCTTGGCCTTGTGAAAAATGCCATTTTCTCTCTAAAAAAAGATGATGAGTTGTTAATGCAACAGAAACCTTGCCAGAAATGTCCATCATGCAAAGGAAAATTTATCTCACCAGCTGCCACCACAAAGAGCAGCAGCACGTCCTCTCACAACCCACACCTCTTCTTTATATATCAGACACCAGGCATCCTCACAGTTAAACTCACAACACTGACCTTATCAAAAAGCCATTTCAGAAAGGCTTGAGTGGTTTTTTTTGTTGGTTTTTTTTTTGCCTTCTAGGTATGTTACTCAGGGAAGCAAAGTGCTACTTCTGTATTAAACAAAGGATTTGTGAATCTGTTTGCGAGGTGGGGAATGATATGGAGCTTTGAGGTCACGTGCACTGCTGCAGCTAGTTTCCCTGACTCTCAGACCTTACACTTTGACATAAAAATACAGAAATTTTTGTTGGAGCTGAACAGTTAACTACTTCTACAAAGATTAGCCTTCCTCATCATCATCTTAGTCACCCATAGGAAAATCATGGTAGCAGTTGATTTTTCCTGCCCTTTACCAGTGAGGTGTGCTCACCTGAATGACTGTACTTCCAGAGGCTCCTTCCGACTCTGCCCTCGCAACCTGTGGACATCCTTGGCAGCAGCTCTCATCATTTTATCAGCCTTGAGCTCACACTTGTGTTCTGTTTTTTCCACCTAAACAAATAATGGAAAAGAGATGCTCATGTTTCCAAGAGGAATCAGTTTATCCCAATTAATCTCCAAATACAGCAGTATTTTTGCTGCAGGTCCGAGGGGCTTGGAAACCGTTTGACTCTGGAATCACAAGCCACAAAAGCTAAACTGAAGGCTTGTCAGCTAATCGTTGTAACGGACAGAGCTTCTGTAAGGTCTTCTCTCAAGCTCTTTGGAAGTGCTAACTATGAGACACCACACTTACTATGGGAGGCTGCACTTCACAAAACAGATGGCATCGGTGACTTTGCGTGTTTGTGCCTGTGCTAAAGCGGGAAATCTCTGTGCTGGTAAATGCACGGGTTTGGGACTAGGAGAACTCTTCAGGAAGTTAAAAAAGGGTCAAAATCCAGCAAAAGTTATAATGCTTTCAAAGTTGAAAGATGACTTTCATAAAAGAAAGCAAAATTGTTTAATGAGCTGTTTGTTGAAATTCTTGGTAATTAGTCATCTCCTTTCCATCCCTGCCCTGCAGTCCACCCTTCAAAAGCAGAAAGACAGATATTATTAAGCTCTTAAAGCCAGAAGTTCTGCTATCATTTGACTTAATTATCACTTCCTATGCATAACTGTCATCCATGCACAAGTTTTGTGCAGCCATTATTTCTCTTAGAAGCAGCAAGAGATGTAATTGCTCTCTTCCTAACCCTCCTATCTGTGGGAAGGCTGGCACAGACTCTGCAGTTGGTAAATAGCACACCTGAGAATAGCCAGACACTCATGAACTGCAATTCCCATTATCAATCGCTTGCTTGATGGAGTCCTAAGCGGAGGACATGAGTGACTGTAGTGCTAAGGCTTCATCTCCTGACTGTCCAAAGTACCCTGTTTCTCAAATCACATTTCTCAAACATCTCAAATAAAATCCGAAGGCAGGTGTCACTCACTCGTTTTTCCACTAGCCTCAGCAGCAGTCGAAATCTCTCATCATCCTTCACCCACTGCGGCAGCTCTTTTTCACCCTGACTTTGAGCTTGTTCCAGCTGCTCCTTCAGTTCTCTCAGCACTGAGATCTCCTGAACCAGCCGATCATGCCAGGTTTTTGAAGCTTGCAGGTCCAGCTCCAGGTCTAGTGAAGTGCGGATGAGGCGCTCCGTACCGAAGGACTTTATTGAAGGCTAGAAAAGAAGGGGTGTGTGAACACAGTGATGAGAAATATCCTGACCACTCCCCCATGAAGGACCAAATACATCATGAGACCCATTCTTCCTGAACTTCTCTTAGCACAAAGCACCTCTACTGATCCTGCTTTCCAATCCACCTCAAGACAGAAAGCACAAACTCAAGCAAGTCTTATAGATAAGCCTTTTGATTTTGGTGTTTCCACTGAATTTCTTCCTTGGCAGCTTCTCCAACTCAAGTCTTGTTTGCACACCTTGCTCCCAAGTTTAATGTCTCATCTTCAGATGCATCCAAAATGCAACAGAAAAACCTGTGTTTGTTTTTTTTTTTCCAGTAACGTATTATGTTGCCTTCTGCTAGTTTCAAACACAAGCTGCCTCAAGAAAACCATATCCTTAGGAGCTCAGTATCAGTATCCTGGGGAAATTTCCCTGATTGCCATCATGACAGGCACAGGAGTTCAACTGTGTGCCACAGAGTCACTACAACAGGGCCACCTGAGCCCGAGCCTCTGAGACATCATTCTCCTCACCCTCTTACCCAGCTCTTCACATTTATTGTAAGTACTTAAGAATCTTGCAACAATAAATACAGCAAAACTGTTTGTGCTACTGCAGCTCTGACAAGGCGGAAAATACCAGGAACCATCTTCCTCAGTTGATTGTTCTAAATGAGTTCCAACTTAAACATTCCTGTCATACGCTGGTGTATCAAAGAAAATTGGCCTTGACAGACTTCTCACACACAAAGAAAAGCTTGTGAATGAAAGCACGTGGCACCTGATTTATATTTGCAAATTCTTCCTTTAAAACAGCTTTCCATTTTTTGCAAGTGCTTATGCTGGAGAACAAAAACAAGCAGTGATGTTTTTACCCGTTTCACTCTGACACTTCGTCTCTCCATTGCGTTTCGAACGAAGGGAGGCTTTTTGGATAGCGTTGAACTGTCACTATCACTGCGATTCAGCTGAAAATGAAAACCACATACTTTTCATGAAGCAAATACATACAGTGGATACACGCTTTATTTGCAAAATCAGAGGGTTCTGTAAGTGATTATAAGCAGTGATGTAAGCAGAACTATGAAGTTTTGTTAAAGGCCACAGTGGGCAGCTGTCACCCAAATCCGAGTGCACAACATACAACCCTTTTGGCAGAGCCAGATCCTGCCACAAGCCCTCAACTCTGTCCCCTTTTGGGGATGGACCGCATAGAGAGAGAGAGACAGTAAGTTAGGGTAGAATATGGGACTCTGCCCCACTGCCCTTCTCCTGTGCAAGTACCTAGGTTGGGCAAAAAAGCCTAGAAAAATAAGCTCTAAGTAATGAAAATTAAAAAATAATTACTTTTCTAGCATCTGTAAAACATGGGACTACTTTATTAGTGAATTCTCTTTTCTCCTGTTACCTGTATTTTAAGCTAGTGGTACAAGAGGTAGGTTTACCTGTAAGCTATCCCCCTGGGTTTTTCAACTTTGTTGAGTTGTCATGTTACACACATACAGCCTGCCTCCTTTTGTGATTGTCTCTAGACCCTTAAAAGAGCTCAGCTCTTAGGGTTTAATTCCCTTCTCATATTCCTTCTCAAAGTTGGGGGTGGGGGGAACAAGTGTGTGGGATCTGCATGTGCAGGCACACAGTATCTCTGTCACCCAAGCACAGGCCACTGCTGCAAATTAAATAAGGTTTGTTTCCATGGAAGCACCTGCTTCTGAATCAGAGAAAACCTGCACATCAAACTTGGTTCAGCTGTATTAAGAGCATGCCCAATTAAGACAGGCCATGCACAATAAAAGGCAGTGCTTGTTTGTTTGCCAATTCAGTTTTAAAAGACAAGTTATTTATAGTTTAGGCTGACCCTCAATCCAGGAAATAATTGTGAACAACCATTTCAAAGCAGTGGAAGTGACATCCTGACCCACCACATGGCCTGTTCAGTTACCTTCAGACAAAGCACACTGGAGATTTTCAAGCTTCCTTTTTTTTTTTTTTTGGTGACATCCTTTCCATTTCTATCAAGCTTTTGTGTTCACTTCATCTATAGTCAGGTGGACAGAGTTAACTCAGTTCAAGTTAGCACAGAAGAGTCTTAAAGCAGCAGGAAAGGGTTTGATACACAGCTTAGTCATCACTCTCTTACAGCAGCCCTTCCAGGTTAGTCTGGGCATCTCAACGTGCTGCATGTACCACCAACAGATCTCCACATATACATTTTATAAATCCGTGCCTAATGCTTCTAGTTCCAAGGAAAGATACTGTCTGGGAGGGAGCAATTTTTGAAGTCAAAGAGGGAGAGAAGAAAGCAGTGTCATGTCTCTGAAAAATTCAGACTAAGTGAATGTTGTTATCATGCATTCATTAATGAAAAACAGCATTTATAACCTCAGGATTGCATTTTCCTTACCCGACACACATACTGACTTTGTGGTCCTGGTGAAAATGTTTTTGAGCGGATGATAGTGCTACCTCTGACAAACTGAGTTTGGGGTGGATTTGCTGCTCTTTTGTCCTTAGGACGAACTACGGTAGAAGACTGTGTGAGGCTCTCGGTGTTTGTCTCTTTATCCACCTGAAAGACAGACGCTGCAGTGTAAATGCCAGCTTGCCATCTCACTGGTGACACATACCTGGGGCTGTCTGACAGCCACCTGTGATACATCTCCGATTTCACTCCCAGAGGCATTGCATTCAAAAACAGATACTCTTTAGCCCTTTTCATGCAGGGTGTCCTGACACGTCACTCTTTGAACTCAGTGGCTGCTGCATTAACTGTATCACTCCCTAAGGGCTCCCCATCTATTGATTGCTGTACAACACAATTGATTCCAACAAGCTTTGCCCATTGATCCAGTGCATCAATGTGACCCGCCAATCTCACACAGAACAGAGGTATGATTTTAAAGACCATTCCGTTCCTTGTTGTGCATCCGCAGCAAAGATCCAAATCGCTGCGGGTACATGCACAGAGAGCACACGTACAGCCCGCCTTTGTTAGGCTGCAGCTACGTTCTGAATTAAGCAAGGTCAAAGCCCCTGTCACGTTCATGCAAACAGTTTTCATGAGCAGCAAAAAGGAGGCATAAAATTATGTTATATTAACTGTGGGATAAAGTGGTCACGTAGAGTTATTAAAAAGCTTTCAGGTAGATAAACATTTAAACATCAATGGTGAACTTTCAAGTAACTGCTGTAACCATGCTCAGCTCAACAGCAACCAGTCAGCTGAGCAATGGGAAGCTTAGCTTATCCTGTTCTAAAGGCCCTCAACTTTACCTTCACTGCTATTTCCATGTGCAGCTGAGAATTCAGACTTTCTTCTGTTTCCCACAGCGATTTTCCAGCACAGAATTCTTCCTCCTCCTCTGCTTCATTTTCACTGATCTCATCCTGTTCTTCCTGATCAGGAACATCTTCATCTTGCCTGTTGGGAACAGCTTTGTTATTGAACTGGCCTACTGTGCACAGTACTCTGGTGCTGCGGTAGGAGTTACCTCCTGTAAGCCGCTGGACAGAAACACATCCCCAGGACAGCTGGTGGTACCCGGCAGGTCCTGTAGCCACTGAGATTACACAAACACAGGTTTGTAACTGGAGCAAAGCTGCACCAGAAGGCAACTCTGGAGACATTCAAAACCTGCCTGGATATGTTCCTGTGCAACCTGCTCTAGATCGACCTGCTTTGGCAGGGGCATTGGATTAGATGGTCTCCAGAGGTCCCTTCCAACCCCATGTGATTCTGTGATTACACCCAAAAACTTCATACCAATCTTCCTTCAAAAGAAGCAAGCTGAGAGTTCAGCCATGTGGTGTGAGCTTATGGTGAGTATGTCTAAAGGGGAGCTCTCACAATGCCATTAATCTTAGTTTAAAAAGTGATGCTGGACAAAACTGAACCATTGTTTTAACATCCTTTTCAGCTCCTTTGAACTCACAGCTGGCTTCTCCATCAAACCCATTGCTCAGCCTCACTTTTTATTTCAAATGTTAGGCTTCATTAATAGAATCTGAACCGGAACCATGTAAACAACAGCCAAAAATTAATATTCAAGTAAAGCCTTCCACCATACAGCGGAGCTTTCGTGGACGCCCATAGAACATTGTACAAATAACAAAATTAACATAGTGCTATTGACTATTTTTAACATTTAACATCTTTGTTCTCACTTCCCAATGACAACTGACAGAACAGAAGAAATGGTATTTTTCACCAAAACAGACATAAGCAGCTTCCCACAGCTCTGTATCATCCACTTTTTTTCTCTGCACATGAATCCCCAAATGCTCTGATCATCCCACACCACTAAGATGGTGGGATGCTACCTACCAGCTCTCTCCACCAGTTAAAGTGCTTCTGCTTTCCTCCAGTTTCTTCTCCACAGCTTCCAGCTCAACAGCTGTCTGCTCCAAGAGCGCTGAGACAGAGTCCTGGGGAGATCAAGAGGCTTCTTGTGAAGACAAAACTCTCACAAACCGCAAAGCGCCCAGCCTTTCTGGTTCCAACAGCCCCAACCAGCTTCCTCTGGAGGCAGAAGAGAGTAGTAGTCTCTACACCCGCGTTGTTCAAGCAGCCCATTGCACACAGAGTTCTCAGTCAAGCCTGTGTGAGCACACCTGGCCCAGCTCCCCCAGTTAAGTTAGCATTTGCACGTGTACAGGTAAAGGCCGGGCGTATTGCATGCCATGCACGTGCAGACGTAAGTCCGTATATTGACTCATTCAGCAAGGTCATGGCACAAGGTGAACTGCCTAGTGGGAAGAAAGGCAAGAGCTCACACATCACTTGCACCAGACCACATACCACATCCCCCAGCTTCATGAGGAGCAGATTTCAGTATTTAGCTCAGGACAAGGGCATATCTGTAATTGACATGTTAATTATCTTGCTGCACTGAATGACATTTTCAAGTTCTAAATATAAAGACACCAGCCTTCACTTCTCATCTATTGTAACAGTCCTTCAGCCACAGAAACCCTCTCACTACGAGTGTTTAGAAAAAGATTTGTTTTATTTCAGCACTTGTTCTTACTGTTTTTTCAGTGCAGGGTACTTCAGAGTGAATGTTTCCTTGTTTACTTTTCCTGTTTTGCTTCTGCAGATACTTATAACTAAGGAGGTTATACCAACGGGTTGATTTCTCTCCGGATCTACATATTTCAGCAAGGCTAATTTGTGCTCCACCCTATTGAGAGCAAAAACACAGTTTTAGTGTAATACTAGAATGAACCACTACCACATCAGTAAGAAGAAATTAGAGCAAAAATCCAGGACTACTTGACTTTGGCAATTTTGACAAAAGGAAAAATTGCCCTGTTTATCCCCATTTCAACAGCACTAGTAATGTTTTATGTTTATTATTTTTAACATTGTCTAGGACTTAGTTTTGTATATTCCATTCCTCTTTATCTGCCTTATCATTTTTCACTGCCTTTCATTTAGTACACAATCTGACATATTCAAAACCAAAGTAAAACCTATTTGCAATTTATTTAATCCATGTCTGAGTGGACTCCATGGCACCAGCCCAGTCCAGCAGGCTGCATGTGAGCACATCTCCTGCAAGTCAGCGTGCTCCCACCTGGAGCTCAGGTACTGTATGACCATACATGCATGTTCTGGAGAACAATACTCCAGAAATGGTTCTATTACAATCAACTTGCTCAGGTAATACTGAACAACAAAAAAGCTCTTCTAAGAATAGGGAGCGGCTGGCTATAGCAATACTAGCACTCAAAAAATGATACTTACATGGATTTTAATAGTGTAAATTAACAGCAATTTTTAAAAAAAACAACTTTAGAGATCTTTAATATTCTACAGGTTTCCAAATTCCTGTAAGAAGTCCATTCCCAATTACATTACAACACGTTTCCAAAAGGAAGAAAAATAGGTAGAGTTTCACATTAAATTGTGAGACAAGGGAAATCCAGTAGCCTGACAAATTTACCGGTAGTTCTGGTTCTATTTATCTAGTAGATATTTTTTTCCTGATCAAAATCATTACTGCAAAGAACACTATCTGGGAGACATCCTATAGCTAAGGATTATCAAGAAAACTTTCACAGAAATTGCCGTACTTCAAAGTTTAAAATTTCAAATTTCATCTAATTCAAAAGAGGAAACAAACACCAAGATATTAAAATAGAGATTAATACTAACCAAACATTCTTCAAGGTGAGACTTATCTACAGTGCAAACATCGACTCTCAAAGTCTTCTGGCGTAAAGCCGGGTAAGAGATAGAAACCCAAAATACTTCATTGTACACAAGATTGTCTGAAGCTTCCACTGGTCTTGTGCGAAACAAACAGCTTGTGCTTTCTGAGCAAGGCAGGACAGCCACGCGAATGTTCCTATTGAAAAAAGCATCGCAGTCAGTGCTACCATACAGGTTTGCAGCTCCCTCCGTTGCAACAGCTCCATAAATCTGTAAGTGAAATTCACCCTAAGTGCTGCGGACATGACTGTCCTATCCTATTCTTTGGAATATCAGTCAACTGAGAAAAAAGGAACATCTCATCACAACTTCAGAGACATGTAGTGGCATGAGTTGCCGTAGACTTCATCCTTCTGAATCTTGTAATAGAACAGCATGGGATTGTGTTTAACATGGTTGTTTACGTCGGTGCAACTTGTCATGCTGTAACAGAGCCTTTGTGGGTAGAAACAGCTACGCAAAAATGAGTCAGATTTTTGTCAGCTTATTCAGCACACACCTGAATTTAAAAAACCACTTGTGCCTAGAATGAGTCTAGCAGAAGCTGTACGCTTTCCCACCCAGGCACCTATACAGGTGTCCGAGGCTCAGTTCTGCAGCAGAACAAACGCCCCCTTCTCCACGCGATGCAGTTGCTCTGGGCACTGCCACAGTTAAGAATCTTTCTGGCTTGTGCTGATTCCAGGCAAGTCTTCTCCTAGCAAATACAGAACTTTGAGGAAAAAATGAATCTTATTTCAGTCTGTGGGCTTATTAGTTCATAAATGTTGCTACATTTAATGAAGTGTAGAAGTATTTCAGAAAGTGTGACAAAAACAAAACCCAACATCTGTTTAATTCCCACTGGAAACTCATACAAGTACTTCAAGATTGTTTATTTCACCCACTTACACTTTTTGATCTTGTTCTAACAGCAGTGCTGGAACATTACTCAGCTGGATGACCAGTATCGCAAATTGTTTATTTTTGTCATCATACCTGAAATGGAAAGACACAAAAAAGCATTATTATTAGAGAAGCCTGCCTTAGACTCCATGAATGAGTATTCCACTTGTTTCATCAACACAAACAAACAACATTAAAAATTTACAAACAAGACAAAACCATAATGGGATCATGGCTTGCCTATAGTTTAAAACAAAACCAATTTCATATTATGTGAAATTTTGTTACCAGAACATCCAGAATTTAAAACAGTCCAGAACTTAGAAATTTAGACACAATGGATTACAGATTTGACTTAACACGTGTCGCTTTTCCTGGGGCCTAGTTAAATTGCTGTATTATAATGAAAACCTTTTGAAAGACCTTATATAATGACTGTAATATAAAAAAGTTGCAAGTAGAAATACTTGAAGTACAACAGTGAGGATGTTACGGGTAACCACTATTTTACCATTGATGGCCATGACAAGATAGTTTTTCACCACTTATTTTTCCTCAAATCATAAATAATCTTCCATTAAGTCATTTAAGGAAGACGCCTCTGTCCCTTACCCACTACCTGTGGGATTCAGCCATGGCCAAGATTACGATTGCCATTTCCTCCCAGCAGTTCTTCCTCCACAAGCTGCACACTGATGGAGACAGCAAGCCAGGAAAAGGCTCTCTCCAGCCCAGCGCTCCCATTGCTGGTTTGCACCCTCATACCACTCTGTCACCAGCTGATATCCACTGACATGAAAGAGGATAACTGGGCCAAGGACCTCCTAGAGTCGAGTGCAATTCTCAATTACACTACAAAGAGGGCATTAGTTAATACCAGTAGGACAGGATAAACGGGATAAGAAAACAGAAAGCACTATCTTTTAAATTCCCTATATATTTTTTTCCATTTGAAGGAAAATCCAATAAAAATGTGTAGCGCTTACCTCATTGCAATTTGCACTTTAGCTGTCCCAACTGCTTCTGTATCATCACTGTCAAACACCATCACTTCTGACACACACGGTCTGAAAGAAATCAAAGACAATTAAGGACTTGATTTCCCTCTTATTGAAGTGCTAGCATTTAGGTGATACAAGATCTTTTCCCTTCCATTCAGGGGTTGGGCATATGGATTTTGTAAAATGAGCAGCTAAAAGAAAGCCCATTTAAGAAGTAAGTGCAATCATCCTTAGAGGTATGTATTACAGTGCTTATCAGCAGAAAGTCATATGCCTTTCCTCTTTGCTGCCAAAAAAGCCACACAAAAGACTGTGCAAAAACAAGGCAGTGGGGGATTTTTAAAGGGTTCCCTTGACTGGATTTTAGTAGAGACAGCTGACTGCCCAGCCACAGAAATAAGACTTAACAACTGCAATCCTGTTCTGCATCATGACAGCAAAAATTCTCAAGTTTGATTAGACTTAAGTCATTCCTTTGTTTCTTTAAGAAATCAAACTTCCCTAAGCACATTAAAAGTGACAGATTACACTGACTGGTCTTCCTTGGAAGAGCTACCTGCATCATTTTCCTCCCAATGTACTCCTCCTCCAAAGTTTTATGCACTGAAAATCCCAAAACCTACATGCATTGTCTAATTGACTCAGAGGCTTGCTGTAGCACATTAAAACAGGATTAGCATTCTTCTAAGTATTTTCCATATTGCTTAGCACTCTCTTGTGTTTCATTACATTTCAGCTACAGATGACAAACATATCGCTCATCCTACCCTCACCATTTAATATAGGTATCAAAACCATCCCGTAGTCATTACGAAGGTTGGTAAGTCAACAACCCCAAGAACTTTAAGTAACATCAGAGGTGTGACTGCATGGAATGCCTTCTGTAATTGTCACCCATTACCCTCCTCCCTTCTCCCCTTGAGGGGACACAGAGACCATAAGACACCCAACTGTCTGACTGCTTGGCTTGGGCCTAGAAGATCTACTTTACATAAGCATCGCACATTCTTGTCAAAGGGACTTGTAAACATAAAAAATTACTCATCTATCTAGAGAATTAGTGAAGATATTAATGAATGAATGAATGGGGAGAATATGAGATGAACAATTTTTCACCTCCACAGTCATGTCTTTCAACAAATGACCATATAATTTATCTCAACGCCAATAAAAACAGTAGCAAAACCCATGTTAGATGCAGCCAAACCAGGTATCAATAAGATCAGTGCGTTCCAGTGAACCTTTTGTCAAACCACCCCAGATAGCTTTAGCGTGTGAGGGAGGTGCAGAAGCCCAGCAAGAGCCGTGACGCCCGGCTCCAGCCATAAGCCATGCACTGAGAGGAGAAGCCCTGTGGAAGTCCCATCCTGGATCCAAGCATCGCAGCGTGTACACATCCTCAAAACAGCTCAAGGTGCTTCTGCTGCCTGCCTTAAACATCCCAAAGTCCTCTCAGGCTGACTGAGGGCTGCCATTGACACCAGAACAGCTGACTGACAGAAGGGGAACTTTATACCTGCCAGATGGCTCTGCCACCCTCATCAAGGCAGCAATCACAGCTTACCGGCACCTTCACAATCAGACCAGCTGTTCAAACAGTTCTCCATGAACTTGCTTTCAGCTACTTCTATTATGGGAAGTGTGGGTCATTTTGATAATCAAATTCAGCCTGCTCTCAGTTTTTTTCAGAAGTATTAAGAGATCTGAGATGGAGAACTTTAGCCACCAAATTACAAAAAAAATCATAACCAACATTATTTCAGCTGACTCCTGTGTGCAAAGCTGTCATTGGCTTCTTCCTAGAGGGAGATCTGATGTCTACCTTTGTACAGACGCCTCATATACCCCGCTATCTCCAGCAACAGATTCATCAGACACTGCAGCTGACACACACGCCACCTTCAGTGCCGTCCCTCCAGCTGTATTTATACCTATCAGAGAAGCACAGAGGAAAAGCAAAAACAAATGTTAATGAAAACAAAGTGTCTGGATCAGGAGCAGCTTTTTTTCTTATCCTCCCCCTGGAATTGCATTTTTTCCCCCACCCAAGTATTGTTAAGCAACGGCACATTTCTGAAGACAGAAAGGACACAAGTACAGCAGGCTGTGCTCAACAGTCACCGTGAAGTTAGTGCTTCGGGAACATGCCCAACTGCCCTGGAAAACAAAAAGCCCCCAGATAACCAGTGGAGCAGCTCATGTGATGGAGGTGAAAGCAGTGCTTCGTGGCAGTCAATGCCCATTTAATACTCGGGTGCTGCCGTAGCGTGCCCGCAGGCTGAGGTTACACACCAGTTGTGCTGTGTGTGTTACAACTGGCTACCTCCAGCACCTCCATGGGTTCCCGCCCTCGCAGGCAATGCGAGGAGAGGCTTTCAAGGACTGGGAACGCAGAGGGGCGCTCCTCACAAGATGGGCAACGAGCAGAAGAAGCAGAACTTCTGAATTCTACTGAAGTTATAAATATGAACCAGTAAAACAGCTCCTACTGCAAGTCACCCTTAGGCAAGCAGTAGGCCTTCTGGTCCTAGTTACCCAAAGAGCAGCAGCTGGGTGAACCCCAGTGGCCAAGCTCTGGCCAAGTATGGATTAAGCTTAAGGGTATGTCCTACCTGGAGAGCTTATACCAAGTTTAGCTTCAAGGAGAGGGAACAGCAAAAAACCACCACCTGCCTACCCCTAAACCCAAAAGGTTGGTGTACACAGGAGAGAAGGTGCAGACAGACCAGGTTAACTAGATAAATATGGAGAGCAAGAGAGATTATAGCATTTAAAGCAGCAGCCGCATGCAGAAATGCAGGGAAAAGGAGACAGGGAAGATAAACCAAGGAAGCTGAAGCAGGGAATTTTGCGCAAAGATGTTATCTCACTTAGATTTCTTGTGCTACAAAACAAGGAAGGATATGCCCTGGAAACTTCTGTAAACTCTGAACCTTTTCCCTTGAGCTATGACAATTCTGCAGAGATATGCTTCAGCTGAGAGTCTGGAGAACTCTGTCTGCCAAGGTGGCTAACGAGGGCTGGGACGTAGCCAGCTCTTGGCCCTTCCTCTCCTTGGGGTGCCTGCTCTGAGGGTGAGGAGGTGGCGCGGTGTCACATTGAGAGCAGAATTGCAGGAACACACTCTTCTCCAAGGGGCTCTCATCCTTCAGAAGTGATTCCTCTTTCCTGTAGCCTTAGGAAAGCACATTCCATCAAACCAATATATGCTTTCCATCCGTCTTTTCTTTATTACAAAGCGAGTTTGATTTGGGTTTGGTTGTGGGTTGGTTGTTTTTTTTTTTTTGCAGTCTCACAAAAGCCACTTTAAGAATTAAAAACAGCTTTGAAAAAACATTGGCGCAAAAACTGTACAACATCAATATAGGGTTAAGAATAATTTAAGGACTTGTTCTACAACCAACAGTAGAGGGTGCTACAGGTAACACCAATACATCAGGTGCACGTGTGCAATTTGGGCCCAACTATCCATGTATTTTTTGACAACACCACTGAATGGTATTTTTCATCTTGGTATTCCCATGGAACTATAGGACAGAAATAAATGTCCAGACCTTTTGCCCATAGGCCAAACCACATGAATAAAAGTTAGCATCTGTAACACAATGCATCAGTCATTAACTGAAACAAATGGATCCATTTAATACTGGCATTCACAGTTTAATCCCTCCTCCCTCCTGCCCTGTGTGAGGGCCTGGCTCCCTGCAGCACTCTGCTTACCCTGGGCTATGCAGGAGGTATGTGTGCAGGGTCAAAGCTATGTCTCTTCTCAGTGCTGCTTTGTACTCCTCATCCCATGGTTTTAATATGAAAATAATTTCCTCCCTACTGTCTGGCTTTCTAGCTCAAGTTTTATGCACTGCTTCCAGGAACACCACTCCATGAACCCCCTCCCCAGGAGGCTCCCTCACCAGGAAGGACACCACAGGTAAGACTCCAGCAGGCTCAGCCTCTTTTTCTCCTTCATTTAGTCATTTCAACCCAGAAAGTCTTCATTTTTGACCACTTCACACAAGCACCTTGTGGCCAAAGGGTGCACAAAACCCAATGAAGTGGGTATCTGTTTGTACAGCAGAATGCTAAAGTGTGAGCCCAAATAAAGATGATCAGGTTCCCTGAAAAAGATTCATCATGCAGCCATACTTTTCCTTACTTTTTTTGCAATGGACTTGGAAGCTCAGCCCTGCAAGTCTTAAACACACTAAACCTATAAATTTTTCATGTGGCTAATTAATACAAAATTCAGATTTTCTGTTTTAACTCTCTAAAGAGGTATCCCGCTAAAAAGAGTTTCTGGAAGATTTGAGAAATGACTCAACTCTCTTCTATATTTCGAAGCAGGCAGATAGCACTTCCTATGTTTTTTCACCTTTTTTCCACTTGTATCAAGAATATAAAGTTTGCTCATCACGTCCTGCCATTTCCCGTTCCATAGGCTCTCTTGGACACACCACAACAAGGCCTTGAAGAACCACATCATGCACTGTCCCCTCACACCCACACCATCTCCTCAGAGAATCCCAGACTCTGCCAGATTCCAAGTTTTGCTATTAGTTTCACCTGCATCATTCAGGTGTCACTGAGGCGAGAGAGAAAACCTCAGTTTAGCTTCAAATGTAGCAGGGGTTCTGTTCTTACAGAAACAAAAAGCAAATCCCTCAGATATATACTATTCAGCTCTACTTACAGGAACACGTGAGCATGCTTTGCCCATGAGGCCAAGTACCGACCACCCCAGATCCAGCCACGGCGTTTCGGGAGTTACACTGAACTCCCGCAAAATGCCTGAGGAGTAAAATCTCATCTTGTTATTGCCCTGAAATAAACTACTTAGGGCGATTATTTTGTCTGCTGACTGGCTAACAGCAATAATCACTTAATCTGCTTAACACCTGAGCTTTCACTTTAACAGCCCTTACAAATCTTGAAGAGCTAAAAAGGTTAAAACTAATCAGCACCCAGTTCTAATAAGAATAATGTTTCCTACTCAAATGCAAAACACCTTTTGCTTGTAGGAAAACGGTACCTCAAGGGGGAAGAACTGCACGCATGTCTTTTTTAAATAGTATCAGCCTACCTACCTATCACTATTTTAAACAGTATCAGCCTTCCTAATGCAGAGGGCAGTGATAACGTGGTGCTAGTTCCCTTTATTCATGCAGGCTGCTCTATAACCCTATGAAAACCAGAAACAAACGGTACTGCTAGGTCATACGACTAGAGCTTGCAAGTTTATACTGCCTTTAAAGCTCTTCTTCACTGCAGTTACAAATCTAGTCATTATCACTCATCTCCGTTGGATTTAACCCAACTACAGTCGCGAGGGCTTCAGGCAGGCTCCAGCACGAGTGCCCTGACTGCTGCCTACCACTTTCCATCCTCTTCAGCCCAACCATTGCTCTAAAAAAAGGATGAACCCTTCCCACCCACCAATATGCCATATGCATGTATGAGAACATCCACGACCTCTAAATGTCTTATTTTATCGTGCTCACAATCTAAACACATTTTTGTTGCTAAGAGACCATCCCCCTCAAAACAGCAGAAATTCAAGCACAGCCTTGACATGTCTGCTCAGCTGAAGTTAATAAATTCATTGCCACTGATTTACTGAGAACCAGAGCAAGATGTAGTGTATGCTGAGGTGGTGGGGAAGAATTTTTATTATAATTTGCTAACTGTTAAACTAAATGCCTTTCCCAGTCTTCTTCAAAAGCTTGGCCAAAAACTTTGTGTTAATATGGCATTACATGCTTCCCAATTTCAGATCCAAAACACTAGACAACATTCTGAACAGTTAAGCGCCAAATTAAATCAGTCATCCCACCACAACCATTTATATTTGCACATTAAATCCCTGTAATTTGTGTACACATGCATATAAACTGACTAAAAACACACCTAGATACAGTCTTCTGTAAGACTCATCAGATCAGCAGTATACTTTATGTACAAATTAAAATACCACCCCTTTCTCCCAAGCAAGGCAGAACACACAGTTGAATACACTTTTCAACACGAAGATATCAAGATGACTGACAGCTTTTCAAATACTTGATTCTCAGTGCTTTATAAACTACATTAAAAATAAATGCATGCATGTGCATGCAAATAGTTTGTTACCATACCTTGACCTAGATGTTTATCTCCTGCTCTAGGCTCTTCCAGCCTACTGTTGCCACTCCCAGTGTTTATGGTGAGTTCTGAGAGATTTGTACTTATCTCTGCATCATCAAAATCCATATGGCTTGAAAAGGCATCACCAGTTAGGAGTGGGTCTATCACCAGTGGAGAGCAAGGTGGAGATGGAGAAGAGAGAGATGACCTTGGAGACAGTGATGTCATGGATTTTGGAGTACCAGACAATGATCTCAGAGCCTGTACCCGACTGGTGGTATCTGCTTTGTGAGTTTTTGCTACTTCGTTTTCGTGAATAGTGGTGATACAGCCCGACGGTCTAAATCCAGTGGCTCCTTCTAAGAGCAAGTCAAGCTTGTTTTGATAGTCTGAGTCCAATTGCTCCAACTGCTCCAGATGCTCATAGTAGAGATCAGTGAAACTCGCTGAAGTGGATGAGTCCTGGCTGGAGGTGGCAAGAGATCCTCTGCTAGATGCAAGAGAACCAGGGCTGCTGCTCGAGGAGAGGGAAAGCATGCTGGTGGAGAGACTGAAGGAAAGGAACAAGTCAGAAAACAATTATACTGTAACTCCTGGTTTCTCAGGGAAACACTGCAATGTCACCCAATCTCTAAGCCCGCATTGTATATTTTATTTTGTTAGCTCAGGCCATATGCATTAGTCCCCACAACAATCCAGACCCACAGTCTACCCAGTAGAAAAGTTGGGTCACTTTTCAATAAACATAATACAGTTCATACACATTTTTCTACTCACCATATCAACCTCATAAAAATCCTTGTTTAGCCAAAGCAACTCTAATGAATAGTTTCAAATAAATTAAAATTAGTGACAACATTCTCCTCCCACATCTGTCTACAGTTCCTGTTAATCTCCAAAGCAGACCACAAAAACCAACAAGGCCCACGCAAGAAGATGAAGTTATTGCAAACAACTGTCTGTCTGTATGGAAATTTTCTTCCATTTGCCTCAATCCTGGACCCCCAGCCAAAAGGCATATCACCGCTGCCTGGAGCTGGCCCTCAGAGACCACAACAGCCAGCAGTTACCAGAAAACTGGCAGCATTTACCTATGTGGAAGACTGCTACATGGAATTCAGGGCCAGGAGAGCAAGTGGAAGAGCTGGGGCTGGGCTGTGAAAGCAGTTCATGCAAATTATTTATCCCTAGAGATCTAGTTTCAGAACATAATTGACAGCAAAATTAATTTTAAGCAGGTGCTGAATAGAAGTCTGTCCAGATGAGAAAGCCCAGACACCACAGCACACTGCTTTCTGCTCAGAAGACCAAACAAATCCTCCAGTACTGACTAAAACAGATACCATCCCTAGAAATTCCATTTAAACCAGCACTCCTGCTCCAGATACTAAATACCTTGCTCATTACTGTTTAAAGACCCTTAGCCCTCACTTCAGATATGGATTAGCTATTGAAAAATTTCTGCATATGTATAAGTGGCTTAAGTTGCCCCACTGAAAAACAGTGAGGATGTTAATAAGCCTAATAATCCCTTATTTATTATTTATGGGGTAAAAGCTAGAAGCTGCATTCGTATAATTATGCCCATGACCTTACGCGAAAAAGGCAAGTATGCAGAATTTAGTATACTTATGGCAGAAAACGTCTTCTGCATTTGTGTGACAGATGTGCACTGCATCACATTTGTTCAAAAAAGCTTTTGGGTGAAACATAACTGAAACACGATAAATGTTTTTGCATTTTGGCACTATATATAGATCTGGCAAGGACTAATGAATTTACAGGCTTTCAGTATATTTTACTATCAAAAGGGAGGGGGGCTTAATTAATCTTTTCCCTGTCAACAAACTGGGCTCAACTTCATTTTGTGCATACTTTTGAATGCCAGACATTTTGCATTATGGGGTTAATAACAAATGCTTATGATTATGAAGGAGCATGCCAAGAACACTGGGCGCATAGTTAGGAAGAAATTAGTTTCACATGCTTCTTGGTCACCTCAAAAGATCCCTAATCAGCTAGATGAAATGAAAATATGATGCATTTCCACTGCATAAGAGCATCACAGACAGCTATTCTCCATGGTCACTTATTTACATGTCAGTCTTGCACTACGATTTCTTTCCAGTCTTTTCGGTGTCATCTTCACAAAATGAAACAGAATCCAAGTGGAGCAGAAGCTACAAACAGAGTAAATTCAGTACACACTGACAGAAAAAACCTCAACCAAACAAAAACCCCACCAAACTCTTCCTAATCAAAAATCTTTCCTAATCAAAAAGATAAAAACATAGTTTTAGCTAATGATAATTTGGCTTTACTGCCTGCAGTCATGCATTTGTCTGGAAACAGTACTCCTATGCTCTTCTGAAACTACAGCCTGAACAACCAGACCACATTATGACTGCAAAAACATTTCTATACACCGTGTGAACCACAAGAGATTCAGGGAAATCTCAATACATTGTTTACATTGCAAGCAACAACACACTTTGAATTAATTTAGAGAAATACTATCATGACACTCGTACAGTAACATGTAGTTGCATTGCTAAGATTCACTTCACGTGCTGTGTCACTGTTAAGCTGTCTTTAACATACTTTATCAATACTTCAGTAATTCAAACATTAGTAAAAAAATCTCCACTATCCTTAGTCCAAAATAGAAGAGATTGCGGAAGCTCCTGCTGCTGTCAGACAGAGGCACCCCCACAAGGTTATTTATCCCATTCTGAAGCACCTATCTAAACTGAGTGGGACATACAATCCTCGAGGCTTCTCTTTCCACTGACTACACAGGTGTCACTACTATAACTGAAAGCCCGTTTAGACCCCTCAGCTGGGAGATGGAATTGACAGCACAGAAAGGCAGTTACACTATGTGCAGTTAAAGCACCTACAGCTTCTGTAAAAGGTTACATACCTTTTCAGCTGAGTGTGCAACACTGCAACTAGTCGTGTTGTTTCTTCCAGTTCTCGGACTAGCTGATTCCTTTTGCTATTCAACTTCAATCTAAGGGGAGACACAAGAAAAAGATGAGCATTTAAAATGAGGAGTAAAGGAAAATTCTATTTTTTCTATGAAACCCTACAAAAGCTAATAAGAATACATGGCATAGCGTGGGACAGAATTTGGTCAAGATGCATAGGTGTTTAACAACTTCCAATACTCTTAAAATGTGGAACTCACTCCTGAAAACAGTCACAACAGGGAAAATAATTACAGCTGGTACTATAAAAGCTAATATGTCTGGGATCAGGCCTCAAAAAAGCACATTTTGCTTGCTATACATTATTGTGTTCCTACACTTACTGTGCTAATAAAAGTGTTAATGCCTTCATTTGCGCTCAGTAAGGCCCATGGATGACTAAGGTTTACATGATTTAGTTATTAACCATCTCATTATGGCTTTATATGAATTACGGACTTCAGCAACATCTCAGTTTTGTTTCACACCTGAATTCGTTTGAGACACAAGCACGTGCACTTGGTTGCTTAATCTCTAAATTAACAGGCATCCAGACAAGAAATCCTTCTCCAGAAACATGCTATTTCTTTGGCACACTAAAGCAGGACCATAATCCTAAAAATCACAAACAAAAGTGTTCTTCTTAGGGCACGAGGAGAAACATTTGTCAAACCACAGATATGTCAGGCTGGTAAAAGTCCTGCAGCCAGAACACCTGAGATGCCTACAATTTTTCCAGGGTAATAAAACCATGAAAAGACTATATAGAAAATTGGTGTAGTCTGGACACCAAGTATGTATAAGAAATTAAAATGTAGAGCCACAGAGAGAGTGAATGCAACACGCCTATTCCATATATATTCAAGAGACTGCAGCTAAAATAACATCGCCATAGCCACCCACAGTAATACATCCAGATTGTAAAGCGCTTGTAGGCAATCCTAATGCAGTATTCATCCTCACTGTACATTCCCATGAGATCTTCCCCTGCAACACAAGTAAAATTAGGGAGGCTAGCTGGCATTTTTTTCAGCTAGTTCAAATTCAGAGGATATTCCATGCAAATCCCACAGCCCTGTCAAATACCAGTTCCTACAGGAATCATGTATAAGGATGCTCAGTACAAACACCAAATTTTTAAAAACTAAAACTCCATCTGTTGACATTTAGCAGGCTCCAGACTGCACAGCAACTGTAGAAGGTGCTGCGAGGAGCTGGCTGCATACAGAAACATTATAGTACACTAAACGTCATAACAGTCTATTTTGAGCATTCCTTACGTTCTCATAGAGGATCCATTTGTAGGAACAACAACCTTTTCCCACTTGGGGAGTAAAACTTGCAGGCAGTTTCTGTTGGGAGAGGATTTCACAAACCTTCTAAGGAGATATGTTCTCCTTGGATATCCGAGGGCACACTGCTCCCAGCATTTAGCCGGCAGATGTTGCACTTGCTCCCAATTACCTCTTCTCCAACAAGGCGAGCTCTGTCCTATGCCTAGCACCTACCTCTCAGTTAGAGCTTTGCTCTGAGTGTCTCTAGCAGCCTGGAGGTCTTCCTCTAGGCGCCTTCTCTCCGTCTCCAGTCTCTCCACCTCCCCTCGAGTCCATTTTCTGGGGCTAATAAATCGCATTTCTTTTAAGAGCTCCTCCTTCTCATTAATTAATATTAGACGATCTCGCTCAGAGTCCAGCACGCCAGGCCAGGCCTCACTGTCAAGCTTCGCCAGTTGTATTTTCAGGTTGGCTATTCTGCAGAAAAAAGAAAGCAGTTATTCAGTGAGGAGAGTCTGAGCTACTGCTTCACAGACACACAAAGGTGAACCACGACCAACCACATC
Source organism: Tringa solitaria (assembly GCA_026413425.1). Lineage (NCBI taxonomy): Eukaryota > Metazoa > Chordata > Aves > Charadriiformes > Scolopacidae > Tringa > Tringa solitaria. The sequence goes on from JAOXJM010000052.1 coordinate 33,970,882, forward strand.
TTCCACTGCCCTGCAGAAGGCTGAGACAGCGACCCTCATCCTCACATCTCCCTTCCCAGGGCACTGTCAAGTGATGGCACTGCTGGAAGGTTGACATGCAAAATGGGATTTTAACTCAGGTTTGCTCCCAACAATAAGTTAAGTCTCTAGCTAACCTGTGGTGTCCACCAGTCTGGGAATTATATAACAGAAATTCTGGACCTCAAAAAACAGCTGTCAGATATACTATAGGGTGCTCCATATGCCTTACAGCTAATGACCTCACAGTACTTGGGGTGGAAAGTGTCCCGTGGTAAATATCTGATCTTTCATCAGTTTTATGGAAAAGAACTGTACACTCTCCGTATAGGCTGATAAGATTGGTGGTTACTCAAAAGTTTAGAAACTAATTTTGATTTACAAGGAGGAAGTTAATCATATGCATGCTTCTACTAGGAGAATCCAACTATTGACTCAACACTAAGCATTTGGGATACGTTAAAGACCTAGGCTACTTTTGGTGCAACATGTGCCTGAGGATGTGAAGAGCTGAAGAGGAAATACAATCCTACCTAAATCCAAAGCTACTTATTTGCATGAAATTTAAAGCCTATTTTCATTAGAGGTATCATTCCAGATTTCCATTTGAAGTCTGTATCACTAATCCTTCAGCACCATACCTCATTATCTCAGGCAGGAAGATGATTACTAAAAGCAACAGCAATACACACCTAGAATTTAGCAAAAGCTTTGATTGACAGCAGAGGACAGCACAGCTTGTGGCAGGTAAGGAAGTTGCTCACTCCAACTATCTTTCCATTCTTCATTTCCAAAGTATCTGTGACTGCTCATCAGTTCGCTCCACAAATGATCAACTTTGCAATGGAACATAGGGAAGCGAAAACCCAGCAGCAGGCCAGGATACAGAATCAAGGGCAGTAACATCAGTCTTCCCAAAGCTGTCTCCCTTGGTCTCACTGACCTACAACTCTCCATGACCTGCCAGGGTGATCATGGTACTTTGGGGAGAAACAATAGTACAGTTGAAGCTGAATTAGAGTAACCAAGAACTTGTACTTCTGGACCTTGCACAACCAAAAATGATTGAGCGGGGAGGGCAGAATGGGCTGGGGCAGAGAGATTACAAAAGCTTAGAAAGCAAACCAGAAGAAAAAGTATCTTACAATATAAGGCAAGATATTTGCAAAAATAATTCACCTGACTGAAGACCAGAGAGCCAAGGCATACATGCCCCTTCACGTTAACTCAGGTTAATCTCTCACTCAGGTTTAGTAAATAGATAAGAAATGGAAGTAAAATGCTGTATATGTAAAATGAAAGTTTGGTATTCATCTCTCTTTGAAAAGGGCTTTGTCATCCAGTGACAGAAATACCGGATTTATATGTGAACAACAAATAGTTGCAGGTACTAATCTGCATTCATCTCTCTCTAGAATTTGGTTTATGCTACAGAAGTGCACAGGACGGTGCACACCTCCTCCAGCACACTCGCACACAGGCAGGCACAGAGCAAACAGAATGCCAGCTAGCAAAATCAAAGCATGTGGAGTAAGTAATAAGATGCAGATCTGGGCAGCAGCAGCTACACGACTGCTGAATGGCCTTGAAGAATAAAGCTTTGTCTTTCAAGCTCCGGAGGCCAAGAGGAACTCGAGCCCCGAGAGAGCCTGTGATGGATTAGGCTCACACAGACTGACCTGCCTCCTCCATCACAGGAGAGAGACGAGAGATCACCTTTCTGAAGAGAAGCCTCACTTTCTGTAAACCCATTTCCCACAGCAGGTTGCTTACTCTAATTAAAGTTCCATAATTGATAGATACGCAGCTCAACTATTTTTAGGTCTTCTTAGGAGCTTGTTTTTGAGTGCCTGATTAAGTGAAACACTGTGCTCCAATGAAGAATTAACAGTGGCATTAATTCATAATCCAAGAATTCCTCTGTGCATTTTGAAGGGATATGAGTGTAAGAGGATTGGTTGGCACTAATCTGATCACTTCTGGCACACATTTGCATGGATATGGCTTTTCCACTGGAATTTGTTCTCTATGCATTTCCGAGCCTAACAGCTTTGTTACACTAACCTCAAGTTTTACCCTTTGTAAAATGATCATTCTTTTTCCCCTTCTCAGTTAAAAGGAGGTTTCTGTAATCTATTTTTCCAAGAAAACAGCATCATTACAAAAGAAACGCTTTGCAGACTGTCTGGCATTTGGCTGAAAACTCTGTCCCCTCAGCACTGACTGACCGAGTCTGAACCATATCTCTGCCGAGCCATGCTGGGTTTGCAGAGCAAAGAAACCAGCGATGCTGGGCTCGGGTCACGCAGTCTTTCTGAACAGCCACCAGCTTGCAAGACTGAACAAAATACAGAAGAGGAAGTTCAAGTTTCATTTAACTGTTTTTCTTATCAACAGGTAGTTAGGTGATTTATTCATTGTCACATCAAGCCTTCTTTTTTTTTTACTGGAGAAAGCTGGTACTTATCTGTCATAAAGGCATAACATGTAACATTTTTAGTGTCTTTGGAGATTGTTCAGAGCACATGCATCTCCACAGCAGTGCACATTAAGATGTGCATCCAAAACCAGTAATTAACGATCTATATCAGATCAGCCTCTGTTCTTCAGAAAAAAATTCAAAGTGGGAGGTGTGGTCTAAAAACTGACCAGTCAAATACCCACTATTGTTGCAATACTGCTGACATGGAAACATTCCATCTTAGGAGATTATAAAATATACTTTTAAAAGCCCAGAGTTACCACTAGTCACACAAAAACCCAGCTGAAAGTTTAACTGTTGAGGGAACTAAAACACTGCACAGAGTGCAAGTGCTACACAACTGAGTTACTACGATATGTCTGAAATCGTACAACATAATTTAGCGGCATCTCTGATGACATTTAGGCTGCAGGAGCTATCTCCTTGTTAGGATGTAGCACTGACATCTCTTTTGTCATGATACCCATTATCAGTTTCCAAACCAATTAAGCTAAAGGTTTGTCACTGGTTGCCCTTTGTTCTTTTTTGCAGTTTAACATTATCTGCTCTAGGGCTCTCGGCTCACGGAGTCATGAAAGAAAAGGACTTAGTGGTGGGTAAGGGAACATGCAGAATTGCACCCTGACAGTTCTGGTACAGTGATGTTCCACAGGATATTCACCTGCATCTGTGGCTTCAGTCTGGTCCACAACAATACTATAAACAGTGTCTGCTACAGCCCACTTTCAAAGTCACAGAATCACAGAATTGTGGTGGTTGGAAGGGACCTCAGAGATCATCAAGTCC
>JAOXJM010000052.1:33974219-34019026 GCA_026413425.1 Tringa solitaria
AAGGGACCTTAAAGATCATCGAGTTCCAACTCCCCTGCCCTGGGCAGGGACACCTGCCACTAGACCAGGTTACACAAAGCCCCATCCAGCCTGGTCTTGGAACCCCTCCAGGGATGGGGCAGCCACAGCTTCTCTGGGCAACCTGGGCTCTCACCACCCTCACAGTAAAGAATTTCTTCCTAATACCTAATCTAGATCTCGCCTCTTAAAACCATTACCCCATGTCCTGTGGCGATACTCCCTGATCAAGAGTCCCTCTGAGAAAATCTATTATCAGACAGACATGAGGCATCAAAATTCTTTAACTGCAAGACAGTGTTGTATGCCCTTCATCGTTACTCAAATGAACTATTGTGCTGCCTTTATAAAGTTCTGTCTCATTTAAAGAGCTTATCAATTATCTTCTCAGATTTGTCATTTTTCACTCGCTCCTCCTTGGAAAAGATACAGGCCAAAGTAAGAGTGCTCCACTTCAATCAGAAGATGTAAAGTCAGTGTGAATTAAACTGTGATCTTAAATCGCAAAGCTTAAAAGTACAAGGCAGTTTTACCATTAAAAAAATAACTACTGCATCTGGGGGGTTAATAATATTAATGTTGTTTTCAAAAGACACAGAAAGATTTGAATGTCAAGGTTCTGATAAAATTGCTCTACCTAGGAAGAAGAGTGTAAGATCATGTCAAAAGGCAGCTGGGCACTCACAGTCTTTGACAACTGTGACAGATACAGATCAAATTGTATGCCACCGAGAAACATGGCCTATTGCCCATGCCAATATACTAAAATGAGAACATTACGAGTAACCTCAACCTTAACCAGAGACTAGAGAAAAATCCTTCACATACATCGTGAGTACAGATTGTGCCATGCATCTGAAGTCCTTTTTTTCTGGCACTGCAAAGTCCCTTCAGAGCAGTTAAAATTGATGGTTACATCGCTGAACAAGGACTAGCCCAGCCAAAGTCTAAATACTGCTCGCTGGTTTTTTGTTTAACTGGAGTATATATCCATAAAAATACAGGTACTTTCTAACCAGTTGAGTTAGCTATTACCTACTAAAAAACTAAAGCCCAGAAGATTTTTGCCAAATTAGCCTGCTAAGTAGATATAAATTTTTAAATCTATTCTTTGTTCATCTCAGATCAGAGGGCAAGGGTGAATTCTTACATTCTTACAGATAAGCAGACGAGCTCTGAAACTGTAGTCATTGACCACATTTCGATAAGTTTGGTGTTAACACAATGTATGTTTCTCCTTATCTGACTTAAAGCCATGCATTCATTTCATTTTGAATCAGGTGAGGAGATGCCTTGCAGTACGGTCTCCTTATTAGGAATGAGGAAGCACTGGCAACAGGCAGCAAAACCACTTATGTCCCCGCAGGTGTGGCCAGACTGAATTCTTCATGCATTACTCACTCCTTAGTAATTTCTAGGATGGTTATTTATTTCTTGAATGATAACGTTGGCCCAGAAAGTCTATTGCCTCACTGGCTCAAAAATTACCATGTTTGTTTAGCAGTAAGGCTGGGTTTCAACCCGAGTGGCACCTTTGCTAGTGAAAGGTATCTTCAGAATAAGCTGTGTGACAGCCAAAAGGTACAACAGTCCAAAGAATTACCTTCTCTTTGCTTCTTCATACTGAAGGCGTAATCTCACTTTCTCAGCCAACTGGTTATTGCTGCTGGTAATAAACTGAGACACAAAACATAAAATCAGCAACTTAGTAACCACTCCTCTTTTGATATTCCTTATTGAAACTGATGCTGTTACAAGTCACACTTGCTCTTGTCAAACTCATTTACTAGTTAAACCGATCATGGAATAGGAAAGTATTGCCTTTGATTAAATTTTTCACGATTATTGCTCCAAATACTTAAAACCCCTATTTGCAGTCTAAGTGCTGTGTTGGATTTTGCTTTTGATGACATCTTGCTGTGGTTGTAAAGTCTTAAAAGACAAGGGACATCCCACCATGGCCAGACCTGCAGATCTTTAGTCACACGCGCGGCCCTGACTGAAGGTGGCTGCAAACATTGAAGTAAGGGTTCACAGGAGAGGCTTCTGTGACGTCCTGTGGGACACACTATGTATCCACAGCGCTGATCGAGTCCTTGCTGAGGCTGGCACCAACCTGACAGCTACGATCCTGTGGCAGGAGTGGGACTGAAGGTTTATGAGTACTACATGTTTGATGGCATCAAAATATCTGCACATATGCTATTCATTCTCACTCGTAACGCGTGAAAAGCCAAACGCACTCTTAAGGGAAGAGACCTCACTAGAGCTTAGCCCATACGTAGCTGCTGAATGTTTCTTGTTTAGTAGCACATCACTGCTATAAAGAGCTAAGGGAATATTTGTATCACAAGAAGCTACACCTACAGGCAAAGTAAAACTTACTTCTTTTTTATTCCCACCTGGGTTATTCTAATAGAGACAGTGTGGGGAAACAGCAGGTTACCTTTAGAGCTACATTAGCATTGCACACAAAAATGAAGGTGACACTGAAGTTTTAAACCAGGAGAAAGTATCACTTCACAGATACTTGCCCATGCCTGGAAACTCGTACTAAGGCAGTACGACACATAGCTTGTAGGAACGTCTCCACATGCACTTTGTTTCTCATGCATTACTCACATTTCCTGAAACATCCGTCTGGGAGCTGACGTCCAGGTACTGCCGGGGTAACAGAGGGCTGGAGCTTTCCACGGACACACTGCTGGCCCACAGGTCTGACTGGGATCCTCTGTCGTTCACAAAGCTGTCTTTTAACCTGGCTAAGCTCTAAAACCATAAAAAGTCATGAGGTGAGCTCACTTCTGCTCAAAGTACCTCAGCAGCCACATAGCTTCTGCCCCAAACTACGTGATTAAGATCTAAGCATGTTGACTGCGTGCGCTCAGATGCCACAAACACGAGGTGAGGCACAGGCTAGACGGCAGCCCACGGGGATTAGCCCAGTGCCTTGCCCAGACAGACAGGCTCTCGGCCAGAGATGGCAGACCAAGGGGGCCACAGGGTTTTCATGGCTTCTCCCAATCTGCTCTTTGACAGCACTACAGCCACGCTGGCTCATCCTTGACCAATAAACCCCGAGACAAACACTCAAGCAAGTGCTTACTACTGTCAGTTGCTATACTTTATACTCCTTATTTCCAGGATCTGGAGAACAAAAAGGCTGCAGTCCGACCATAATACAGAATTAGCATGTTAATAAAAATCTCAATTACATATCTGAAATACAAAATACTTAAATTTCTTCTCAGAAATTCGATCTGATAGCAATGGCAACACAAAATTCTATAAAGTCATCCTGTTTCAATACCTGAATGAGGTCCTGTTTTTCCTTCTCCCCTGATGTGATGGCCTTCTTGAGAGCTTTCATTTCACTTAAAATGGCTTGTGCCTCATCGAGTTTGTAGCCACCTTGAGTATCAGACATTTTCATGTCAATCCTGTATGGAAATTTGAAAAAAAATACAGTAAGCTAACACTGTGTAAAAAGTCCAATTAATTTAATCATCCTAGATGCATGCATCTCAACATTAATTTTTAAGAAAAACACACTCCAATATAACAAAGACGATAGAAGGAAGAAAGAACCCCACTCATCACTGCTTAATTTACTCCACTCAGAAGTACACTAAGCTTCAGAACTCTGATGTTAGTTACATCACCTCTTTGACTCCTTGGGGAGGACAAAGATGTATACCAAAGCCCCCAAACAGTATGTTTGAGCAGAATGCTGCTAGTTACCTTACTTCTAACCCAGAGAGGATCAACTTAGCCATTTATGAGAATTACCTTATATTCAGTAGTGATTTCAAAAACCAGGCACAGACCTCACTGCATGGATGTATTTGCTTGCACAACCTAATTACAAGCCGCCTTGTCTCAAAGGAATTCTACCACAGCTGACATTCATAATAAACAAGATATTAACCAGTGACATTACTTAGAACGTGCCAGATGTCTATTCGTACAAAGGTAAGCACCTGAAACTTTTCCTCCCCTTCCACTCCACCCCAAATTTTTCCTCAGTGCCCTAAAACAATGGCCGTTATAGTTAAGACAACAGGCTGTACTGTTTGACCTGTATTGAGCAATACTGAATAAAACAGAATATCATTTAACTAGTAAGATCCTGGTTCAAAATCTTTTTGCCATGAAGTCAGTTCTGATGTGGTCAATCACACTGACATTGATTGGCATTGATTTGAGAGAACTACCACCACGGGTGTGTACTGCTTTCAGTTGCATATGCCTAAAGATATCAGCAGCAACATATTTCAGCTTACGCTATTTAGGCAGCTATTTATAAATGCAGAGGGGGATGCATTGCAAGCCAGAGCTAGTTCTTCACTGAAAATAAGATCTTGAGAACAAACTTACTTCTTCAGTGTCTGAAATCCATGCTCTTTGTACTGGAGCTCTTGCTTCATATGAGCTACTTCTCTCTTGAGTTTATTAACCTGTAACAAGGTGTCACATTTTTAGAATGATACTTTATATGAATATTTAGGTAATACAGCACTACCTGTTCAATTCAAAACATTCAGTGCAGACAGTACTCTAAACAAAGTTCCCATGTAAACAGCAGCTAACAGCCCTGACTGCATCCTCATCAGGACACTACCACTGGCTAGGGATTTATCCAGTACCCTGATACTACACCAGTTAATAAGGGGCTCAAGGGAAGTTCCAACCTCATAAACAGAAAAGCTGAGAAAAACTCAAAAGAGATAGGAATGAAACGCACATCGATTTTACTCAGTAATGTTTAAAACCTTCCCAGTCATTAAAAAAACCCACATTAATCATCAGGACAGAAGCTACACTGCAGTGACAGAAGCCATCCTCCAAGACACCAAACGAAAAGGCCCCGCTGTATGAGTAACACAGCAGGACGATAATACATATTGTAAATCCACTGACCCTACAGCTCGCTGTTTTATATTCCTCCACGGAGGCCAGACTGACCTACTTTACTTTAGTCCTTTCTTCTTCCCAACCGGAGCTCTGCGTGGGAGCGCACGCTGCCACCGCTAACAACCCGCACTAAGTCCAGGACAAACCAGCTGCCGGTCCCTGGAGAGAGCTCCCAGCTCCCCGGTGCTGCAGCACACCGAGGAGCCAGCACGCTCTCAGAACCCCACAGCGCAGCTGCACCGCAGTGTGTGCTGCCAGCTCCCAGAAGAAAAAAAAAAAAGGCATTTCAAACTCTGAAGATGGCAATGTTTGAGAGTTCTGATAAATTATCTCCTAGATTAAGAATGGCAACATTAGCTCTTTCAACTGCTTTGGCATCTCCTTTTAATATTTGCCACGAGGTTTGGAAATATCAGAAGATGACTCGTGGCAAGCAAAGGTCCGTTTGTACTACTTACCCTGGATTTTGTAGTAGCAATCTCCGCTTTGAGGATCTCCGGGTCATACTTGGAACTTGATGATGAGCCAGAGAGCACTAGAACAAACACAACACTCAGTTCAGCAGCTCTGCCTTCCTCCCTACTCTTCTACCAGCCCCATCACAAATCAAGACCTCCCATCGCTCCTGCACACCCAGATCTCCACACATCGCTGGTGTAGGCCCTCTACCCATCTTCTCACCCCTCAAAGGCAGAGAAAGGCAATAGCGCAGCCAAGTATTCCACAAGAAGTGTATAACAAAGAGGCCAGAGCATGCTCTGCATCTCCAAAATCTTGATTTGTTCCAGGTTAACACACTTAACTCAGACTCCCAAACACGTTCGCTCCATTCCACAGTGTGGCTCCCTGCATCTCTGGAAGCGCTTAACAGAACTGAAGGGACAGGTACTGCATAAAGGTTTATTTTATTTTTATTTTTTTCAGACTTTCTCGTTGAGTAAGCAACCCACTAAATCCTTGGAAACAAACAGAAGCATAGAATGAGAAGAAACTGAAAAATGCGATGCAAGCCTTCCCACAGCCTTAAGGACATGACCAATCACACAATGTGTCACACCACATTAAATCAAAGTCCCATTAAGAGCAGATTTCTCTTCTCAGCAGTGGTTAAAACCCTTCTGCTTCAGAAGGTACAGAAGCTCCCCAATGTGCAATGCTGCTAAGAGGTAGCTGTAGACAAGGGAGATATTTTGATCCTTGCAGCCATGAGTTTATGCCCTATAAAACATGGGAAAGCATTTCTAGTTCTTTCTGTTTGGGTGTATTTTTAAAGACTTATCGCATCACGCCAATGTAATTCATGTTCACAGTGTTCTTAGTGTACTGCTCTGATATACCAGTATTAAGGTAGAGAGCTCCTACAAAAAGATGAAAAACTGTACTTCAGAGATGATGGATGTGACCTTAGTCAAGTAAGAATCCTTCAGTTGACAGAAAACTACTTGAATACTTTTTAACATCAGGCACAGGATTAGCCAGTGGAATTCACCACCATAAGACATAGGAAGAGTGAAGCAGGGGCAGGTCAGTCCATTGATGTGGTTGGCAAGAACGTAAAAAGTCTGCGATACTAAGGATTGTAAAAAAATTCTGGAAGACTTGCATGAAATAAACCCTCCTCTGGACATTTTCTAGCTCCTAACTAGTAACGATAAGGAAGAAATTTGGCCTTCCGTAAACATTTCTGCACCAACTCTTGAAGCAACAGGTATTGATGTTTCCTGTGTGACAAAGAATATGGGGCACAAAACAATGTTCTTCATATGCAGAGAGATAATCCACCAATGTTAGCTTTTACGTGGCATAAACCACAGACCCTTAGATCCCCAAGACAGTCACCCAACTATCCAGGACGTTCAACTCCAAAAGGGCCCGGGAATGCTACCTGAGATGAGCCTTCTTGCCTTGTTTCTATACTCTGGACAGGGCAATCAAGGCAAATACCATAGAACTTTATTTTTTCACATTAAGCCAATGACCTCATTTTTTCAAATCTGTTGAAGCCCATGCTGAAAATCTGCACTGCGACTCCAGTGGCCGAGCCAACCGCAATAATGTTTCTTAACAATTACGATTCATCAAACAGGCACCAGGCAGCTATTGCTTTTGAGACAAACTGAGCAAATGTGGAGAGTGACACAGCAAAACACATCTCGGTGCTCTATCAGAGGACCAGCTTCAAGCACTTTACTGTCCAAGTGGCTTTATGACGAAGAAAGACACTGGAAAAGAGTTGACTAACTACTCACAGCTGGTCTGAGAACCCAGTTTGTGCTCCCAAACATCATGCAGCTGCCGATACTCTTGCTGGGCCAATTCAAGCCTCTGCTGTTTCACTTGATAGATCTCCTTCTGTGCAGCAATCGCCTCCTGGGCCAGGACAAGATAGTCTTTCAGCATATGCTCCTGCTCCCGCCGCCACTGCACACGAGGGTCTTCAATCTGCGTAGTTTCTTGGAGACAAAACAGAAGGAGGCAAGATCAATGGGAAGCAGTTGTACTTTTGTACAATTGTACTGCTGCCTGGAAATGCTCCACCATTTATGGCAATATTTTAAAGTAGCCCTTTGCCCCATAAAGAAGGGGAATAATGACATTTTCCTTTTTTCTTAGGAGATCACCAGTGATCCACGACGAACTCGAGTGAGCTCTGCCATGTTGAATCACTGTATGGAACGATTCATGACAAAATCATCATACAACTCTCCCAACTCCTCTGCAGCTGAGGCCAACCCGGCTCTGCCTCTTAAAACTTCCATACAAGCACATGCACACACAAGATACTGACACTGACTGTTAGACTTTTCTTTACTGTTACTGCTTTATAACATTACCAATAAAATACTTTACTACTTCACTGATAAAAAAGTTTCAGAAAACATCATTGCCACATGACTGCATTATACTGCATCTGACAACATGAAAGCAATTGCAGCTCTGTCTGTCCTCTTCAGCTGCCAAGTGGCTTTTATCAAAAAGGGGAAAGAAAACCTCACTCAGATTCCATAGGTAAGTAAAAATAAGGATTCATTAAATCACAGAATGCATTCATGAAAGCATCTCAAATTACATTATATAAACAGCGCCTCAGAAGGGGAGTAACCATTTCCTTACTGAAAGCAGGCACAGCAGTAAATCACTGCAGAATACAGGAGGCGGAGTTTAAGAAAAATATTTTTTGGTAACATAGGCAACGCAGTAATAAACAGCTACATCATTTCCATCTCTGCTACCCCAACACAACCAATACATTGCTTTTCAGGTTTCTAATAATGAAAAACTCATAAGGTCACTGACACGAAGCCAGTCCTAATACTAATTAGGCAAATTTATTGTCAGTATTTCTCTTGGTTTTGTGAAGAAGTGTCCAAAATATTTTTCATTTCTCTTTCAAGGCTATTCTATGTTCTTGCGTGGAACAGGTTCCAATATTCAGTTGACTAAGTGCTCTAAACTGTCTAAACTACTGTGCTTGAATAAGGACGTCTAGTTACCACATAATGAATAATTAATAGAAAGGAGCTGCTTGAAACTATCAGTAGGAATCTAATCTGCATATCTTAAGAGCCTCTTTAAATATTTAGTAAAAGCTGCCACGGTGGAAGGTATGGGCAGCTCTTAAATGAGTCGGGCATAGGACTAACACCACGATACACAGGATCTAGTGAAGAGAATAATTTGACAATAATCCTAAGGTCAGAAGTAGAAATAAAGGTTTTTGACCAAGGGATGGACACTCGACCATTTTCAGAAGCTGTCCATAACCACGCTGAGGAGAAAATTACAGGATACTCCAGGAATAACTTGTTTTAACAGGATCTTAAGACCCAAAAGAGCATAAGGCATTTCAAGTTACATAGCAAAAAAACCCAACCAACTTTTAAGGTACTAACAGTATAGCTGGTAGAGGTGTTTCAACAAATAGGCCTTTATAGGTCCTGCTAGCACAAGCAACATTTCAGCTGATTTAATACTAAAGCTAAGCCTAGACCTAAAAACTGCCCTAAGATAACCTGGTAGAAAAAGCAGCTACTTGTGTCAGCTGTAGGTGCTGGTACCCTCCCAGACAGCACTGTGGTCCCTCTTAGAGGGAGCAAAAGAAAAGTAGGAAGAGACAGCAGTGATCAACTGTAAGAGTGTGAAAACCCCAGGCTCCCATCTCTATTCTTGCCCCCAAATCCATTTTCCCAATAACCATTACCCACACCCAGACGGAATAACTCCCTTTACTCCATCACTGAGCCAGAAGGGGAAACGCTGCTGCTGACTCCCCAGAGAGATACCCCTATTTCCCCAGACAAGCAGCTTCCCCAGGCGAGACTGCATGAACAGGCACCAGCAACCATGACTCAGGACTCTTCATTTCAAGCTTAATGAGTATGTTAGCAACATACCCACAACTCTTGAAGTCTAATTCAGGACACTGGGTCATAAGGGTCATAAGTGTACCTATGGCTTCTTCAAGCTTGGTTATTTCCAGTTTTCCCTTACGCTGGCAGCACATTCTTCCCACAATGGCAAGAAGGGCAGTGGAAGCTGCTGCAGGGAAATCCCCCCATTACAAACATTCAGGAAGAAGACTGTAAAAATGTACAATCCTGAACACCTCTGTTAGATGGTGAAACAGTGACACTGCCTCAACCACATACACCACCCAACAGAGTGAATGCCTGGATGCCAGCTCACAGAGGGGATGGACAATGTGCTTATGTACTGAAACTGCCTTTTTCCCATTTTTCTAACCATTTACCTCAACCTTTTCAGTAATCACAGCACTAACTGTATTCCCTTGATTGCAGCTGATTTTCAAACATGTAATAACAATCTATGACAATGCTGGCCAAGGGCCCTCAATCTGCCCCAGCTACTGAGAATTGCAAAATACATTCAAATGTTAGGTGAAAGGACTACAAAACTGCAGGCTATTACATCATTTGTTGTCTTGTGAATTTTTAAATTAAAATTGAGCAGGTCATAAATAAATCTGATTGTTTCATGTTTGAAGAATGTAGTCTTACTATGCTTGCATCAGCATCTGGCCAGAAAATCATAATTTCTTTGTGCAAATCAAATTCCAGAGAAGTTCTCCCAGAGAGAGCCACTCAGGGCTGTGCATTAATACTGTATTAGGAATATTCTGGGTACTCAACTCAATTTAATTGTATTTATTTTGCCTCAGAGAGAAGGTTAGAAGTGTTCTCCATCTCACTTTTTTTAATGGCTCCTGGCTTTAGATTTAATTTAGGTCTGTCCTCGGGCTCGTTTCTGATAATTAGCCTCACATACTTCAAGTGTGCAGCAAGAACCAACATGCCTCCATTCCCTTCACACCCTCTGATGACAGTTCCTTCCCGCACAGGGAATCTGCAAGAGACCTTGGAGACAAAGGTGGTTTTGGATACTCTCCAAAGGATACTTCAACATCAACCATAAAGATAGCTGAAGGTAAGTGGATAGGGCTTGCTTTATCATGATTTGGATTAGAGCTGGCATAAGAAATAGGGTCATGATTTTGTTTCTTTTCTTTTTAACCTTTTAACTGAAATACTGGGTCAAGTCTTGTAGCTTCTGGCATTCCATAGAAGTAAAACTTTTTAACAGCCACTACTATTAAGCAGATAGCAGCATGGTTTGAAGCCTTCTCTACATGCCCTGGAAGGCTGTGGTGCCTTCCAGGCAGGGAGCAGGGGTAACTGCCCCAAACCACAGAGCTCAGAGCTGCAACTGGATCTTCGTGCATTCACCCTGGGGCCAACTCAGATGTTCAACAGAGATCATGTTCATTTTGTCCCACCTACATGCTGCAGTATCTGGTAGCTGAAATGCTCAGGAGGTCCAACAAGCTTCTGTGTCTCACAGCAGGCTTCAGATCAAGTGTGTTTGTTTTTTTTTTTCCTGCATTTGAATTGTGTCCCCCCAGGACCACAGCTAACCACCCCTGTCCAGGGAAATGCCAGTGGAGCAAGTTAATGTCCCACATTTGGCTAGGTTGGACCACAGTGACACCTAGCACTCAGCTTGCTCCAGTGTGGAGAGGAGAGAAAGACACATGAGATAAAAATACCTCTCAACCTGCAGAGAAAGTTCAGAAGGGACAAGGAAGAGATTCTTGAATCATCTTCTCATTTTATTTGAGTCAAGTTTCTCCTGTGGTCAAACACGCCCCTGATGTTGCTCCCTTTGAAAGGTGGGCTGAATATCATTTCTTTCAGGGATGATGCCAGCTCCCACAGCATCTACAGCAACAGTCCATGTCAGTGCCTGATAAACCAGAGGAGGGAACTGATCCAAGGGAAAAAGCACCAGGCCCCACAGATGTTTCACTGAGAACAAACAGCTTCCCTAAAAGCCTTCTACAGGTAAAACTGAATTGGCAGGGACTTCTTAATGTAACACTGCTGCCTGACACAAAGCCCTTCAGAGTCACTGGAAGGTGGCAGGCCCCTGGCTCCAGGCTGCTTCTGGCCTGGAACACCTTGGTGCTTTCCACATCCCAGCACTTGACACAGCAAGTCTCCAACCACCAGAGAAGGGAAGTCCGATCATATTCTTGACTCCTCTGGAGAGTTTTCTCAGGCTCTTCTCTCTTCCTGCCTGCATAGAGCCATGAAAACATTAAATCATTCAGAAGTCTTAACTTCTGAAGAGAAGCCTTAACAGGACTTCTAAACTCAACTCTTACTCCTTTGGTAAGTGTGGTCAGTCCAGGAATAACCCAGATCCAAGTGAGAGACTGGAAGAAGTATTATGATTCAGACTGTCTTTAAAAAGCAACCCCATTGTTAAGCCTCGAGAGTGCTTTCTTGTGGAAGTGCAATGGACACAAGACATGATCTAACAGACCTACAGGAGACCCCAGTTAGTGCTAAATGGGAAATCACATTCTCAAGCAAAGTTTGTCCAGCCCTCTCCCCTGAAGATCTCCTTTCTGTGATCCTGTAGGCTTGTCTACCCTTTCTTTCCCCCTATCCTTTCCTGGAAAAGGAGAAATCAGCAGCCCCTGCCTCACAGAAAAATAATTAGGATAAAACCATTTAAAGATGTGTAAATACTGTGATATTGGGATGACATAAGCTTTAAATAAAAATATTTGTCACCTTCACATCTGGAGACATTTGATCTTTGTGTTGCAGAGGGCAGTTAGTGCTTTAATAGGCTTTTTTCATTCTGCATTTTTAATACCCAAGAGAAGCTGCTAAAACCTGCAAGGCGCAGTCTCAGGCCGGATAAAAATGGGGCTTTTCTGAAAAAGGGAAGGCTGTGAAGATAGCCAAAAAAAAAAACCACCACCAAAAAAAAAAAACCACTAAACAACAGACTTCCACATTTTTATTTAAAAAAAAGATCACGTAACTTGCTGAAAAAAATTGCTGAAGTTTTCAGTTGAAGTTCTAGAAGCAGATTTAAAAAAAAAAATCCCAAAACAAAATAAAAAAACAACAGCTTCAAGGCACTTTTGTCCTTTAAAAGCTTTTCTCTTTGCATGAGTTACAAGCACCTCCAAAAGGGCCTGGGCATGGTTCTGCTGTGAACTTCTGGACTGCAATTGCAGCTGTTCTGTAAAGAGAATCAGAGTCACTGATTTATTTTGTTTATAACTTTTTTTTTCAGGGGACTTGTTCTAGCACAACCCAATACACATTTCCCAACAGTGTCTGTAACGATATATCAAGTTCTGTACTTTTTTTTTTATAATTCAAATGAGCTTATAAAGGTTAACACTTCTGGTCTATCAAGCAATCTAACAAAGGCAGTAAGCAGTGGCTTAGTTTGAGGATACAGAACAAAAATGCCACAAGCCTGAAGTTAACTCTTTCCCACTTGCACAATTCTCAGGATATCCCAAGCCTACTTGAGAGCTTCCTCTCCAGCAAAGGCAGCATGAACTCCTGTAGCACAGGGAGCTCACACAGTCATTCCGTTGATCCCTGCCAGGGGAATAAACACAAGACCTTTGCACTCTTTCTGATGGTCCTGCCACAAGGACACATTCCAGCCGAAGAACAAACTCCAGATTGTCACTACCTGGTCAGACTCCTCAGCAGAGCCAAATCTCAGAGGTGTGTCCACGCTGTTAGCTTGGATGTGACTGCTGATCTGAAAGGCTGCAAACCAAAATGTCTCAAATTCTGGTTTCAGAGAGGGAAGTGACTTGTACAATGAACGATGACAGGATTTGATTTCATGAGCTGCAGATCTCACCTACTCTAAAACATGCTGTTACCGATTTTGTGGTTTTGTGTTCAGTATATTTTAACACAGGCACAGAACAATCACTCTGCAAAAATACAATAACATGTCACTTACTGGTGTTGTGGTCTATGTAATAAACTCCAACCTGAGGGTCATAAGCTTCTTCCCATCCTAATGGCAATTCATCACTAATGCAGTCTGCAAAGGTTAGTGGTTTAGTATACCTGAAATGCAAAATAATATTTAGGATGAATAAAAGAACACTCCCACATGTCTATTCCAAACAACTGACCAGAAAGTAAGTACTACAAGGGCTTCAGTATAGAAAACAAAGAGAGTTGAAAGCTATTTTAAAGCTTTTGTTCACATCAAATAATACTCCACAAACTCTTCCCTTCCTTCGTCTGAATTTACAGTAAGATGAATTCATTCTGACAGAGCTCCCGAGCCTTGCCTGGCTCCGCATGTGCTCGCTCCACAAAGGAACATTAAGAACTTCACTAGAAACAATCCTCGTCTCTCAAGTGAAAGAACAAGACTGTTTGCAGGCAAGTTCTGTATCAAAAATATGTAGACAAGAAGGAGCAAGATGAGAAATACAATTTGCATAGCATGAATAATTAAGACTGCACAATCAATAGCAAGTGCTGAGGACTGTGGGACCACTTGTCATGCAACTCCACTCATTTGCATTGCAATATGTTCTGTTTCATTAATGACAAACTGGATTAGTTTCTCAGTATCATGAAAACGTGTAACCCACTCTGTCCAAATAGGCAAGTATTTAGGAAATACTGCTCTGATGATTTTTTTTTCTATTTTTCACATCCAGCAACAGTCTGAAGGCTTGTATGGCTACAAACAAAGCTTAGAGCACCCACTCCTTGTGTGACCCCACAGATTTTATTTACCAAAACCATACCCCTTTCCCCCTTTGACTCTGAGCTAATGAGGTTCACCTTGCACCAAAAAAACTACTAGCCAAACATTATCACTGCAGGGAGGCACAAGCCAGGAAGAACTGAGCTTGCAGGTATCTCACATACCCAGCTGCCATAAGCACAATATGCCATAGACCCATAGATCCATCACACAAACCCAATGTGGCTTATCTGGAGGGACAGGACTTGGTGTTGGGGCCCATGAGCCACGCTTAGCAGAAGAGCCCTTTGGGCAGAAAGCACAGGACACCATAAAACACCACAGCCCCTCTCTAGTAGTTACACTGCACTTACTAAGAGCAAATGGGTCAAAGAACATCCATGGATCTGTACCCAATTCTGCCACATACAAGCACAGGAAGATAAGGTGGCTAAGAAAGCAAGTTTCCAACCCACTATAAGAGACTCATCAGGTTTGCAGGAAGTCTTTCATATCCAGAGGTAATTCAGCAGGGCTGGTGGTTAGATCAAAAGTTTTATTAAGGTTTGAGCACATCTGAGCATCATCAACTCATCATCATCCACTTCATCTGGAGGCACCAAGCAACCAACTGGTAGCCTCATATTAACATCTTACTGTCACTCACTAGCATAAAGGGGAATTTTAGGAAAAAAGCCTCCAATCATAAAAAGTTCAAAATAAAATCAACATTTAATGACTAACATAATTCCTCCTAAAACATGACCTAGAAGTCCTGTACAAGTTAAGAATGAGGTGGGAACATTTCTATATAAGCTATGTAAGCTTACCTGCTCCTGCATTTCACTTTCAACATGCTGCCTTTGCCATCTGAAGCAGTGCTTGAATCACTATTTTCTCAGAAAATTTCAATTTACTTTAAAGCTCTGCAGTGCAAAAAAAAAAAGAAAACCAAACCCTTGGAGCTTCACAACACAGAACTGTGAAACTTTATTGAGAAAGTTTCACTGACAGGTTTATTTTTACTGTTCTTAATCTAGACTGTGTACCAAAAGCACATTTGTATAGAAAATAGAGATTACCTGAAAGTAAAACAAAATCTCGATACTTTTGATTGCTATGCCTTGTTTTTCCCTGCGGATCAAGCTGTTTCCTACGCCCAAGAGTACCCAGTACGTGTTGCTCTGGGCTGATCAACTCAAAGATGCACAAGGGTAAAAATGCAGAGCAAGGTTAGATACAAGCAACTCTCTGGAGATAACACAGATGAAAGTGCTGTTGCGAACGTGTCGGCAATTTTAACTGTAACACTAGGGCTGGCACTTTCACCTCTCTGAATGCTGAACTGCTAACATTAAAATACATTAAACATTAAAAGCAAGTGGATGACATAGCAGGTAGCAGGGAACACAGCTTGCCCTGCACAGCCACAGCTGAGCCCCCTCAGGCAAAGTGGGGTGCCCTCTCCTTCAAACCTACCAAAACAAATGCAGAAAAGCCTCCTTCCCCTTCCCTTCACACACCCCCCCCCACACCCCACCCCCCCAAAAAAATAAAAAACCACCCCTAAGAACAGGTGTCTGCTTATTTTCTTGTGAGTTAAGAATCAAGCTGATTTTTAAACACTGTCTAAAGGCTGGTCTAAAATTCACACACATCAAGAGAACCAGCTTGATGACACTTCATAACTGCTGAGGACCTGTGTTATAGTAATTATTTGATTGCCCTGATAAGCATGGCATTGTTCTTCCTTGGCCAAGTATTTTATAAAAAGAAAAAGCAGTGAAAAATTTTTGCCTGCATTTAGGCCTGATAAAGCCTAAATTCAATGCTTATTAGATACTATTTGGAACAAGGAAAAGGAAGTTAGTATTTATTTGTAAAAATATATTTAAAGTCATCAGGAACAGAATGTGCTATCTAGGCCACACAAAATCCAAGTGGTCATTTCCAGTGCATCATTTCATTAGTAACACTCAAAACACTGCTGTGAATTGGTTTTGTGATTGCTGTTTTGCTACTTCTACGGAGAGCTTTGTCAATCTTTTGATGGTGTCATTTCATCCTGGGTTTGCACAGTCTCTAACCTTGTATGCCCATCTCCATTCAGCCCTATGGATTGATTAAACCAGAAACCATGCATTTCCCATGTCTCAGCTACAGTGCTCAACATCTTTCGTGAATGATCCAAGCAAACATCCCTCAACATAGGGCAGTAATTAAACCTAAAGTATTGAGGGTGTGCTACAAGCATAAAACATACCTCAGTAGCTTAATTTGTATCACACACTGAGCAGAGCTTTCTCCTCAATCACATTTAAGATTAAAATCAAACTTTTTTTAAACAAAAAAATAGCACTGAGTTGCACTATCAGTCCCAAGACTTGTGACTACTTTCATCAGGGAACGGCGCTGTAGTGCCAACTTCAATGCTCCAAAGTTTAATACCAAACTCATAAAGCTTCTGTTCAGCTTTTGTTCAGTCCTATTTTGCTAGAAGCAGCTGAATTCCTTCTAGATGTGCTCAGGAGCTGTCAGACTTGATAAGAAGCCAAGACCAAGCAACTGAAGGATGCTTATTCCTGTTTTCCATACAAAGTGTAATCCATGAACTACATCCAGTCAGTTCTTTGTGTTGGAGTTTTGAAAAAAGGGGAGAAAAAGCAAGGCAGGATCAGTCTGCTATAGCAGTGACATAAGCCAGCTGGAGACTTGCCAGTTACTAGGGCTCAGAAATAGACAATAATTTCACCTTTGAGATTCAGATTTTCAGCATCTCTCACAAGAAGCACCCACCATCAAGCACAGACCAGTCCTGTCCTCCCCGGCTGACCACAAGCTTGTGATTATCCCATTTATGCAGAGGAGTACGTACTCATTAAAGGAAAAATCTGTCATTCAAGTAGCAAACAGAAGAGTAATTAGTTTTAAAATTAAGAGAGTAATTCCATTTATTACAGACAACATATGTCATGTAGCTATTTCCCCAAATAACTGCAGCTTCATAATCAAATGACTTACTCTAACTCCTTTCCTTTGCTGTTGTGGGAAAGAATGGCACAAATCAAAGCAGCAATGCTACAGTGTCAGATAAAAGACAAGCAATATGAGCCAGACTATGAATAAAGCATAAAAAGAAAAAGGAGATTACTTCCTTGTTTTAAGATATGATTTTAGGGATTGTTTTGAAGACTGAAATAAACCAATTTTCCAGAAGGGGTCCAAAATCAAGCATCTCCCTAAACACACTCACAATGCAGCACAACAGATTAAACAAGCAAAAGGTAAAGTTTCTTTCTCACAGCAAGACAGGATTCAGTTAGTGTACTATTTCTGCATAAAACAGGATTGTTTCTCCATTTGGAAGTTAAAGCTAGTGCACATCTACGGAACTGTTTCTTTTGAAGCATCTCCTTTGCAATTCACAAAGCTTCCTAGCAGCCTTGAAAAAAATCTCATCAACTCAGTCAAACCCCATTACCATATAATAGGCCCTCTCTGTAGCTAGACTCAAAGCAGCAATCTAGAAAAACGGACTCCTTTCATCCACTGTGCTTATAACTAAGGAAGAAAACCTACAAAATGATTTATGCATTCCTTACCCTCCTCAGCTAGGGAAACCTCCAGGTACATTCATCCAGCTTTCAAAAGAAAGCAATGCATCCAAAAGTTCAGAAAATCCTGACTTTGACTTCTGATCTCTAGTCACAAAGAGGGAACCGAGGGGAAAAAACTGTACGTATAGCATTTTATATTAACCCCAAACTAGTCTGGTTAAAAGAGAAGACACTTTCAGACAGGAGTTTGTCTGCATCTTCCAGCCATGCTCCCTTTGCTCTCATGCCCTTTAGAGCATCAGTCAGACCAGAGCTACCCCTCAAGTGCTTCATCTGCTTCTGTGCTGGAGGCAAAACTCGGTGTGAAGTTCCTACAAGGGAAACCAGCTTGAGATAGAGAAGATATTTGTAAATCATAGCCTAACTCTGGCCTTCTAGCTCACCAAAAAGTAATCCACATGTTCATCTCCTATTAACTCACCCATACCTCACTTCATCTTACCTGTGACTGCCCTTCCCTCGTTAGCTAAGTTTTAATCAGATCATTTTTAGGAACATTTAGTGTTTCAAAAAAACCACATCATCTTAGATTGATCAATTTCCATTATATTTTCTTTCATTTCATAAATTCAAGTTTACTTCAGCAGTTGCAATTGCTCATTAGGACATCTGGAAACCGGGTACCCTCAGCAACCACCACACACAGCACATCAAGGACACCATTTCAGAAACTAATCCTGATAAGAGAGGTAAAAGATAACAATATCACCCAACCTCCTAACCTGAGGAGTATCTTACAGTCTCCAGGCAGAAACAGGATGAAGGGAAAGCCATTGTTCACCCACCAGCCACCACCACACACCAAGACACTTTCATCTTTGCAAAACCCTTGCCCCAAATAGCTTAAGTATTCATACAGCAAATGATGTTCAAATCCTGCTCCCAGAGCAGGAAATAGAAAGTTAGTTTCCTAGTTCTAGTTTATGTCGCATCATTTTTAAATGATAAGGGCTTTTATATTTCTTATAATTTTTGATCTATCACCTTCAGCTTCTCTCAGAGATAAAACTGGAAGCCAATGTTATCGTGTGCAAACACTATTAAATGGAAACTTGCTCATCTCACATTCAGAAAGCCTTTCTATAGTCTTTAACTCCACTGTTGTCAATCAAAAACCTCATTACACAGGAAACTGAAGGCAAATAATCCTTGTATAACAAGTTTTTGATTGACAGAAGGTTTGTTAAACACAGCTCTAAGATCAGAGAGGTTCCTGACAGGAGCAGGAGATGGTTGAACCAGGCCACTTACAAATCCACAGTTAATACTACAAAGGTAACAGAAATCAATTCTGAACTTCTTAAACCAGGAAATGTTACTTTTGTAATTACTGCATTTCAGTGCCAACTGGTGGCCTATGGCAAACTAGCAAGCCCACACCTCGCTTTTCAGCCGGGCTCATGGCTGAGAGTCCATATGTGCATGTACATGTGTGAGCAGACAGCAAACACCGTGCCTGGGTCACCAAGACCTTAAGCGTTTATAAACCAGCAGTGGATTGCCAACCTTCTATGCTGCGCCTAAACCCACTTAATCCCTATGTTTGCTGGGTTCCTCAAACCCCCATAGCACAGTAAAGCCACTTAAACACTGGAGCCTGATTTTAATCAGATCAGCACAGATCACACAGCCTTATACGAAATCCTCCATGACTCTACATGGGTGAAACTACAGAATGGTGGATTTCCTGCAGTTTACCGCACCGATAGCAGCGGCTCGCTGCATCAGGATCAAAGGTGGCACCAGGATCTCCCAGGACCTTCATATCATCTCCTCCTATGGCTACAGCATTTGCCACCAAAACCTAACAGCTCTGTTCACCTCTCCTCTCCCCTCCCACACCCACAGGTACTCGGCGAGCGTATGAGACATCCAGGTTTCACAGGCAAGAAGTCAAGCAAGATAACAAAATTATGAGTTCTGGCAAATATTTCCGCTCATACTATTTCTCTTACAAAACCAAAGTTTATAAACCGAGCATTTTGTGGGAAAAGCTTGGAATCAGGTTTTATTTTCAATGGCGTCTCTACTTCGATTATTTTTTTCGCACAGCATTTCTTCATTTTTCATTTGAATAAAACTCACTGCTCATTACGTGCTACACAGATCAGGACAGAGAAGGGGCTAAAAGCACCTTGATTCCAGCTGGGACGCAGGGGCAGCTGTACACAAGATCCCCAAGGGTCTGAGTCTGAGGAACCTGTTAATGGGCAGAGCCCCTA
The DNA here is from genome assembly GCA_026413425.1 of Tringa solitaria. Taxonomy (NCBI): domain Eukaryota; kingdom Metazoa; phylum Chordata; class Aves; order Charadriiformes; family Scolopacidae; genus Tringa; species Tringa solitaria. The sequence continues at coordinate 33,994,045 of JAOXJM010000052.1, forward strand.
CTGTAACTCAGAAGGCTGCTGCAAGAATCGCTGCCAGGAGTCTCAACACGATGACATACAAGCTTCTTTGTTTCTAATGAGGTCATCCCATTCTCAAGACAGACGATGACTATTTTTAAACTTCAGCATAGAAAAACCTATCACTTTGCAGACAAATTTTCTAGGACTCCAGCAATCTCCTCCTCACAAAAGCTTTTAAAAATAGACTCCTACACACTTATTACTCAACTTAGTGATCCAGCCCTCAAACACACCAGGGCTATCTGTCACTATAGAAACTGTTTTCCCTGGGAGCATCTTCTCTCACTGCAGGGAGAGTTGCCCTTGGAGCTGGAGGTGTGGCAGCACAGAGGCCCTGTTTTATGATCTTGCTGGCAAAGCTTTCCTCATCCTGTCGCCACACACCTGGGCACAGCGAAACACTCCCTTGGATTCCCACTGACTGCAATTCAGGGAAAAGGTGATGAGAACAGCTCATCCCTCACAGCCAGTATCCTCAGCAGCTCTGGGACAAAAGTCAGCCTCAATTGCACCAAAACCTCGGCAACTGCAGTGGTGTCAGAAAGGGACACTTCCACACAGAGGGGAAAAGAACAGAGTAACTAGAGGACCACCATGAGCAGATAAGAACTATGAATAGGGGAGCCTTTAAGAAGCGACCATAAATTTGGTAAGCTTCTTAACTGTGCCCCAAGGAATATGATGACAGATCAAACATGACAATTCAAAGTTTTGGATGCCAGACATTATTCCAAGACCCGCTCAAAGGCACAGGCACTCTAAACTTCTAGTTATCCCAAACAGATGTCATTTCAGAGACTGTCAGTGTGCACGGCATTGCAGCCTGGTCCTCGCCTTGCTGTGATAAAGGATAACTAGGAATAGAACTATAAGCCCTACAGTAAAAATGGGGTTAAGTCTGAGGAAAACAGCTTATTTGAAGTTGTTGCTGTAAACCAAACAAGTTTGATTAAACTATAACTTAATCACCAATAGCAACGCCCTAAAAAAACCCCACATCTCAAGCAACTCAGACTGCAGAGCTATTTTCTTTTCAGAACTGGTTTCCTTTGTTGCCATGGTTATTGAGCATCTTCTCAGACTCTCAAAGATTTCTTATCTTGCATCCCCTCCTGACCCCTGATACTCCATCCATTGGGCCACCTCTGGGATGAGCAAGACCAACATCTATCCTCAGAGCTTGTTTTCCAAGCTATCTTAATTTTAAACAGTTTTATTGACACTCAAGAACTCAGTGATGTCCTCTCCTGCTCTCTGGCCAGCACATGAGAATAACCCCTGCACCTCATTAAGATGATCTTGAGTTGTATGTAATTTGCCAGTTTAGGCCCTCTACTTCTTTTGCATGAACAGGTAACATCCAAATTCTTTTTGTACAGAAGCTAGTCACATGCTGCCCAAATAGATTGAACACAAAGCAGATCAGGAAACACCATAGACACCTGAAATCATGCAATAGCCTATATTTCAAGCATTCCAGACACAAATACATTCACACCTTTAATGGTAACACATTCCTATTACTCAAACAGATTCACGGAAGCATTGAGCTATATAATACACAATTTACCACCCCACCAGCCACAACGAGCATGCCTAGCACGTATCAGCCTAACAGTTAGCTGCTTGCTTTTGAAAAGGCTTGCATGTTTACAAGCTTTCCTTTGCACACAGTGACAGCCTGTTTACCCATGCATTTCTTTTCTGTACAGATCACGTACCCCTGGAAGCAAAGAACTACTAAGTTATTTGTGAGGAGAAGACTATCAAAAACCACTTACAAATTTTAGATCATTCCCAGAGATTAACAAACTGGTTCTGCTAGCAGGAGAGAGGCAGGAGGTCAGCCATACCTTCTTAATCACTCAAATGCAAAATTCCTGGGATAGTTCAAGGTTAAAAAGTCAGGAAATGGGAGTTGAGGCTTCTCACAACATTAACTTGCCTGCCAGCCTGTATATCCTGCATGCTTTGCTGAACCAATTAAGCAGAAAAGATATAAAAGAGTAAGGCACAACTTGGTGAGAACAGTGCAGCACTACTAAACTCAAAGCATGCAAGAGTTGGAATTTAACCATGCAAGTCATTCAAATGTCTTTAGTTTTAAATAGCTGAGGTTGTTTAAGTTTGCTTTCCTTTTTTCTAGGATGAGAAGCAGCCTTGCCACCTGCTCAGCCTGACTAGATTAACTTAACATCAAGTCAGCTTTCTCTTCACACAAGGTTCAACTGTTCTCAAAGAAGGGAACTGGTCACTTCACAGTAAAGGGTAAATTGTCTACCAAACATCCAGACAGAGTAGTTAGACTGGTTTCTTGACATATTTGGGAGATTATGAACTGGAAGGCTTGTCTCTGTTCTTGCAGCCTGCACTCCTACTTCGCTGAAAGGCTGCCTTCAGTGTGGGTGGCAGCAGTTTACATTGGCAAGATGCCTCAAGATAAAGAGGTGTATAGGACAGACTCCCCCCCACAATACAGCTCCTATAGCAGGGAACCAATAGCTACTGTTAGAAAAAGATAAATATTTGAGATTTTGGCAATGAGGCAAGTATTGAACAATTGCTGTACCTTGGCGTCAAGGCACACATCATCCCATGGATGGTGACATGCTGGACAGGCAGGGGCAGAGTGAGCACTGGGCTGACCATTTGGGCGTCTATGAAGGGGAACAGATTTGTGGTCCACCCCACAATCTGATTTTATCAGGCACTGAATTCGCATTTCATGTATGGTGATCAAAAACCTTAATTATTTGAGAAGCAAGGCATGTTGCTATATTTCTTACCAGCATGTTCTACCTCTACTGTGAAAGAGCAGTATGATGCCAAATACCTCCTGCAACACTACCAGCTCCTGTGCCCTTTATTCACATGAAGTGGGAAAACAGCTCTAGGATGGCACCACTGGACTCATGTAGGCTCCCTAGTCTACTCAGTGTAGAAACCAAGCACTGCTAGTATGGAAGCATATTCAGAGAGGGGCAAGGGAAGTACAGGAGGCTGGTTTTACATGTAGTTTGCATGCTGCTCCCTGGTTCACCCACCAGCACTGGGCTAATTACTAACTCTGTACAGCAGCTTTAGTAGGGCTGTCTGCTTGCTATTTCTGCATTATAAACATTCTTATCGACTTATATAGCTATTTGATGTTCCTCATCCCGAACAGGTACATCAGCGGGCTCTTTGTCCTGCATCACTTGCAGAACAGTCTTGGCAAGGAGCTGGGCAGCACCACAGGCTCTTCTGCTCTTTGCCCCAAGACAGATCAGCCGTAAGCACTTTGCTTTTACGCAATGCCTAGATCAGTTCTGGAAACATTACTTGATTGCTGTCTGATCTGACAGCAGCCTGTCAACTCAGAGATCTTCTCCAGACAGAGCTGAATCCAGCTACACGTAGGAAACTACCAGGTAAAGTAAACCCCAGAGAGGCCCCAGTGCAGTCACAGGAGGACATGGGCCCCTTCAATGCCACTGTAAACCCAGCGGTACCAGGTATGAACAGGACTATTGCTGGCTGCCTGGAAGAATCAGAGGAGATGCCTGGTCAACTTGGAGCAGTGGTGAAGTCAGAAGAATGGAAATCCTTCTAGTTGCAAAGTAATTGTGAATTCAAGGCACAGAATGCATATTTATGCATAAGCACTGCCCCACAGACTGTAATTATGCCTTCATATCCTTCAAAAAGGGCAAACCAAAACTACCTCAGTCAGACTTGTGGGTTAGCACTAAAGACAGCCTTTGGAAATGAAGGCATGGCACCATACTTCTGCTCCAGAAAGGAGAAAGCCCAGCTTACACAGCACTCAGCTCATGGATGTAGCAACTGCTGAAGCACATAAGCAGCTGGAATTCACAATATCAGCTTTACTATCTACTACTGTTGCTATTCGTGTTGATGCAATGCCTTCTCAGTTCCTGAAAAGTCATACTGTATAAAAATAAACAGAAATGTCAAAACAAGAACAGATGTCTAGAACAACCTCAGGAGACTAAAGCTTTAGGAGATGTAAAGAGTTAGAAGTGTAAGATAAGAGCATAAAGCTAATACATTTAGTAACTTTTTCATCCAAAGTAACAAAGCCTTGATTTACTGCGTAGTTAAACCACAAAAAAATTATTCCAAACTGTGTTTATAGACAGAACTGTACAAAGCACAAAACACAGCTCAATACTTCACACATTGCAAGGAAGTCAATGCAAATCAACAAATATTGAAGTTTGCTCGCTCATTTGAGGATAGCAAAAATGAGATTTGCATCACCAAGTGAGTTTAATTGATTTACTCTTACAAACATCATTTATTTCGAATGATCCACTATCAATATATTTTGCCAACAGATTAAATTTGTGTTAACATAGACATTACAACGCCACTTGCTCTTTGCATTCCCCTTCCCCACCTATCTCGCACAGCTTAAAGCCCACTTGCAGTCCTCCTGCTGTCTCCAAAGTAGCACAAGCAGCCTGCTGAAGATCTGCAGGCCCAGCACAGGCCAGAGACTCGGATCACAGCTCAGATCAAACTGGGAGCAGGACTGTGGGTTTGGTACTGCCCACTCTCTAGACTCCGGAGCAGTGCCACTAAGGTGAAAGCCTCTTCGGGTTCAGGACAAACATGCATTTCACCACAGGCAACACCAAACATACCAGCACCATTGTATCTTGAAAATGGAATATCACTTGCAGCACCCCTTGCAATTCCCAGCTGTCAGGTCTAGGGGTGGTGAGGAGACCCACCCTCCCTGGGCACAGGGAGTCTCCACAGCTGAAGCACGTGTGACACCAGGAGAGCTGCCTGCTCCCCCACTAAACACCAGCACACAGCCAGCAGTCTCCTCCATGTCCCTGGGGAACCCTTTCCTTCTTCTTTGCATGGAATTTACAAAGCCACAGGAAAAATAAATGAGTTTTCCTAAAGCATTTTAGATCGGTGTATGAGACTGAGACAGGGGACAGTAACTGTGAAGTCAGCAATTTCATGATACAGTCGTCTTGTGTCCTGACCAGGAGGAACATTTTAGTCTTCCTCAAAATTTAAAAAAATTGAGACAAATCCCAGAAGCAACATGTCATTTTTCAGAATTCAAGGGAACTCCTTCTGAAAATTTCATTTCCCGGGACTATTTACAACTCAAGTATTATTGCAGGGAGTATTATCTGAGGACCTCTGTGAAGACAAGCTCATGGGTGCAATTGGTATCAATTGTTCAAAGAGGATGTAAGTAGAAGGGCTCAGCAGTTACGTATAAACAGTAAATGATATCCTGATCACAAATTACAACCGGATGCCAAAAAAGCAATGTGGCATCTTTAAATGTGTATGTGCACGCACATGATGCAAAAGCATCATCTTTTACCATGGGGTAACTGACAGTTATTTTGCTGTAAAGACCTTGTAGAGAAGGCACTGCTATGTGTTCTGGCCTGAGGCAGTTAACCAAGTTTCTACCTAATGCAGTGTATCATAATTGGTTTTTGCTTTTGTTTTTTGGGAGGTTTGTTTTTGTGGTTTTTTTTTTTTAAGTTTCCAATAGATCTTAACAGAGGTACCAGGTATGAAAAGGTTTTTAGTTATTTCTCAGCTCAAAACGCACAGCATTTCTTTCCACCAAGCAAAGACTCAGCAGAGGTGCCACTTCATCACTGCTGCTCACACTTCATGGTCTAGGTATGTGTCAGAGACACACCTTTCATAGTCTTACTATTAATATTTAGCTACTATTTTACTTTAGTGTATGAGAAAAAAAAGCACAGGATGCTCTTTCTAAAGGAGCAATCTTCCTCTTTCCAATATACCCCAGTGAAGGTGACCAAAACCACCTTAGATTGATTATGTCTTTTCGATACCACTGTATTCCTACTTTTTCCATCCCCACTTCTTCCTCATACAACAGATGTGCAAGACTCCTTTGGACCTTGAAAGATTATTAACTCCTGACAGCAAAGTTAAGTCAACTACTCTAAATCCCTCTGGAAGCAATACAGCGTACTTTGAAATATTTCTTATGAGAGAAATATTCTAGACAAAAGAAACTAATTGTCAATGGTCTTTGCATATTATCTTTGCTTTGGTGTGCTGAAGCTTCTCACCAAATTAATCTTTTTCCATAGTCAGTCTCTTGCTCTTCCAGAGAGTCAACTCTGCTAGCAAAGCCTCCAGACTTCGGGGAAAAAATAGCAACCTTCTTCCACATTTAAAAAGGCCAGATGTACAGCACTCAGGGAACAGGAAAAAATTGCAACTTTTTATAAAAAAGAAATAAAATCAGAGTAACCCCTAAGGACTAAATTCTGTGTTTGGTGATAACATTATAACCTTACTGGCATTGATGCTACAGCACAGGAAAGTTTCACCTCAACAGTACTGGCCACTCACCTCTGAAGTCACAAAGCTAGTGACAACAGCCAAGGCCTCCTATACCCACATGAAGTGTCTGAGACAGAGGTCCTTATGAGAAGGCAACCAGCGTTCTGCTAAGTCAAGCTGAGAGCAAGCTGGTGGCCCTGCAGGCAAACCACTCCTCAGAAACCCAGGTCACAAACTCTGTACTGGAAAGATCTTCAGATACCAGAAGAACTGGACTGCCCCTGCCAGCAGGAGCAAGCCAAGCTCCATCTTCCTGAGCAGAGGCCACATCGTTCCACAGTAGCTTAAACCAGACTTCCCAAGATCATTAGCACACATCTGAATTCCTAGCACACATCTAGATCCTCTAAAACTGAGAAGGACCCGAATTTGATAAGCGATACAAGATTTTTGCCCAAATGCTCTGAGCCAAGCATTTAGAAAGGAATTATCTGAAAGACACTGGCAAACACCTGGATTCCTCTAACAAAAAACACACAGCACACAGGAGTAAGTTCATACAGCCATGGAGAAAGACAGAGGTTTCTATTGTATCCTTGTCAAGAGGGGAAAAAAAACCCAATAAGTTTTAAGTACCTGCTCCCAAAGTTGCAGCACAGTCTCAGAAACAGAAGTGCCACAGCCAAGCTGTAATGATACTTAAGATTTCTTCAGTAACGCAGCATTAATCATTTTTGCAGCACGTATTCACAGTTGCAGTAGTAAGTGTTGATTTCCCTTTTGCACTACAAGTGTTGCTTTATCTGTACTGTGACACTTTCCTGGGACATGCTTTAGGGTTAAACATACCCAAAAAGCATTTTTAAAAAGGCTCAATTTCTAGGCAATGCAGTTCCTTAACCTGAATCAGCATGTGACTGTACAAGGACATGTACCAGTACAGGGGAGGGAGGGAGAATTGTGTCAGATCCACAGCACAAAGACATCAGCACCTGAGCCAGGCTAATGGCTTGTCACTCCCACAAAAAGCATCTCTCCCACCTTCCATCCCACACACTCTGTCCTCGCTCCTCAAACAGCTCTGCTCTCCCCGGTCGCACCCTCCAAGCCCTCCCAAAGCCGCTTCCATTCAGTAACACAATGCAAGAGCACCCAGACCTCTCCGCCGGGAGAACGCACAGCCGGGGTAGCGGGGCTCGGCAGCCGGTAGCACGGCAGCGACAGAGGAGTGTCAGGGACAGAAGCGGCACTGGGGAAAGCCACCACCCCCCTTGCCCGTTGTGATGAGCTGTCTGGCTGCTCACCAGACTTCTGGGCACCGAACTCATAGATGAGCTTCATCTGCCGTGGAATCATAATTAAAACTGGTCCTCTCTAGTGGCCCATCTTCTCCAGCTGCCAGACTTTGCCTTGCTACTGCTTTCAGACTCATTATTACTTATAAATGAAGCGCATAGAGTCAGCCAGCTTTAGAAGCTGGCCCCTTAGGTTTAGGCACACCCTTGGATCAGGGCAGCCCTGCTGCAGGACTGATGGACACCCTGCCACGGGACCGACATCCAGAAGATGTGACACGGAGCCGTTTGCCAGAGCTCTGTGCAGCCGTAGGGCTGCGCCCAGCCCGGCTGGTGGAGGAATGTGCTCCCTGACTGCACCTTTTCATCTCGATAAGGATTTTCAAGGTCATGTGCACTTCCCTGCCGGCTCCTCCCTGGCTCCAGTGCAATCCCAAGCACGCAGCCCTGGGCCCTGCTGCTCGTTCCCACCCTCCACGTCTCCCAGATTCCAGCACAACCCGTGGCATTCCCCCGGCTCCCCAGTTAGCTGCACCTCTCCCCCGAGAGCAAGCAGGCACAGCACTGCAGCGGCGGCCGCTTCCCCAGCAGGACCAGGAGAACTCTGCAAAAGGGCTGGCGACCTACAGGATTAACATTTCTGAATTACACGTCTCATATAAGAACAGGTTGCAGCCCAGGCCAAAGCCTCAAACTCTGAGAGGAGGGCTCTAGTTGTAACTCGTGTCGTGCACGCTGAAGAACATGGCCACACAATCCGGTGAGCCTGTCCTCAAGGCAACATGGAGGCTGCCTTCAGGGACAGCCCATCACCCTGTCCCCACACTCCCAGAACAGCGAGCCAAACCAGCCCGGCACTAGTCACCAAGGGGGAAGAGCTGCTGGCCAGCCCAGGGCTCCGAGGAAAGGCAGCAGTGATGGTTCCAGGCCTGGGGAGCCCCGCTCCTCCGGGCACAGGGGGGACAGCCCCCTCTTCCCTGACCAGCGGCCATCGGTGCATGGATACAAGCAGCTCCAGGACCCAAAGACGCTCCTCACACCACGTAAGATTTGTAGATAACTACTGGAGAATCATACACGCTGCCTGCTTACAAAGCCAGCTAATTATACAATCTGTTAAGCATGTATGCGCACACAACGGTGCTTTGAGTCATTAGGGGACGGGATTTATACTTCACTGCACGCATCTTGCTCTTTGTGAGTGCGTGCCTGGATACAGCCAAAATGAACACAAGTATCTGGAATGTCTGCAGCTCGCCGGCCAGCCCATCTGAATACAAAGCTGAGTGCCTGGCTGTGTGTGACCCCAGTTGCACATATTGCTCCCCCAACCACGCCAAAAATCCCTGTTCCCTTCTTTACCACACTGAGCATCTGCAAGCAGGGCACGGCATAATGTTTACACCATATTCTGGAGCTGTGAGGGCCACGTTAGCAAGGACAAAGCAGCAACGCAGGTGATGGGTTGTGAAGACAAAGAACTGGATGTCGGAGCCAGCAGCCCTGCCTGCCATAACACAGCCATCCCAGCTTTAATCCCAGCAGAATCCCAGAGCTCTGGCCAGCAGGGACCTCGGCTCCAACAGCAGCAGCCACTCCTCAACAGCCAAGCCCACATCAGATGGAGATCCCTGTCATAGGTGTTTGCCAGACAGATAATGCCAATGACAGATGTCTCTTCCCTTCAGTCATTTCCCCTTCATTTACTAGTGCCAAATTTTGCCCCCACTGCTTTCAGGCAATGGCTCTCTCCAGAGCAGCCCAGTGCTTTTTACAGAAAAACTGAGAGCAATAGCTACGCTTTTCATGGATTATATGATCATTCAGGCATTTCTTATTTTTGGAAGAATTTTGTCTGAGAATTTCACTTCAGCTTCCCAGATCTCCAAATATTTAATGTTACTCGCAGGTCAGCTCTACACCCCCTAAATCAATTGGCTCCATGCTATGGAATGCCCTGTCCTAAGGAATCATACACCTATACTTTATGCTATAATTTCAGAGGAATGTACTTGGCACAGGATTTTCCATTTTTACCTTCTATGCATTGCCATCTAGCCTAATTATTTAACATGAACTCTGAAACAGAAGGATTTTAAGCATTTGGTGCATAAAGTACAAAATACTACTTAAGGCTTTGTAACGAGTCAAGACCATTTCACATGTTCCTCTTCTCTGCAAGTCAGGGGAAGCAGAAGATACCAACTCTAAGAGTTGTCTTGGAAAATAGGAGTTGGTCAAAATAAGCTCTTAAAGATCTCATAAAGACCACACAAACCTAGCAAGGTATGGTAGGAAATCACATCTTTCTTTATGTCACATCAAGCCCCAGCACCTGCTTACATCACATGCTCATCTGTAACAGGGTATGTTTTCTCTCAGTTTTCAAAGCAGGTGATGTAACCAGGAAAAGATGATGGTGTAGATACCCCTATGGTCTCCTCACAAAATAAGCCCTCCTTGTATAGCAACCTAGCAAACAAGTCACAGGATCTGCAGGTGCTTTGAGGTAGAAGACATTTCACTCCTGAGATTTTCTTGTGGGGTATGAAATGCCCTGGGTCACCAGGGACATCCTTTCCAGGAGGAATGGGACAAGAGGCAGCATTACTTTCCAAAAACACATGCTTAAGAGCCAAGTTATTTAGCAACTCAATTGCTATGTTCAACTCTTTTATACATCCACCTTGCTCACACAAGAAAGTACTAACACATTTGCTCATTTAAATCACCACCACTGGATTTCCAACCTAACAGCTCCACAAGGAGATGTCCACATGTCAAGAGATGTCAAATTCCAGAATAGGATGTCTCTCTACACATTTAGGTTGTTCTTATCTCCAGTCACCTTAAACAGTACCTTTCCTTGACATTTACAGAGCAAGGTTCTGAAAAACAAACTACTTAACAGTCTGTCTTCTCTATGCCCAGCCCAAATCCTGTAGAGCTAACATTGTTAGAAAGACATCCTTGTCCAGCTTACCTTAGTCCTGTTTCCCCTTCTTTTACCCATCTGAAAACCAGAAGAGTCTGGGTGTTTCTTTCAGGCAGTGTGAAATACTATTTTGTTCCAAAACCCCTCAACAACATCCAGCAGTATTTATAGCTGCCAAAGGATAAGAAGCAGATGAACCATTAAACTCCATTTTAAGTTTTACTCAGTACAAATCAGTATTTGTAGCAAGATATTTCAGGTAAAACTAAAGCAGCTGAGGAGGTGGAAAGTGTTACTGGAGCCAGAGCTCTGTGGGTACGCACCCCAGCACCGGGCAGACACCAAGGAGCACAGCCTGCACACACCGAGCGTGCTGCTCTCCAACCTAATCACACCAGGCCCTCTGCAAATTATTAGTTGCCTGATCTGGCCTCAGCTGTAACTTGTTTGTAACTTACTGAAGCTCTTCGAATACAACCATCACTGTTGCTCAAGGCAATTACCTAAAATATCTCAGCTATTCATTCCCATCCTCCTTTTTAAGTAGAAGCTGTATTTAACGAATCTGACATTGTGCCTTATAGCATTATATATCCGGTCTTAAGCAAGCCATCACAAGAGCTCACGGGTTTGAAATTTGCTGCTTAACTGAGTACTACTTCACCATCAGCACCTGAATGAAATGCAACTCCCATACCCGCATTTTCAGCGAACAGTTTCACTGTATTATTCATTTCTACCCAAATGCTGATCTACACCATCAATGCAGAATTCTCAACATCTATATTAACATACTCCTATCAGCTCAGCTAAATAAATCATTATCCACAGTTCAGCTCATCTGCAAAGACCACACTGAAATTCTCCAGCAAACAAAATACTCCTCTTGCCCTTGCCTAGTATCTCTAAGCTAACCTACAGACTGATCCAGAGAAGCAACTTGCTATCAAGTTCCAAAATCAGTGATGAATCTGCAGAACCATTAAAAACACAGACCTTACTGGCAGAGGTCTTGGAACACTCCTCCTCCCACTAATAATGCCCTTTATTCAATGTCCTTCTAATAATTGCCAAATCAATGGCATAAACAGATGCTGCTGCTCCACACCAGAAGACAAAGGACAGCAATACTGCAGAAACTGCAGGGCTTGAGATGAATGAAACATGATATTGAAATTCTCTCTAACAGCATTTCAGAGAAAAATGTTGAGTGTTTTGCTAGGCTCCCGAGCAACCACATGCTGAGTGAGGCCAACATGCAGGTAAACCGGTGCCTCCCGTTATGCATGCAGAAGATACAGAAAGAAGCACGAACCTTTTTAGGTGTCACCTTCACAGTGTCGCAGCAGATGGAATTACAGCCCATGGCGCAGCACTGAGAAAGCATCAATCTGATATTTAAGCTGTCTGCTTTGAAAGACAAACTACAAGTGACAGGGCTGCCTCGCTGAACCCATGCTTGCCACCCGCGGTGCCAGGCAAGCACAGCACAACTGCACCGACTGCGGCTCAGGAGCAAGCCGTGACTTCTAGAGGAACCGTGTTTTGCAGGAAGGTGGCTGCCACCCAGCAGGTCACTGCTGTAAAAGACAGTCCTTGGGCTATTCCAACTTACTGCAGCAGCAGAAACGGTGCCCGGAAAAAGAGGGAGCAGTTTTCCAGGCGCCAGCGACCTCAGGGAGGAGACGGATGGGCACCAGGGCTGGAGGAACGGCCACCACCCACGGCCAGAAGGCTCAGTCGCTCCTCAACCCCTTCCAGCCCCACAGCCAGACCTCCAGCAGCACAAGAGGGCAAGACTAAATGATGCACTCCAGCCACAACCAAGCTCTAGGGCAAAGGTTTTAACTTCTTCCACCAGCAAACGTACGAGTGGTCACAATACTGTAAGCAATGATTCACTGTGCTCTTCTGAGATGGATCCAGAGGCAGTCACTTATGGTTACTGAAATGGGGGAGGGAATCAAATTCACATCCCATCCAGCCTCTTCGTAAGCAGCCCTCATTGAAAAAAAAAAAGTTTGTTAATAAATTAAACCCTTCTATTTTTCCTCATTAATATATAATACAAAATACTGGGATAAAACCAGCTCATACAGCCTCACAGCACTCTGAAACATCACACCCCACACATCAGCCATTCCCATCTGCACCTGAACCCCTAAGTGTCCACCATATAAAGCCAAGAAGTCACCCACTCAGCCTAAGGAGGCCAGAGTTCAGTTACCCCAACTTTGTCCTTTCTATGGAACTAAACTAATTCATATTCTTCAAGTACCCAGTGCTGCATTTCCAACCCCTTATGTGACCAGCCACCAGCCCAGACACACTGATGCTCCGACATGGCAGATGATAACAAATTCTCAGTGCTCATTGTAAAAGCAACAACTTTTCAGTTACCTGGAAACACTACTTCAAATCAACCGAGGTACAGCTTTGTACAGCAGAGCCCCCAGGCACCAAAGGGACATCACCTCTGCCTCATGCCTCCCTGATCACAACACAAGACAGCAACGGGGAATCCAGGGCTCTTCTCTCATCATCAAGGAGCAGACCCTAAACTGTGACTGAATGACAAAAACAAGTAAACAGGACTAAAGGGGCAATTTGTTACACCTGTGCCAGCCAGAAAAATGCATATATAGTCCTTACTGAATTGAGTACAGTGCCCTGTTTTCTTGCTCAGTCAAATCAAAGCATCCCAGCAGCAGGCTGTTACAAAACAGGAGCAGAAAAGCTAAATCAGACAACACCACCTTCCAAGAGGGACTAACCTCAGCAGGGAGGAAAGAACATGAGAACTTTGCTGCTTTTACCTTCCAGCATGAACGTACTTTATATTCTTCCCAACACAAACCTGATGCACAAAGGAGAAAGAGCTGATAAAGCTACAAAAAGGAGCAATTCCAAAATACCAGCGGAGTGCAAGTAAGTGACACTGTGTAATGGCCCAGATAAAAGAATAAACCACAGCTTTCACAAAGGGTGAAAAAGTATTAACATCGATGTAACTGAACGTGCCTAGGTCCAGTTTTAAGAACTAAGCAGAACTTTAATCCAAAAAAACCTAACCACAGTAATACAGGAACACCTGCCGATCACAAAAGTCCAGTGCTTCCTGGCCATCAGTCTGCTGCACAAGCAAAGCAGCTGGTGAACCCAGAGAGGTCACCTCCAGCTGCGAAAGGACCCCCAGGGAGGCGAGGGCAGGCACGGAGCATATAACACAACTGTATGACAAGTCCCAAACTTATCATAGCAGTATTAGAGGCGTACACTGAACTCTGTTTTTTTCAGCAGGATGCCTGTCAGTTGCTGTCCCATTTGCACAGTGGCATTTAGTCCAATGACAGAAGGGCAAGAGAAGCCAGAGTCGCATCATCCCACCCTGCCCAGAAACTGTGTCTCACAGAGCACTCACCGGCAATAACAACCTAAGCTGCAGGAAACAGTTACTCTATAGCAGTACTTTTCCCCACTCATGATGTTGGAAGGTGTATACTTTGTCCATTTTCTTTTTTTTTTTTAGTGTTATATGAAGAACTGAGACTACAACCTTTAAAGGCAACTCACTTCAATTGTACAAAGGCTACTTCTTCCAGACATCAGCACTCAAAGCTCTATTACTCATCTGCCTCTTTCCTTACCTACAAGATATGAAAGTTTAGACACAGGTATTTGACATAAAAATCAGTTGAGAAAAACATCCTAACAAGTTTCTAAGTCTATTTGCTTTTCTTAGCATTGTAAGGTTTACAATATTTCTTGCATGTCTCTGCTTCTCATGTTTTGTTCAAGACTTACCGATTATCCTAATAAAATAATGCCCAGAGCACATCAAAAATCTTTTAATAGAGTGAAAATTAGAGTATCAGATCTATTACACCACCCAGTCTTTCCCCTTCACTGGAGAAGCATTAGAGCCTTTGGACATCTCATTTCAACAAGAAGGTTATTTAGTTCTAGAGTTTAGAGTAAAGTATTTAATCGCTAAAGGATTTGCAAATTACACATGAATATGCATGTACCACTTCTCACCATGACATAAATCCTATTGTATATTTATGAATGGATTGCTTTGCCTCCAGCTTCTACATGTATATAAACACAGGTTTTAATCTTCAATTCCTTACTCCCGCCCTTCTTTTTAAGGAGTTGCTTAAACAAATTTGCATTTTTGGAATCTATTATCTACAGTGTATTTCTTCTCACCATTTCGTGTTTTTTTTTTTTTTTTAAACTTTGTAAACCTCCTTCTCCCATCAGGCAAAATGCTTACTTTATGAAAGGCCTTAAAGACCCTGTAAGCACAGCCACAAGAGCACTAAGCAACAGTGTTATACAGCTTGTGGGAGAGAATGTCAGAGCAACAACCACTGGAAAAAGGAGTGCTCTGGGGACACAAAGGCATGAAATGACAGGTCAACAGCCTGCCTTGGACCGCAGAGACACCAGCTAAGGGGAATTAAACCCTCCATAAGCATCTAGGAAGCAACATAAATAATAAAATCTCATTGTAAAATCCTTAATTCATACTGACTGACACAACTCCATTATTCCCTATGCCTTTCACTGGGTATCTACACCAGTCACAAAGCCCCTGGATCAAAGCAGCATTTCAGCCTGTCTCCAGCAAAACATTTGGTGAGAGGTGCTGCTGTCAGACAGAGGTGTGACCACACATCTGCCCGGCTACTCCAGGGAAAGCAGGAATTCAGACAATAATGCCTTCAAAGGTCATTGTTAAAATAATTTCATTGAGGTTATTCCGCTGCAAATCTATTCTGTGATAAATCTGATTGCAAAGAAACACTTACCAACACGCAGCACTCCATCAGAAGCCAGTGTTACAAGCAGGGTTCCAAGCAGAACAATTACGGGGATGAATTACCTCTTGGACTGTTCTCATTTTCGTTACTACACAGCAAAGCACTACACACCAAGGAGTTAACTGCACCAGCTGCCTTCCTCTTCCAAGGACCTGGTCTCACTTGGCTCTGCTCAGAGAACAGGAACAAGCATCAAGTCCCAGCCCACATCTTGCTGCCCTGCAGCAGGGAGCACAAGGGCTCTGGCAGCAGCCACGCAGACATGATGGGACATGGCCTGACACAGGACCAAGTCCTCCCACCCCCAAATAGTCATGGCCTGTTCACACATCCAAACCAGGCTGTGAACCACAGCACGCTCAGCTGCTGTCGTGTCTTCCTGCAACAATCAAGGGATATTTTCCCCATGGGGAGGAAGACGCACCACAGCACCTGACCCATAGTGACCACACCAGGAAGCACCACCAGTCCATCTGAGCTACTGAAGATGCGACACAACGTGTCAGAGCTAACATCCAAAACTGCTAGAGCCCGTGTCTGGGAAGCAGATAGAAAATAAACCAGGAAGCACTATGTGGTATTAGCTGCAGACTACTGGGCAAATAGAGAATAAAGATGAGAAAATTCAACAGGGAACATTTGCTTTAGGGATAAAAGTGGAATTTACAAACAATGTGTGAAAACAAGCCCTAGTGGAGTACTCTGTGTGACCGGTTCAGTTGCAAATTTGTCTTTGCAAACTGAGATTTCTATCTATGTGACTGACCCTTTTGCAAATGACCAAGCCAGGTTCCTCAGCCACATACACCTCCCTTTCCACCCACACGTTCTTCTCCTAAAAATAAATCTTAAAAAAAGTGAGGAGTACTGCCCAAGGAGTATAAGAGATCAGGCGAGCAACCAACATGTGCTTTAAGAAAGTATTTACATTCAGGTGACGCTTTCCTTAGTATCCTGCAAAGACCATGATGGCAGACACCTTCTAAATTGAATTACTAGTGAGCCAAATGCATGAGAAACTAACAGTGCTATACAATAGTCTATGAATAATTAACAGATGACATATGACAATGTATCTACCTTTATATGGAATTATAGAGCATATCAACTGAAAAAATATCACATTGATATCTGGATTTAAGACTAGATTTAAGTTAAATCTGGAAGCTCCTACATTCAAATTTGAAAAGCAAAAAATAGGAAAGTTACAAAGTCTAATATATCTTGCAAAACCTTGGTGCTCCAGAAAGCCATGGGACATGGTAGCAGCCATGACATTTCACTTCCCTGCATGTATCAGTTAAAATAAGACAGAATAACACTCACTGAGGACTGTAAGAAGATCTCTTTACCAGATAAATCTGCCCATGTCTAGAACATTGGAAAACTTATTCTGAGAACTAGCTGTTAAACAGTCTAAAGCCTTCTATGTATGTGTCCAGGTAAAAATTAAATAATCAGTGTCCCATCAAGGCAACAGTTTAACTTTGATGCTTAGATCTAGCAGGGTAAAACACTTACTAGTGACATAAGAAAAGACAACTGCCTAGTCTGGCTTGACCCATCACCACCTAAGACAGGCCACCGACCCCAGAGACTTCCCAGGAAACAGACTGGATAATTTGCAGAGCTGCACAACATGTGATGCAGTTGAATACTTTACATTATCATCTCCACCCAAATTCCCTTTGAGATAATTTGGATAAGCAGCTCAAAAAACATACTCAAGCTTTCATAGGTATGTGACTACGAGAACTTCCAAGTGTCCAGGATGAAGCTGTCAGTGTGATGACTCTTCCCATTCACTCCAGGGTCAGATGCCACCATCCAACAGACTGCTGCTGCCAATCCATGGTGGCAACCTGCCTGAGCCCCTCAAAGGGTGTCCCACAGGATTCATGCGCTCGATGGCTTGGAGGCTGCATGGGCAAGGGGACAGCCTGCACAGCTGGGCCAACAGCATGTCTTCTAGCACTCGCAGAGGCTCAGCTGGCTCAGATGTTGCATGAAATCAGAAGTTGTGCTTGGCAGCAGCAAAATTAATGGCAAAGTTATCCACAGCATAGCTTTACAGAGCAGTTCTGGGGCTACCTATGTTTTCCTGTGCTGTTTTAAGGGTCCAGAAGGTTATTTTGGCCGCTGCTGTTCCTCCGCAGGCCATCCTCCCTGGGGTAGGGTGGTGAAGGTTGAAATAGCAGAGAGCCCTCTCCTTAGCATGGGACTGCCCTTGTTCTGAGTACAAAGCTATTAAGGCAGTTTTAAGTCACACATAAGACATTTGCAAGTTGTTGCAAGGTCATTTAAGCAATAGTTTCACTTAGATTTTAGTTCAAAATAGTTATGTGACCACCTTACATCTCAACTCTGCATAGAGCAGATATGAATGGCTGCTTCTTGCAAATCAATACTGTTTATTGTGTGCTTTAAATCAATAAAGATTTCCTCCACGGAGTAAATTCTTCTAAAACAGTGATTAGGCATTTGAGGAGAACTAAATAGTTTCACTGAACAGTACCATTAGTCCTGAAACATCAGCTTGACATCCCAGCCAGAAAGCACTTTATCAGAACTAATTAATCCCCACAGCACCTCTCTAAGATTGAGAAAGCAATTCATCTGTTTTTTTAAATGTATTGGGTACTTATGTTGCAGAACATCGTGGCTGGGGTGGAAGCCGTAAGCACCAGCATAAACAGAACAAACCAAGCCAGCAGAACCCATCCAAAAGCATGGAAAACCAGAGAACGCTGACAGCTGTAGGATTTGGCTTCTTCGCATCTTTCTGTTACACACCAAACCTCCTGTGACTATCCAGAGAGTCTTCCAGATGTCACTTGACTGGATGAGTGGCAGTGAAAAGCACTTATTATTCTATTGGGAGCAGTTTTGTCTCTTGTTTGTTCAGCCAATTATCTATGCATGTAGCTTAAAAGGGAGGGGGGAGCGGTAACCTTAGGCTTTGTGAACAAGAACTCTGGGTTTATTTGAGCCGTTCAAGCTAAGTCTTCATTACCACAAGCAAAGCACGTAACCTTACTAAACAGGTCTCATGAATGGCAACCAGCCAGCACAAAAAGTATTTCTCTCCAAGGAAGTGGCCAATCTACATAGCTCTCATAGATGTGTATGCAGTAGCACTAGTTTACATACCTCCATCTGACTTTGCCTAGCTGCTGCCACCCCCCTTTATTCATTTATTTTTTCCAGCTAACACTGCCCTGCTGGTGGGGCACTCAAGGCCACCAGGTTGCAGCAGCCAGCCCCTCCACAGGGAGAACATCAGCAAGGCCTTCCCAAGACGGCTGTGTGATCTCTCCTCCTCTTTGAAAAAGACCTGAAGTTCTCCCACACTCGACACAAACGAGCGTCAAGTCAAACCCAGAATATTTCTATCCTGGCAGAAAGGGAGACCAGCAGAGTCTCTGTAGCACGTGCAGGAAGGCACTGTGGGGCAGCGAGGCTCCTCAGCATGCTGAGCAGAGCACAAGGCTGGCCTTGCCAGCATGCAGTCACCTTCAGGAGCACAGAATACAAATCAATCATTTACTAATAGATCCCTCCAGTAACTGAGATAAAATCCCAGTCCAAAAATGGCATGTGCCAGGTCAGTGACAGGAGCACCCTCAGCCACCTAGCACACATAATTTCTTTCTGTACAAGTTATTCCATTAAACTTTTTTGGACAAGTCTTCCTATATCTTCCAATAAGTTTTCTGGCACAGAGAAATTTGTATCAGATTCAGACATGGAAAAATTTGCTGCAAACTCATCTTCCCATTACTGTGCTAGCTATGAAGACACAGACACCAGTGCAAATGACAGCTTTAGGAGATGCTCTGCCCCACTGCTGGGCTCCAGCAAGCGAAAATCATCCACTCTCCCTGTAAAACTCAGTCAAAAATCACGGGGCAAAGCTAAGCACCTCCAGCCCTGGGAACACCTCCTCAGCCGGGCCAGCAGAGAGCCTGACCAGGTCAAGTGCCTGGGGAGAGTTTCATTAGTGCACCCTCGGCAGCATTCCCCAGTTACCCCCAGAGCCAGTTCCACTCCCACATCTCCTACCCTGCTGCTCAGCCCTGGCTACGCCACCACAAGATTCTGCACAGGCATATACAACCTGGGTCAACTGTTTCTGTAAAATAAACCCAGACAGTAAAATAACATTCCTCAGCCAGAAGAGTTTCTGGACCTTGCTCCCTGCAGCGATAAAGAATTTAAGTCTGGTGGCAGCAGCAGCTTAAGGTGCCCCATCAGCAGCACCACCGAGCACCCGCCCCAGGTGACCAACACAGCAGCCACCTCTCACCTCCCATACCCACATCTTCTGGGATTTACTAGCCCTTTTTCTGCCATTCCACTGGATGGAGATCAAGAGAGCTACTTTGATATGAAAATACATGACCTACATAGGGATGAAATTGTTGATCCTCTTGCCAAATAAGTTTTCAGTCCGTGGCAGTGTCACTAACTCCACAAGCCATCAGTCTTTGAGGCAAAATTAAAGGACTGATCTTGTGAGCAAGATGACCTTGCCAGAGCAGAAGATGAAGCTCAGCCTACATATTTCTAAAAAACATGATTTACAGAGATTTCTTCAAAAGCCATTCTGATCTTTTAAGACTCGGAATTCCCCAAGATGCATTAAAAAGCTGCTGAGCTGAACAAAATTTCACATTCTTTTTTTTCATGTTCCATAGGGAAGTAAGATAAAAATAATGCTTTTAGTAGCTCTAAAGTCACCGCCAACATCCTCTGCCGCTACACACGTGTGTGTACCACACCGTTAGCAGTGATGCCCTTGTTACAGCATCATACCTGTTGTTCCCAGCTGCCCTCCCCAGCTGGAAGTGAGTTCACACAAGCGAGAAAGCCACTGGTTCTGCCAAGCACTCCCTGCAGCCTCCAAAG
Source organism: Tringa solitaria (assembly GCA_026413425.1). Taxonomy (NCBI): domain Eukaryota; kingdom Metazoa; phylum Chordata; class Aves; order Charadriiformes; family Scolopacidae; genus Tringa; species Tringa solitaria. The sequence goes on from JAOXJM010000052.1 coordinate 34,014,342, forward strand.
AAATCAATACATCCCACCGCAGGGTTTGCCTGGGGAGTCTCAAGGGGAGAAAAAAGACAATATAAAACAATAAAGTTCAATTTTCCATAATTGAAAAGGTCTGATTGATTTCAGCTCCAATCCACTTCTTCCAACTACAGATATAGCCTGTGTTAATTCCTCTTGGAAGATTCTTGATATTAATAAATTTTTAAAAATTCAAGTGTCACAATCTTACTTGCTGTCCTTGTCTCCCTATATATTAGCACTTAAACCAATTAATTTTCATTTGCTGTGGAAATAATTTGTAAGAACAGCACAAGTTCTACATATTAAGACACCTGTTCCCAGAGATGGCACTTAGATGACTATGAAGACCCCATTTCTGTCACTCCCTTCTGTACTCATCAACGGTTTCTCAAGGCACACGCTGAACTGCCTGTTCTTTATAAAATAATTAGCTATTTTGGGGAATGTACATATGAGAAAGCAGCAGATTCACATAGATATGACAGGGTGTTTGGGTAGCTATCAGTAAAGAGAGGCAACAGGAGGCATCGCACTAGCAGCCTTCAGCTACACGACCTACACTGCTGCCAGGGATGAAAGAAAAACCCGGGGAAGAGAAATGTTCCATCTTTGAGAATTTTTCTCTCTTCTCCTTACACTTACTGATTTTCATCTACAGGAAAGCACAGCTCCTTTTATTCTTGCTGCTTTTCATTGTTCTCCCTTCTTCTAGCCCTTATGTTTTGGAAAATGCCCACATTTAAGTTAGCTATATTTAGCTTTATTGCAGTGATTACTGTTATGCTCTAGGCAAGTAATCCAAATAGCGGGCAGTTACATATCAAATTTGAGCATGATGCTCACATTTCTAAATCTTTAACACAGGAAGTCTGGGGACCAAGTGTGCAGAGCCGACTGCGGATGAAAAGCTTTGAGGTCAGAATAATGCAGAGGAGACAAAATACCCCGCAGTATTTCACATCAAGCCTAGAAGTCAGACCTAGAGGGGCAGGCTAGATGAGCGTGCTCTCTATATGGCATGCCCTGCTTTTCTTCAGTAAGATCCTCAGGCTCAGCAAACACAAATCTTCCCAAGTAAATACCTATTTTAAATGCACAAGGTTTTTTACATATGACAACACATACATTGGCATATATTGGCCCTGAGTCTTGGCAAATCTCTTCCCCAATTCTCTTTACCAAAGCTCTACTTTGGAGGTTCAGCCTGGAAAAACCACCATATGGAGCAGGAAGGGATTTCAGGGAGCACCTGCAGAATCTGGACTTTCATTTAATAAGTGTCTCCAATCCTTTATATCAGAAAGAGCCTTCAAGAAGTGAAGGGCCATCAGCTGAGGCACTGCTGCCTCCCAAAACTGAAAACATCTGCTGCTGTTTAGTGGCTTCACCAAACTTAAGCTAGAAGTGCTCCTATTTCACTAGCTCTCATTCTCAACAGGAGTCCAATAATTGGGGTAAAATGAGAAGTTCAGGCAGCACCATCCAAAATAACCTAGAAAAAAGTGCTTACACGACCATGCCAGCAGGAAGAGCATGAGACCACAAATACTGGAGAGTGGGACAGGTTATCAGGCATCTCCAAATCCTCAGTGCAACCAGGAAGCTTCGCAGTGAAAAAAACCTATCCTCTTCCAGGACGGTTTGAGGGAGAGCAGAGGTTCCCCTAAGCCTGGTGTAAAGAATCCAAGGAGAGCACACCCTGACACCCACCTCTAACCCTCATTTCTGATGAAAGCAGAACTCTCATTCGGGGTGTTCTGTTGGTGCAGTTCCCGATTCCCACTGATGTTTGGCAAGAGACAGCACCTGGTGCTAACGTTTTGAGACACCATTCTTATTTTCTGTTCGGTCATCAGCACAGCAACGCAGTGCAGATGCACTCTCTGTGTTACGAAAGCAGGGACAGCTCTCTGGCACGTTGTACCAAACGGTATGTACTGGTGCATACCTGACAGATCATGCTTGCTTTTAAAACTAGGAATGACAAATTTCTTCCCTTAGCTCAGAAAGGTTTGAGCTCCGTTACTCTGTACCCAAGTCCTGAATTATCTAATTTCAAACAAACCTACAAAAAAAAAAAAATCAGCTACATGAGCTTCCTTTTACATGAGGAAAAACACAGTAAGGTTTTCCCCGACCTGGTCACTGGAACTGCCTGACAGCTTTTGAACCCAACACTCTTGCTTACGAGGTACTTTGATTCTTTTCTGCTACACCATCCCACAGGTACAATAATGGTTATGTCACAAAATTCTCCAGCTTATTTAACCTTCGATGATTTCCCAAAATGCTCTTAACATCCACAGGCTTCCCAGGACTGCTCTGAAGTCTAGCATACGCCTGAAAGGTAAGAGATAAGGGTACTCTGACATGCAGTTGCTTCAATCAAGATTTCAGAATGCTGAGCATCATTCAAGTCACCTTTACAGGAGAAGGAGATGCCACCAGGTGCCAGTGACTTCCCACTGGCAAAGTCTAATGGTCCCTCTTACCAACAGCCCACCTGCTGGACTGGAGTCCTGCGTTACAGGAGAGCAGGAAAACCAAAAGCCCCACTGCCTTCACCAGCTTTTGATTTCATGCAGTCCAAAGCCAGCTGAGGTCCCACCTTACACCCCTTGTGTGTCCCCAGCCAGGCCCACCCCCCTAGCAGCCTATTAAACCCACCTCAGTTAGCTCAAACACAAACCTCACAAGGACTGCTGTCACAAAAACAATGGGCAAGCCCATGCCCTGAAGCGAGATGGTATCTCTGCTCATGTTTATTTCCACTAAATTAAGCTAGAATGAAAGATTTAGGGAAGGTTTAAAAAGCTGCACATCCTATCTTTAGCTACCAGTTGTTGCTCCCTGAAAAAAATGATAAATATTACAAAGGTACAGTCCTACTGACAAGCAACTGCGTTCAAAGTGAACCCTAACACACATCTTTATCCACATCCCTCAAACTTAGTGTTTTACAGTCATGTTTCCTAATATCTGTTGCTTTCCTCTGGGTAAAAAACAGCATGTGTAAGCACAGCACACAGGGCACTCTAGCAAATACACAAACCAGCCTCTCAGCTGCAGCAATTTTAAAGATGACTTGTTAAAAGGCTACACTTAACATATTTTAACTCAAAATACACTGTTAAAGTCTAATGAGCAGTGCATAAACCCAAGTTCACTACTGCAGGGAGTAGGGCATCTTATGACTTGAGCTGATCAGCAATTCCCCATCAGTCGGTTTTCACACAGTGGTAGCCAGTCGAAAGAGAAACTTCTTTCCTGTATGTCAGAGCAGGGCTTCAGCTTATGCAAGCACATGGTCCCCCAGGTGATGAGTAAATGTTGTGTCACGCAGTTGCTCTAGTGTTAGACCAATAAACTCTTCAAAACCTTGAGGATTTTCAGGGGGAGTGTCCCATAAAGCTTGTTGTCTTGGTAGCGCTACTGGAAGATGACTCGGGCACGAAGCTCGTCAGGGCCATGTGTATTCAGGTGTATTTCTATGTGCACAACAAATATGTCATATGATAGGACTCAGCAGTACGTGTTTGAATATTCCCCCTTAACAGCAGTGAGTAGGTAATGCTTCTGCGACAACTCAGTACACATGCGTAAATAAGGCACCCATTTAGTCAATTCTGTCAGGTTTGAATCACTAACCAAGGAAAGATGAGAATTTTTATAAGCCATACCAGGCCTATTACATTTCTCACTTGGCTTCATTCTCCATTACAAAATAAAGATGCCAGGAAGGCATTCCTAATTTAAGCTTGTATTGACTTAGGACTGTTAAAAAACACACCTTGAAACAATTGTGTTTTAGCTCTTCTTGACCACATTAACAAAAGAGAAGCCTCAAAACAAGTTCCAAACCCCCAGCCAGCAGCAGGTTACATTTGTGTACAGTACACACCAGGATTATTCCTGGAATGCAGAACACTCCTTGAAATCTCGTAATATTGGACAATCATTCACTTCCACGCTCAACAAAAAAACATCAAAGCAGAACTGGAGAGAAGGCAAAGTACTGACATCCTGCCAACAATGGGAGCCCCTTCAAGGAACCAACCACTGGGGCAAAGAGAAGAAAGGAAAACAAATTCAGGAATTACACCAGCTGCCCCAACGCAAGGGGAACACTCACTGTCAGGCAGTAGAAATGTGTAAAATTTATCCACGACAAACCACGTATTCAGATTGTTGGCATTCACAGCCTATCAAGATTTTCAAATCAGTATGTCCGGGAACTTCAGCTAACAGAGCATTAAGCGTGAAGTTTAGAAAATTCTGATTTCAACAGCCATCCAGTAGTCGAGCTCCCCTCCTGCTTGAGCGACCCTACCCCGGCTCACCGTAACCACCGCAAGCGTGGAGCTGGAAGGCGCTAGGACAGAGCGCTGCTTGGCAAACGACCAGGCTCTTGAACTGTTTTCTGCTTCTCTCACTTTTAGAGCGAGCAGCCCAGGGAAAGAGCTCCTCAGAGCAGGCAGGAGCGAGAGGAGACTGCGGCCACCAGAAACGCACCCTGAAGCCGGCGACCTCCGCAATGGCCACGCTGGCCAAGGCCACAGAGCTGCCCGCAGAGCTGGGCCACCACGGCCCCGGCCCCCCCTCCGGCCCCGCTCCGCCCGTCCCTCCCCACCGCTCCCGGGGGGGGGGGGGGGGGGGCCCGCCCCCCCCCCCCCCCC
>JAOXJM010000052.1:34019831-34031423 GCA_026413425.1 Tringa solitaria
GGGCACCTGCGGCGGGGGGGGCCCGGGGAGGGGGCTGCGGTGTCGGGGCGCTGGGTGGCCGGCGCAGGGCGGGAGCCGGGGGGTCTGAGGCGGGGGGCTGCCGGTATCGCCTCTGTCGTGCCCAGCCCGGCCCCTACGGGAGGACCGGGTGCGGTGACGGCGGCCGAAAAGAGCGCGGGGTCCGCTGGGTGCCCCGGGACAGGTGCCCGTCGTTGTCAGGGGGGCGGCACTCGCGGACTCATTCCCCACCGGGGGGCGGCCCTCGGACTGTGAGGGCTCCCTGCCCGCCGCTGTGCTGCCCTCCAGGCCTTGGCGGGACCCCTGGCGGTGCCGGACCCCTTGGTGGTGCAGGGACCCCCGGTGGTACAGGACACCCCCCCCAGCAGTGTGGGGACCCCCCCGGTGGTGCAGCCCCCCGATGCCAGTTGGGCTCCCCGAGGTGTGGGGGCTGCCGGGCCGTGTTTGCTGGCAGAGAGCCATCAGCCCCCAGCGCTGCCAAGGCGGGTCCCCACGGGGGGGGACACGGGTGACTTTCCCATTTGCGCGTCATCTTGAATGAAAGCTCCTTGTGGCCGGGTGTGCAGGTACGGTATGGCCACCACCACAAGGCAGGGGTGTAAGTAGGGTAGGGGAGTGCCAGAAGGTCCGGGGAAGAAGCCCCAAGCCACAGTCTCCATGGACATTCCCATTCCAGCGCCATCACCACCATGGCTGGGCTGTTGCTGTTCCCGAGCGTGGCCCCGGCACAGCTGCAGTGCCCCGTGGAAGGAGCTACGAGGACGTGTCCTCCCCGATCTCCTGTCCGCGGATCTCAGTAAGTCTCCCCACGGTGTGGGGACGGGGGGGAGCGGTGCTTGCGGTGGTCTTTTCCCTGGGGAGCACCATCCGACGCCGGTTCCCTGCTGCCGAGGTGGGGGCAAAGCGAGGAGTCTTGTTGAGCTCCAGCTATTGAAAGAGCAGAATGGAGTGGGGATCCCTGCCAAGCACAGGGGTGGACAAGGAAGTTGGAGGATGGGAAGAGGGGAGCCCCTCCAAAGGGCTGGGGAGGAGAAGTGAAAGCGAGAGAGACAATTAGAAATAACGTCTCATTTTTGTGCCAGATTTCGAGGGTAAGATAACTTCTTTCAGGCTTTCCGACAACCTGCTGGGAGTCAGAACTGCTAATTCTCCGGAGGCCGGAGCAGAACGCGGTAGCAGTTGGCTGATGAAGGGGTTGAGCAGGGAAGAAAATGAAGACAAGTAAAACTGCAAGTGAGGCATTTGGAAAATAGCCTGATTTAACCCCACTTTATCTGAAGCCAAACTTGGAGAGGACCACGGAATTTGTTGCTTTTATGAACAGGACCGTCCACGAGGCTTTAAAATTAATAATAAAGCAAGAATAAGGGAATAAATCCTGCGTGTGCCCACAGCTCCAAAGGAAGGTTGTGGTTCCTCTGGGCAGCGGGGCACGGGGAGCGGTGCCGCTCCAGAGAGCAGACCCCGGGACCACGGCAGCCCTGGGCCATCGCCAGCAGCCGGCAACGGGCTCTGCGGGGCTCTGGGCTAGCACTGCGGCCGGCATTTTCTCTGTGCAGCTTTTAATCTGGCGGATAATGGTGTTTCTCTCTTTGTAAAAACACTTAGCAAAGTACTTAGGACATTTAAAAGGGCGAACTGTAACTACGGGAAAAAAATCGACACCAACTAATCTTGTTAAATGTTGCAAGAGAAGAAGTGAGTAACAAAGTGATAACAAATTAATGCGTATTTTCATATTCCTGTATTTCCAGTCTTATGCCCAAGCACAGAGACACTTCCAAAAGGCATGTTTCATTCTAAAGTGTTTTTTGAAAACTTGCAGAATGTCTGTAGATGATATAGAGAAAGGCTATACGTAAAGAAGCTAACTAAATACCTCTTCTTTTCTGATGTCATCAACTGTGTTTATGAAGAAAGTAACTGTGCCATTTTTTTAAAGATAATTGCTTTTGAGATAAATACCTCAGAAAATATTTACAGGTATTTCTGACTCGAGTCGAAAGATCTTATTTTTCCACTCCTCTTTATTTTTTAACTCGGGGAAAAAAAACCCTCTCATTGAACCGTATGAATTTATGACTGTAATCAGGAATGTGCGGCTGGTAACTTACTCCCTTTTACCACTTACACTCACAACAAAAGAATTCAGCGTTATCAGAGTCTGTTTGAACTGTAAAGCAATAAACAAACAGGTGATTGTTTTCTCATGAGCAAAGGGAAGGTTTGGTTGGTAGGTGAGCTCTTACCTGTGTGAAAAGGAAGAACAGAGCAGAATGCAGAAACCTGGGTGGTTTTTTTTTTGCCCGGGGGTCAATGTCTCCAGCGTGACCTCCCCTGCTTCACGCTGCCGTCCCCTCCAGCTCTGCAGAGTCCACAACCCACCGGGCAACAAATTATTCAGTAACAAGAGCAGCCATTTTCTGTTGGAGATTTCTGCTTGCTCGCTGCTTGGGTTGGGTTTTTTCCTCATGCACTAAAAGTCTGCATTTTTGTACTCAGCACTTAAAGCTCTATTCTTAATTGACTGAGAACAACAAAAACACAAATGTCAAAAGCTACTAGAGCACAATGTTGGTCTCCTAGCCAATACCTTCAGGTGCCTGAACTGAAATAGGAGGAAAAATGGTTTTTAAATTCAATTGCCAGGGAACAATTGCATTTACCTGACATACCGCATTTTGATTAAAACCTCCAGCATTGCTCAACTTGAAGCAATCGTATCGTTTCTGTGGAAGGTTGTTTTATCCTTCTAGAAAGCCTTTTCCTCGCCCTTCCCACCTCCAAACTGTATGCCAATTTTTTTTTTTCACTTTCCAAATAGCATTTTAGTTGGTTTTTTTTAATTTAAAAAAAAAAAAAGTGAAAACCAGGTTTGGAAAGATGGAAAGTTTCATTTTGGAAGTAACCTAAAGCCTTCCTACTTTCAGAGCCATTTCCAGCTGGGCAGGAGGGCCGAGGTTGCCAGGGGGCAGGGAAGAGCACACACAACCTGCTGTACCTTCCTATCCCAACACCAAAGGAATTTTCTGTAAACACTGGCAAAGCCGCTTCATTATTTTCTTCCAAACTACTCCTTAAGAGACACATTGCTGGAGGCCTTAAAATAAAAAAAAAAGAGAAAAAAAAAAAAAAGAAAAGCAGCTGACATCTGCAAAGCCATGCTGTCCTGTTGCTCTGGCAGGTACTGACTCTGTGTTTTCCTATTGTCTATTTTGTTTTTTCTATTACGTTTTCTGATGTATGGGTTCATACGTTCTTAGATGGCCATGCAGGAAATAAAGAAGCTCCTGTCCCTCCAGCCTGTGTTCCTCTTCCCACCCTTGCTGGCAGCCCCGGCCACCCCAGCACAGCCCTGGGCAGGAAATGCCACCTCTGCCTGGTCCCTGAGCTCTCCCCCAGCCCCTGGGCCTACCCCCATCGATGCACTGAGCCTGATGTCCATATTTCATTGGCCATTACATCCTTCCACCTGTGCTTCTGTGGGAAGCTGAATAAAGTCCTTAGGTAGTGTAAACATCACTTAGCAACAACTAAAAACAATAGACATTATTGACATTTCTCTCCCAGCAATCACTAGAAAGAAAATTAACCTCCTCCCAGCTGAAACCAGGACAAACCAGTGTGTTTTTTCCTTTATCATCGCGGGTTGCAGCATGACCCATCAGACTCCTGCACTTGCACAGCGAAGCAGCCAACAGACTGGCTTTAACCACACAGGCGTCCTCAATGGGCTTGTGTCAAAGCTAGGACAGAGTGGAAGAGAAAAAGCCATCAGAAAAGAAGTTTTTAAAACTAAATAAAATAAAAAGGGCACCTGGAAAAAAAGTGTGTGAAGGTTTAAGACCTGCTCATCATAAGCCAATCAAACTAAATAAAGGTTTCTGACAAAGAGGAAAGTTTAATTCAGGCTTCTTTTGCAAAGCCCCCAGTAGCAGATTCTGAATTTCTAATGTTAAATGTCAAGCTGCCTTTGTCGTGCTGTTTATCGTGAACAGCATTAATAAACATAATGCAGTTCTCTACGCTTCCTTAAGCATTGAAAAAATTGAGCAGGATCACCCACGTTTGTTTATTAAATAGTAAATATATTACTTGGTTCTGTGACTACATAGGATAAAACTGTGTTTCCAAGGGAAAAGTCAAGAATATGTCACGTGGCAGCTAAAACAAGATTGAAGAGTAAAGACAGGAGACCTGGGGTGAGTCTGGAGGCTGCAGCCTTAAGAAGCCCCAGCCGCTGGGTGCCCTGTGAAAGCATCAGTGAGTTTGCAGCACCCAGCCTGTGGCACCTTGTCCAAACTGAGCCCCCTCCCTCCCTTCAAGCCTTGACCACCTCCTGCGATGACTCCAGGGGACACAGGAGTCCTCAGGCTGGCACTGACCATCTGCTCCTTGAGCTACAGCCCCATCACTGTGCACTTGAACAGCAACCTGCCGGGTCTGAAACCATTTTTTTCCCCAATCCTTTGCTCTGGGTATATCTTTTTTTTGATTACTCTGATCAGAATTGGCTTGCTGTCGTCGGGAGCTGCGAGTGAGTGTATACACAGGGCTGTTTGTGAAACAGGGCGAGCTGCTGTGGTCTGCAGAACAGTTCCCCCCCCACTGCTGAATCAGGGTTCTCACAAGCCACGGGTCAATATTTACACCAGCACAAGTGTTCTGGCCACCCCCTGCCACCGGCAAGGCTGGCTCTGACGTGGCAGCGTCCTTACCCCCCAAGGGCAGGAAAATCCTCCCTCAGCTCAGCTCTGCCTCGGAAGAAGGGGATACCTTGCAGGACACCTGTGGCAGGGACAGTCCTCGCGATTCCTGGGGCTGTCGGAGCTGCCACGAGGACCTCGCTCAGCCATGGGCTTGTCCTGCGTCGCCTTCACGATCCTTGGCACTTTGTACACCTGCACCACAGATCTTTATCTTTCAGCAAACAAGCCTGCAGCGAGGGAATAAATTCCTAACTATGACCTTTGGGTGCTCTGAGGCTTTTTTTCACCCACGAACAAAACAGGGTGGGTGGTTTTTTTTTTTCTTTTTTCCAAACAACCCTTCTCTGTTGTTTTATTAGCCCCGTGTGTGGAAGCACTGTGCTTGCAATCTGCCCTTGACGTTGCTGGGAAGACTGGGCCCTATCTTCCCCAGGTGCGTGGACATCCCTTGCAACGTGCACCCAGAGCCAAATACATGTTTTCTACCTTGCAATAATTGGGACAATAATTGGGAGCTGCTTAACCTAAATGGGAGACCACCCCGGAGACGCTGGAGCTGCTCTTACACCGGTGAGAGCTTCCGAAAAGGCAGTGGCAGGTCAGGCCTCGGCAGCCAGCCCTGGTGCTGTGGCTGGGATTTAGGAATGGGGCCAAACACTCAGTCACAAAAAAAAAAAAAAAAAAAAGTTAAAAAATTTCCATCAACCTTTTAAGGGAGAACACATATGACAGAAAAATCAATTGGTTTATTATCAATTGCTCTTTTTACTGGCCCGTGATTTGTTCAGAAGTCAGGGGCACCTCCTCCCTGAAGCAGGTTTCTGTGGGCCGTTTGTCAGCTCTGCAGCCACGCTGCTGCCTCAGCACTCCCTTTTTCTGCCCTGGAAAATAGGAACTTTTGCATTACCACCAGTGTGGCTTGTGACTCCCAAACCCAGGGTCCTAGCAGGTGTCCTGCGGGAACGGAGCGGGGCGGTGGGACGTGCACAGGAGACAGCATGGCCAGAGCTCGTCCTTAGCAAGTGTGACAAGGCCCTTTCACTGCACGTGAGAAGGGAACAGTCTGCACGGGCACAGGCTTGTGCAAGGAGACATGTCCCTGTGCACTGACACTGGTAATAGGTCTAGAGCTGCAGGAACAACACGGTGCCATCGTCACACCACGTCAAAACGAGCTGTCCAAGCACCACCATGGACCGGGGCTGCACAGGCACCACTGGGGTGGCCAGGGCAAGGGGAGCAAAATATGTTTAGTTTTGCCAACGTGCGTGATGTTTCTAGCCTGACGGATGTGATTTTTCTGCTGGGGCTCATTTTACACTACGGTAGTGATGACAGGGCGCTGTAGGTGGGATTTCTGTTGTCCAGCATGAGGTGCTGCAAAACCTCTGCATCCCGTTAGTGTTAACGAGCAGCTTCAGCAATGGAGTTGGGGGCAGCAGCTGCTGGCAATGAATGCTGAAGGACAGGTGCTGTCGTTTCTCAAAGCAGGACATGAGCCATCTGCTGCTGGGCAAGGTGGCAGTGGGACAGGAGCCAGGCACCCCGGCAGTCTGTCCTGCAACCTGAGCTCTCTGCCCAACAGCGGTGGGGAGCTTGGTGACACAGAAAAGGCTGAGATACTCAGTGCCTCTCTGGTCTTTCTGAGAAAGATCTGCCTTAAACTTGCCCAGGGAGAAAGTTTGGAGCAAGGAAGACGCCCTCAGTGGAGCAGGATCAGGTAAGGGAGCAACAAATGGGATATGGATAAGTCCCTGGGACTTGCTGGGCTGCACCCAGGAGAGCCAGGGGAACTGGCCAAGGAAGGACGATTCCAGGCCATTCCCTGCTGTATTTGAGGGGTCATGGCAACTGGGGGAGCTTCTGGGTGGAGCTGCTGATAAACCAGAGGGTCTTCTACCAGACAGGCTGGAGAAAGGGGCTGTCAGGAACCTAATGAAGTTCAGCAAAGGGAAGTGCAGAGTCCTACATCTGGAGAAGAGCAACCCTAAGAACAAACTGGGGGCCACCCAGCTGCACAGCAGCTTTCCAGGGTTGCATTGGGCAGAGCATCACCACCACTGGAGTGCTGGTTCTGGGTGACCCTGTGCAAGACAGATATGGACATAATGGAGAGAATCCAGCAAAGGACCATGAGAATGATGAAGGGACTGGAGCATCTGACATAGGGGGAGAGGCTGAGGGAGCTGGGACTGTTCAGCCAGGAGAGAACATGGCTCCAGGGGTGTCTTATACATATCTGAAGGGAGGAGTAACAATGAGGGAGCCAGGGTCATCTCAGTGATGCCCAGCAACAGGCACCAGTAGGAATACAGAAAATTCTGGTTAGTTGTAAGAAATACCATGAGGGTGACTGAGCACTGGAACAGGTTGCCCAGAGAAGTTATGGTTTCCATCTGTGAAGATATTAAAAAACCTGCTGTATTTGGTTCTGAGCCCTGTGCTTACCAGCAGGTTAACCTCACCCACCCTGTGACACCTAAAGAAGCTGGGCTCCAAGCCCTCCATCAGCCTCTACCAACCCCCCTCTGCTTTAATAAGGGCCCTGTGCTGTGTCAGGTGTGAAAACTCTCTTCTCAGCTGCTTTTCTAGTGGCCTGCTTTCCCACCTGGGCACAGACCAAGGCATTAAGATGGGGATTTCTTTGAAAAGATCACTAAAGTCCAGAGGCAAACAGGAATCTGATTTTTATCTCTAGGAAGAGTTTTGTCTTTTTGACAAATGAAAAAAATATGATTTATCAAGAAGAGGCTAACGAGTCATTGACTGTTGAGGACCATTAGAAGTAAGATGCTTGGAGTACAGATTTATAACAGTAAATGATGTTTCTTAATATCTTACTTTCGTTTACATGATTGCTTCATTTATTGAAGTTTGGGGAGGGAGAGGTGTTTGAAACAGTCATGAGGCCTGGGCTTTAGCAGACCAGGCAGTGGTACAGCCAACACAATTCTACTGGCAGATTTTCTTTTTTTACGCAGCCACAAAATTAGACTAAAGCCTGCCAGAAGCTGTCATCTAAAGATGCAAAACTTCTGTAAATATAATTTTTCCAATAGCAATGCTGCTGGGCTGCTGTAACACAGCTCGGACTAGTGTTACAGTGTACTGCCTGCCACCTTCTGTACTCATGATGGCTTAACTGCCACTTCCATTGTAAATCCTTTTTTGTTAAGGATTTATAAATTGGCTGCATTCACTTGCTTCTCTCTGAAAATTGGCACACAGCTCTCTCCCATGGTGTTCTTACCACATTTTACTTTGTTACTTGCTATTTTTTTTCTCCTTGGCTCAGAAGCACCACAGAAGTAGCCTGACTCTAACCCCAGAACCATTAAATCCTCAGTAGAGGCTAAGACACTATGCAAATATTTTAATGAACAAGGAAATAAAGGAAAACCTGAGCTGTTACATTAGATATGTATTTTGAAGAGCTACTGCAGAACTTCTGGCAAGGGGAACACCTCACTCCTGCCATAGGAGGTGTGGGGAAGCCTGGGAAGGGCTGGTGGCACCAGCTGAGCTGTGGGAGAACCGAAGCACAGGGATGGGTGCAAGGCATCTGCTGGGGCACTAACTCTTGCCTTGGTGCAAACCCCACGTTCCCCAGGTCAAAAGGTGGCTGTCGGGGACAGTGGCTGCAGAGGCTGATGGCCTGCAGCGGGCATGGTACTGGCAGGAGCCCCCAAATATTGCTGGGAGAGGCTTCAAGGGCTGAGTCCCTGCCTTCTCTGCCAAGCCCCTTCCTTGGGTACCTGAGCTTCTACATCTCAGATTTTATTTATTCTTGGTGGTGGGGAGGCTGACCTGACATGGGGAGCTCTTGGCTGACATTAAAATCAACAGCTTATCCCATTAGTGTGATGGGCCCGGCCATGAGAGCACTGCAAGGCCTGTGATGACTGTTGTGTGACCCAGCCTCGGCTGCTTGTTAAATACCACTTGTTCTTCCTATTAGCTCAGGTAATCACCCGTCAGGTGTTGCTGTAGGCACACACAGAGTTCATGACAGAGACTCTAGTTCTGCCCAGCGCTGCTGCCTTGGGTTAGGCAGGAGCAGAAAAGGCTTGATAACAGAGGGGTTTGTGCTTTGACACTGGTGGAGTATTTGCCTTTCTACAGCTCTGGTTTATAGAACCATAGAATGGTTTAGGCTGGAAGGGACCTTAATGATCACTGAGTTCCAACCCCTCCCTGCTATGGACAGGGACACCTCTCACTAGAGCAGGTTGCTCAAAGCCGTCCAACGTGGCCTTGAACCCCTCCAGGGATGTTCAAGCACTGTGCAAAACTATGTTTATTGGGAGATGACAGATATACGTGGCAAGGGAGACAGACTTGTTTAGATACTATGGACCTAGACAAGCAGTTACAGCATATAACAAATGTTTGCTACCAACTCCAGGAGCCTCCTGTGACAGCCTCTGCCCAAAGGAGCCACCTGCTAGAGCCAGCACTCCTGCTCCATTTTCTATGTGCTGAAAGTGACTGTAAAGCTGGAAGTTCTCTCTGCAAACTCAGAGATCTGGTGAGTAAAATGTCTTTTGCAGTTGTACTGTGGTGGATGGTGACCCGGTTTTAAACTCTTGTGTGAGCCCTAGGCACTTGGTGCCACTGAGGTGGAGTTGTGTGTTTGATTCCAGAGGGGTGGCAGATTTCAAATGCAACGAGTAAGGTCTAAACTAAGTAGCCCTTGTAAATAAGAAACCTTTATGCTGCAGGATGTACCTGAAGAGGTTGGGAAGGAACTTTCCTTGTTGGCAGAAAAGCTCAGAGGCAGCAGGGGCCTGGTACCTCATCACCACACTTAGCTAAAGCCAGGGAGCCCATTACACTACACATCTGGCTGGTAAATCCCCATTCCCACATTCAGAATTGCCCAGGGACATCTACTCAGTTCCTTTTTGGAGAAAAAAAATACCATAGCTATAGAAGGTCTTATCTTCCAGATAAAATCTGTATTTCCTGAGATTAAGGGCCTTGTGCTTAACATTTAGATGGTGTAGGACTTGTAAGGCCATCCTACCTTCATTTGTGAGGTAAAATAGAATCACAGAATCATCTGGTTTGGAAGGGACCTTCAAGATCATTGACTCCAACTGTTAAACTGACGCTGCCAAAACCACCAAAACCCGTGTCCCTCATCTCACCTTTGAACAGATGCAGTTAAAATAGAAGCCACCTGAGAATGTGACTGACCTCAGCATGTGGTTCTCATGCAAGATCACCGGATCAACACAGGACAGTAGGACAGGGTGACAGAAACTTTACCTTTTGAGTTGAGGGCTGTGTCTGTGTGCATGTGTCAGCCCTTGCACCCCAGCTAAAAAAAGAAAAAAGAAAAGAAAGAGAGTCTAATTGCTTCTCTCCCCACATTTGTTCCCACAAGAGTGTTGTGTGTGTTGGTCTGGCTCAGCTTTAGGAGGAGCTTCTGTTGGTGCCTTTATTTGGGACACTGAGGCCACAAGGAAGGCTGCAGTGGCACTGCTAGAGGACTGGGGGGGACAAGGCGGTGCAAGAGGAACGGCCGGTGCCTCCGAGTGTCTCCTGGGCAGAACTGCCATCATGTGGCCACAGTGCCCTGGGGTGCAACCTGGAGAGGCAGAACAGCAGTGGTGGTGAGGAGCAGGGTGTGCTCTGACACTGACACGCACGTCCCAGGCTTTGGGCTAAGTCAGGGAGCAAAAGAGTTTTTTCAAGCTGAAATGCAAGGTTATAAATACCAAACTCCTTCAGCTACAGCAATCCAATAGGGAAAAAAGGAATATACTCCAATGCTAAATCTCCATCTGGGTTTTGTTTGCTCTGCAGACACCCCAGCTTCTGCTCGAGTGAGCTCAGATGGGACCGCAGGAGAGGAGGCAGTAAGTGGTGGCCACACCAGTCCAGATATCTCCTCCATTCGTTAACTGAAAAGCTCTTTAGTGTGGCCTCCAGAAGTCAGCTGTTTTTCCAGACATTAGAGCACCTGGCTCTTTGTCATAATTACAAAATACAGTAATTCTTCCAATCTCTTTGATGCACCACACAAGGGGTTTCTAAGTAATGGGACAGTGAAGCTTTCTTGCCCAAAGGATAGGCTGGGGGAAGTTTGCCCACGCGGATACGCTGTTAAATGCGGTGGGAGGCTGTATGGAGACACAGCGCAGTGGCAGAGGAACAGGTGAGGCTGGGAACCACATCGGCCGGGTCCAGCACAACAGTGAGTTGGCTATAAGAGCTGAGGTATTGCTGGGGCTTCCACGGGACCTGTGCTAGGCTGCACCCAGGCTTTGGAAACCACAGATGGCCCTGGATACATGGTCTCTGGTGAGTATTTAGCCAGCAAGACTGGAGCACCAGCAAAAATGGTGTTTAAGAACATCCTGATGATGGGTATGTTACTTGCAAAGGAGCTGGGTAGGGAGTACACCCCCCTGCAAATCTGTTACATCTCCTCCCACAGTAATTAATATTAAAATGGGTAATTTGGTTTAGTTTCTTTTTGAAGTAGCAGAATCTCTAATTCTGCAGTTTCAGCTTTTAGGAGAATGGTAACAGAATAAAGGGCATCAGAGACTGCAACAGGTTCTCATTTCAACCCTCTTGACTGCAAGAAAAATTCCATTCCAAAAAATGACCCGAGAAGCTGACCAGTACAGGGCAAGGGGAATCCAGGAAACCTGTGGTAATGAAGAGCATCTCCACTTTGTGATTTCATGTTTTATGCCTCCATTAGAAAAAAAAATTAACACTAGTTCTTTAGGAGGTTTCAGTTGTAAAGAAGAGTCTGATAAGGTAACAGCTCTTCAAGTCCATCGGCACACAAACCACCTGCAGTGATGGACACACAGGACTTAGGGAAACCTTCCCAGACTCCCCCGTG
>JAOXJM010000052.1:34032303-34052502 GCA_026413425.1 Tringa solitaria
GGTGGGTGGGAGCCCTGCAGAGGGCAAGCAGAGAGGGGGCCAAAGCCCTGGTCGGGATGGGACGGCTCTTGCTGGTACCGCAAAACCCAGATGTGCTGTCTGAGAGCTGTGGGTGTGACACAACACAGCCACCCAGCCGCCCCGCTCTAAAAATGCCCCAGCATGAATTAATGCCCGTCACCAACTCCAGCATCCCTGCCAATAGCGTAAATCGTTAAAAGCCTCATTTGCAACCCGAAAAGCAAAGCTGTTCTCAAAATTAAGTAGAGCTCCCTGGCTACGCACTCAGATGAGATAAAAGCAGCAGGGCTGTGGCTGATGGATGGTTCCCTTTTAACATCACCAGGAGTGGCTGTTTCCTTAAGAGAGGGTCTTTGATCTTACCTCCAGCTTTTAAATGTGGTAGAAATTAGCAATCTCCCAAAGAAGACAGATTTCATGGAGGCTCCCCGGCTCACAGCATGGCCTCCCGTGGCCCATTTAATATTATGTTACTGCATTTTCAAACTGTTTGGAGGTTACTTTAGTGCAATTAAACTAATGCCAGGATTGAAATGTGGCAATTTGAGGGTTGCTGCTTGTGAGGTGCAGAGACGGAATTTCTGAAGCATTTACCAATTTGCTGCTGTGTCCTAAAAAGAGTTTTGGGCGATGTGTATGTAGGACTCTGCTTACCCAGAGATCACAGGACCAGCCCTCTGTGGAATCCACGGCACCACAACAGCGAGCCATTTCGACATGTAAGATGCTGTGTGCATTAGGTGACAGCGAGACACCCGTATTTTTTCATTTAAAAAAAAAATTCACCATGGAAGACAAGTAATTCACAGGAGTTTTAGAGACTTTATTTATGTATAAACAATTTAAACACTTTGCCATAAATTATCTTTGCCTGTCTCTAGTCTTTGCTTAGCAGCAAATTAAAATTAATATAAAAACTCAATGAACAATTCATACATGTATATTACAAAAAAGTTCTTGTACCAAAGTTCTTATTAGACTTTTTTTTTCTATTTTTTTTTTTTGTGGTGACTGTAATGTGATTGTCTCAGTTTCTCGACCAAACAAACACACTAATAATTTTTAAATCTGAAACAGTGATTGTGCCTTCTGGCTGATGTATGTACAGGGTGATCTGACGTGGTGCCCATTTGCAATAGTGTAACACAATGCCCACAGCTCTACTGGAACTGATACCAACAAACTACTGAATCTAAACAGACTACACCCTGTAACTGTGTTATACTGTCCACAATGGAAATCTTCAAAGACAAACAGAGTATGAAATTTATTTGTAGTGATTTATAGCCACCATTTTGAATGTAACTCTACACTCTGCCCTCTTTGAATAAGTTAAGCTTCAGGCCAGACAAGTGGAGGGTCAGAGTGCAAGTGTGGTTTTTGTTACTTTTAAATATATTTTTCTTTACTATTTCCAGTGCGCTCTCACTTGCATTCTCATTGTCCTCCAGTTGCTACACACAAATCACCCCAAAGTCATGTTTTAAATGCACCTGTATTTTGCTTTAAATGAAAACCTCTTGGATATTTATCAAACAAGCAGTCTGAATCATCTGTGTTTCATCAGCTGGTTAGTGAAAGTGGCCCACTTGGATTTCTTAGTTTGCTCACGTGTGAATGGAGTGAGGTAATACAATACGAGGCCTTCTTTTTGTTTTTTCTTTAGACCCAGAACAAGTGGGTAATATTTCAGGGGTACTTTTTAATTTGTATGGTTAGAGTTTTCAGTCTGGCTTTAGTCCACTTCAGGATGTGGTTTTTAATCACTTGAACAGTAGCATTTAACTCAAAAAATATGAGCTTTTTTGCCACTTACTATCCCAAAGTAGCTCAGCCTAGTGCCCCCATTTAGGTCTTCATCTCCTTAGGAGAGGAGATAACAGTTATGACTACTGATTCATCCAGCAAAGGATGACAGCAGGTTAATTTGTTACCTCTTTCCCATTTCATTCTGTCTTAAAAACTGGATGTTGCTGCTACTGTCTGCTAGCTCTGGGTACTGCTCCACGGGCAGGACATAATATCCCTCGTAACCTTGAACCCTTCCCGTGTTCAGAAGCTGCTGCTTCTCTCCGTCTGTCCATACGCGGCTGCCCTCTCGGCCATCCCGTGCCTTCTGCTGCTCCTTGGCCCAGGCCGACCCCAGGGCTCGCTGCCGAGCCTGGTCTAACACTCTGGCCTTCTCCTCGTCCAGCGTGTCGGGGCTCAGCCCATAGCGGATGTTGATCAGCAGGGTGGAATACTGAAACTCGATGTTGGTAAACCTTCGAGTCCTCCCGTTGACGAGGAGAGTGGGCTGGGAGACGGTGACGTTGACGCCGCTCTCCAGGACCTTCCTGCCACTGGTCATCGCGAGGGTGACGAGGTCGCTGTCGGCCGAGCCTATCTTGACGAAGTAATGGGTGTCCTTCCCCTCGATGCTGTAGTGCATTTTTTCCAGGTAGTGGGCGCTGTTGAGGACGGAGGCAATCTTTCTGCTATCGTCTGTGGCTATGCTGGAAATGCCGGTGGTTACGCGGCCTTCCTTCACAGCAAACATGATTCCTTTCCCAATGATAGGAGTGGTTGTTGCGAACCAGTGACCTGCTTTTTCTCTGATATTGGCATGTAATCTTTTAGATATGACCTGCCCCTCAAGAGCCATGAAAGCTTGGTTGTGTCTTTCTGTCGTCTGCTGAACTCCTGTAATCAGCTGCGGAAAGCAAAACAAAACAAAAAGACACCAAAGACGGTATAAATCTGAAAATACTAATTTCAGAGACTGAAACTATTCTTTGCTTTGCTTTTCTAAAGGAAATCATGCAATGAAAAATCCTATGCTATGGGAAGACCACCCTCAGTTACCCACTCCTATACATATCCCATTCAGAATCAGCTAAATACTCATTTGGCAAATCATTTTGCTGTCAGTAATGCCAAATAAAATATTTCTTATCAATCACCCTTTGTAGCACATATGGACTTAATTTTGGCAAATTATATAATGCCCATTACACAAATAAGTTTAAAGACCCAACTCTAGCACAATTTTAATCCGAGCTGAAAACACACAGAATAAATCTATTAAAAGATGTCACTTCTGGACACTTTTGCCCAGAGATTTCAACCAGTATATATGACTAAAGTGCTTATGAATGCAAGCCTTTTTGAAAATAGATGAAATTCGGGCTCCAAAATTCCAAAGCAATTTCTGAAGAGGGTATTTAGACTCCAATGACTCAGAAGCCTGTGAAAGCAGTATGTTTAGGCTTATATGATCATTTCTGTTGTATTACCACAAATAAGAAGTAAGCCCAGCAAAGACTAAGGTTGACCTAGTACTTCTTTTAAGTTTATTAAATGGGCTGGAATTTGTTAAAAATGTTGAAAGCATAAACCATTTTCTGCCCTTAACCTGACAAGTAAGTACAGATGCTGTGACTGAAGTTAAATGGAGTAGCAAACCAAAGCTTCTAACCAAGAAGAGACAGAAAATTATGAGAAATCCTATTACAGGGTGAGAAGTAGAACCATTTCTTAGCAGCACAGCATGTACCAACCTAAGTTTATTGCAACACATATGTTACTAGGCTGGTTTTACCAAAGGTACAACAGATGATGAATTACCCTGACAAAGTCTCCCTTTGTCATTGCTAATCAAGTTAATCGAGTTACAACTTGTTAATCAAGGAAGAACTCAATAAAAGACAAACTAATGACACTGTAATTATGATAACAACGAAGGCTGGCAAGAAGGCATATGTTCATTAGTATAAAATTTAGCTATACTCACTTCATTTTACACTGAAATAAACACTTGGCCTTCTGCTGTAATTGCAGAAGAGCCAGCAGTTCTGTTCGTAGAGTGGGGCAAATTTATCAAGAAAAGTAACTTGGTATTTCTGCCTACCTGTCCATTTTCACATGCTTGACTCTCAGACAGCTCGTACGGTGGTGACACAAAGTACATTTTTGCTCGAGGGAAACCAGGTATAATGTTGCTGAGCTGAAATCCAAACATCACCAACCAGCTTTTGACATCTGAAAATCAAAAGTAAGCAGGCAAGTGAGAAATAAATGTGTGTATTAATACAAGAAATCAAAAAATTTAGGAAATCCATCCTTGAGGTCCTTAATTTCAAGTAGCAGTGGAACTTATAATTTATATTACAGTGTCGCACTTTACAGAATTGTAGTAATCCATCATGAACAGGCACAGAAGATATTGCTTAAAATTTACTCTAAATAGGATATTCATGAAGGATATACCACCTCTTTCATTCTTTTTCCACTACAGCACATAGATTATCCAGACATTTTACTGTATGCAATACTTGTTTCATCTCTGGCACTTTCTGATGTGGCTACTTTAACCTATAAGTTGTAACAATACAACCTGTATTGTAAAACGATGTTTTATTAGGTTAGTACTCCTAAAAACTTCTGCAAAGTCATTCGGGAAAATACATGGCTTCTCTTCTATGTCCTACTTCTATAGCTGTCATCAGGTTTCAGGAGGATCCATTAAATGCAGCAAGAAGCTAAACTTGTAATTCAGATGTCTAAATTTAGGTACCATGAATCCCTCCAGGCCCAGTATGGAAAGGTAGGAGCTGCATTAGGAGCTGCATGGGAAAGTTCCAGCTCAGTCCTGGGGTGAGCCTCAGGAAGTTCCAGCTCTGGGTTTGACCACTAAAGCTCTGTCTTCTTATGTGGCTCTCTGTTCTGGCTGTCACGGAGATAAAAAGCAGTGTGGGAGCATGGGCACTTCTGCTTGATTTGGACCAACATTCATGACTGTTTTTGTTTCAAAATCTCCCTTGTCTTTCACAGGGGCCTTTCCTCCTCTCTGGCCTTCAGTGGCTCCTGGTGCTGCTATTGCTGCTCCTCCGTGTGAGCCGAGCTCTGCGTCTGACAGGAGACAGGGCTGTGGCAAGGCTCTCCCACACCGCCGGGACACGCTCTGCCGCAGCACGGCACCCGCCTGCTGGCCCAAAGCCTGTTTCCCCCCAGATTTCTAGCAGAGATAACGTTACACCCATAAAAACTGTAATACTTCTTGGTTGCGGACATTTGACAGTATAAGTCTTCTTTTCTTAGCTATTCTGACACTAAAATAAGTAGTAAAATACTCTGCTTCTTTAAAGATATTTGTATATATCTCCCATCACACAGCACCTACCATATTATCACAGAATCGCCTTTGGACAGCACAGGGTTACTACTGCTTTTTAAGGCTTCAACTTACTTTATGGCATAATGGTACATCCCAAACAATGCACTTCAGCTGCCCTAATTCCGCAAAAAAAGAGGAGGAGCTATGTATAAAGTAGTTACTATTCTGTTTAGCTAATGTGCTTTGCAGTGCTGCACTTGCTACAGGAATCCCTTTTCAGCAAAACCTGTGAATAAAGCAGTGTCCAGTTAAGAGTGAGAAAGGTCTGGGGTGGGGGAAGTATTTTTTTGTTGTTTTCCATTTTTTTTTTATAATCTGTGACAATCAAGGGGCCACCATAATCACTTTTTGTGCAGGTTAATCTGTTCAGTCCATACAGCAACAGGTATTTTCCTCCCCACTGAAGCATCTTTACAGACTACAGGGTGTGTGTTACACCAAAATGCAATATATCTTCCTAGATTTCAACCAGTGGATGGATAAATTAAATGAATGCCATTCCAGAACACAGCAAAATATCATATAATGACACCAAAAATCTAAATCAAACAGTAGTGGATGGAAATGGGAATTTTGTTGAATTTAGGACAATAGAATTTGATCGCATAGTAATTTTCATTACCAACATTTTCACACTATCTCCAAATTGCAAAGTAGCTACAGTAGAACCTATGGTGTGTTACACATACAATTAAGTCCCAATGTACTAATGAAACTTGCTATGATTTTCTCTGAAGGAAACGCACTTTTCTTGAAATTCAAATTACTGCTAAAATTAAGATAGCTCTTTTTTAAAAAATTATATCACTGCTCTAATTGTATACTGCATATTCAATCCTGAAAAAAGCTTTTCCTGAAGACATATTAATTACCTTTCTTTTTAGAAATTGCCAGCAGCTAGTTCAAGTACTGTGTGATCTCACTAAGTGAAAAATTATTACTAATTAAGAGGAGGTTACAAGTTTTCCCCAATTGTAACATATGCGATCAAAACTACTTTATTGTTTCTCTTTCTCAGCTCTACACATTCCATAAAATTTCTTAGTCTTTCAGGAGGAAATAATTTTTAAAAACATCAAGATATTTGTTTTAAAGACTAAAGACTGTTTGCAAATTAAATGTTAAATGGGAAAAAGAGGTTTAATTAAATCCATTCTTGGTGCTAATTCATAATGTGCCCATTAACTCAGTCAGCAGTTAATTTTGAAAGCAGCCCTGAAGGGGAAGAGATGCTGAGCAGTTCCGGTTCCCAGTTCTGCAACCAACCTGCCAGGGATTCTTGTAGGTGACTTCATTTTTCTTTATAAAAAATCAGAATGAAAACATCTTCCTGCAATACTAGTTCAATAGGAAATGCACTATGGCTGTGCTGAAATTAAATATTTAGACAAAATTTCCCCCCTTCCCCATCCTCCATAATTCATTGTTGCTTCTCATTTAACACCCTTCATTTGGGGAGGAGCCATACCAAAGAATCGGGATGAGCCAGCCCTTCTCATAGCACAAAAAGAAAAATGGCCCAACTTTGTTGGGAGGACTCAGCAAATAGTAAGGCTAGTAAGGAGAACTCTGATTTCTTTTCCAAATCAACTTCCAAAGTGTAGTGTTATTTATGAGAAATGTAATGAGGTCTCACCTGTTACATAATTCTTTAGATCCAGCTCATTGCTGAGAGGGTTGTTACTCTTGAACATGTACAGATTGAAAGGAGCAGGTTCTTTACCAATGTTTTTCCACATGGTGTAATCAGGAGATGTCCAGCGTCCAGCCAGGACATCATAGTCCCTTTGGGTAAAATGGACGAGTTTGGTTAAAGGATCATACAGCCCTCCATGGAACCCGATAACCAGCTGGAAATCAGGGTTAGAGTCGTAATAGATCTCCCCATACGCTGTGTACTGAAGCTGTTTGATCATGAGGCCGTTGATGCTGAACACGGCTAATGGAGTGCCGGTGTTATCAGAGGCGACGTAATACTCTTCCCCGCTGCTGCTCTCCATGGCAAAGAGGTGGCCTTGCAGATCATAGTACAAAGAGGTGATTTCTGAATTGGAATGGTTGTAGACATGAGTTACCCTTGTTGGATTGTGAAGATCAGCATAAAAGTACTGGAGATGATGCCCCAGGTTAGTCTTACAGGAAGCCCTTCGGCCGAGTCCATCGTAACGGTACTGAACACTCCACCCGTTGGCTTTGTTGTAAGCTCTTGTTAAGAGTCCTTTGGAGTTGTACTCAAACACATCTGAGCCTCGCTGACACAGGAATCCATCGTCATCGATCTTGTACGGTATGTCACCTAAGCGCGTGATCCTGTCCCTCAGGTCGTAGCGCAGAGGCATCAATCGGACGCTGTTTCCAGGATTCAAGAGATGAAGGTTTCCATTCAGATCATAACTGTAACGCCAGGTTGGCCTGTCATTTACCGCTACGCTTTGCAGTTGCCCGTCACCATCGTAATCATAGGTGTACTTGGTTGTGTTGGCATAGGGACCGAGTTTCAGTTCTCTTTTGGTTACCCTTCCCATGCTGTCATACTGTACAGTCATCCAGTACATCAGTGATCTGAACATTTCATACTGAACCTCTTTAATGCGCCCATGGGTGTCAAAGTGCTTACTCAGTGTCATAACTGCTGTAGTAATAATTTGATTTATGTCATAATAAATAACTCCAAATTTGCCAAAATGCTCTACTTTGCCAGAAATCTCATCGTAACGGTAAAGATCAACTGGAAGAGGCGTCTCACTTATTATGGGTTTGATGCTTGCAATTCGAAAGCTATTGTCATGATACGTATAATCGAACCTTGCATTGACCATACCTTCTTCAGAGAACCTGTAGATTTGTTTGTCAACGAGAGGACCAATTTTACGATAGCGGATTGTACAAGAAAATCCTCCACTTTGCAAATTCACCATTTTTAGGACACCTGTAGTTTCATCGTACCCGAAAGTCACTGCAGTGCTGTCATAAACAATTTCAGATAGTTTGGATAGCTTTCCATACTTGTAGAAGACTTGTCGGCCAGTACCTAAAAATGATGTTTTCAAAATCCTCCCATCGTCACTGTAATCAAAAATCACCGACGCATTGCTCTCGGGAGGATTATAAATATTTCTAATGTAGCCAATGGAGGTGTGAGTAGACATGCTGTGCCGAGCAACACTGGGCATTGTAACAGCATGAAGTCGGTCTGAAGAATCATACTCAAAAATGTACTGTCGTTGACTCTGAAGCAGCAGCACCATCGACTACAGGGAAAGAATTAACACACAGTTACCGTCTTTCAGCATGTGACCTCTGAGAGGGTATTTAAGAAAAGAAAAGTTTACTGATGAGGCACTAATGTTAAACGAATAAAAAGAGACGTAGCTACATTAGTTAGGGGAACACAGCTGCTTGGGAATATTGTCAGATTGCCAGATGAGAGGATCTGCTACTTGGAAATCAATATGCTGACACTCCAGATAAAGTGTAGGTTAGCAACCTATTAGCTACACTCCCTTTCAAAGGACTTCTTTTTTTTCCTAGGGATGCAGAGGACTTAGGTAAATGACTTGATTTATCTTTCAGCTAGCAGTTGTACTTCACAACTATTACTGTGAAACACGTGAGAAACTAAGCAGAGAACATCAGCTCTGGTTGGCTTAAAACAACAGATTCAAAGAAGGAAAAGGGAAAATAATATGCAGTTTCAAAGTATTTAAGACACTTTCATGACTGAAGTGTCTTAATTAGGCTAAGTAAAAATGCATTACCACGTTTTCATGTAATAAATAATGATTAGAGATTAATTACCTGTTTCTACTTGAACCTTTTGTCAGATTTAGTCATGTATTTTTGGTCTTAATTAAGCACAGTTCATTGTGTTTATGCCATTATATGGCAGCCTAATCGCTTTCAGGAAAATAGTCAAAAGACACAAACCATGAAAAAGTATTTCCCATTAAAAATTAGTCAAATTCAGTTGCCTAATTGAAAAATAAGGAATTTTGAGACCAGGTACAAAGGGATTCTTAACAGCTGGAATACACCAAACTTTGGATAATTTCTGTGTGTGTATGTCACGTAGAGAGCTTAAAATGAAGTTGAGTAGTACTTTGTCTCTTTGTAGCTGATGCCAGAAGGTAAAACAAGATCACTTACTTTTTCTAGGTAGGTGTAGCTCCAAACTTTCCCATCTGCGAACATGCGCGATATGATCCTGCCTTGCTTGTCGATGTCTGTCCTTTCGCTCATGGCTCCACGCTGCAGCCCGGCCAGGCGCCCGTTGAAGAAGTAAGACACGTTGACAGCAGCCAGGCCACTGCTGGGTAGCCAAAGGAAAGGCCTCCCCAGCTGATCGTAAATTATCCTCAGTGTAAATTTCCGGTGATCATCATAGATTTTTTCCGTGCGTATGTTCCGGTCGTAATCAATAGACAGTAAATTCCTCCCGTGCACCTATTGAATGAAAGAAAGCCGTATTTAGTGAGCAGTGGGCGCTACGCCTTTAGGGATTTTCAGCGTGAAAACAGCATGCACAACAGAGAACTCTATTTCCCCACATTTTTGAAAAGTGTAGGATGCCTTCCTGTTAACTGGCTTTTTCTTTCTACTTCTCAGTATATTCAAATATGTAACTCTGAGTGTTTTACTAGGATATTTCCCATATCCCTGCCACATAGGAGCTGTAATCTTACAGAGAAAGGCTTCCCTTATTGTCAGAACAGGCAGACATACGACACAGCCAGGTCTTAAAGTGTTAGCTATTAGCAGAGAAGAATCATTTCGCATGGAAGTAATTCTTCTACTTTTGCCATCAGTAGTTCTTGGCCTTTTGCCTTCCAGTGACTCCAGGAACAATAGAAGAAAATTATGATTTTGTGTCTCCACTGAGGTTTAGCCACTTAGGTTCTGTAGCTGCAACACCCTGTTTATGAATTCATTCATTTAATGTCTTCTTCATTTACTTTCCAAACATTCAATAGATCCCTCAGCAACCTGATCACTTGGGATGGGCTTAATTTCTTCTGATTAAAAAAACCGATCATATAGTCTGGGAAGATGGACTTGTAGTTTTGAGAAAAGGAAGTGTTAAATATTTTTCTTTTCTTCCCTATTTTTTTCCAGTTACAATTTTCAAATCAAAGTACAGCATAAAGTGTTTCACTCACAGATTTTTTATTTTTATCTTTTTAATAAAAGAGCAAAACAGAAACAAAGGAGAATAAGAATACCAAGTGGACAGGCTTCTAGTAAGAGTGCTATAATGAGACATACATAAATATATTCACTGGAGGCTAAGCCACAGAATTCAGGCTAATGCTGCAATCTGATGAAGCCTCTTAAGTAATTTAATTATAGATGCATCATTAATAAAGTAGAAGTCTTTAAATTAGATATAATTTGAAAGCAATGAGTACTTAAAAAGTATTCATCAGTTTCTGGGAATTTGCTCTTCAGTTTATATTTTACAGTAGCTTTGATTAAGCAACGTTTTCTCTTATCCAAAATTAAACTGCACATCAAACAATATGTAAATTAACCCTGAGCCTTTCTCGAGGACATAAAAGTTATTCTGAGATATTTTCACCGGCAGGGGTAAACCCAATTCCCAACCCAACCAAATCTGTAGGAATTCAGTTATACAGAAAGCAAATTTAAAATTAATACAATTTTGTGTTTGTAAAGAAATAATTATTTCAAATTATCAGTCATTATCCTAATTTTTTCCATTAATAAAATGTAGCTCTTTAACAGTTTGAATTTCCTCAGTGGGCAATTATTAGAAAAAGCTCTTTTCTGTAGGTTTTCCCTAAGGTTATCCCAGCAACAGCTTCTCCTGTGATTCAAAGAAAAGATAGGGTTGGGTTTTTTTTTAAACTGCCTTGGCAAAATAAATCATATTCTGCTCTCCCATTGTGGTGGAAGCAAAGCCAGGGAAGCCAAACTCAACTTCGGTATTTTCTCAACTGGCTACTCTAGTTTTATACGTGTAGGATCAATCCTGATGACAGACACATATCAAAACCCTTTCCTTCACAGAGCTCCTGGGGAAGCAGAAGAGACCTTTCACTTCTCAAAAGTCTTTCAGAAAGATTACAAACTGAATTTTAGCTTTTGGTGTTTCGTTCATTTGGGTTTTTTTGTTTTTTTTTTTTTTAAAATTTCTGAATTGTCATGAAGTAGTTGGTATTTCTGGAGTTTCTTCACTCCATTGCAGTAACTGCACCTGTAATCTGCACACATCACTTGGAGAATAAAGAAGCACCTGCTTGGATAATCCAATAACTCAATTTTCATTTGTAAAAATAAGTAAAACCAGAGAGTGTAATTGTAGCATCATATTAATTATATAGCAAACCAAACAGAACAACTAACTCCCACTCTTCCAGGGAAAACTAATAACGCTGTCACAAGTATCATGATTGAAGACTACCTAACAAACTCTTTCTCTTTCTTCCACTACCTACATGAATATCTGGTTTTCCTGTGGCTGCTGCTGGACACGTGGCAACAGGAACAAGCACTTTGTGCCTTGGGTAAAGGTCTTGCAGCAAAAATGACTTATGTGGTGCTGCACTCTAACAAAAATTCTTCAGAAGGGTTTCTTATCAAGACTTTATCTGAAACTACTGCAAGACACTGAACGTGTGGTGCATAAAATAGTAGGGGACAGTGAGTGGGGTAAGGTGAAGTGCAGGTCTTCCTTTCTTGGCTTAATGAAGTCTGCCCTGGCAAGTTTGCAGAGGCCCACACGTACAGCTGCCATCTGCCTACAGCACGGATGAGCAGGGCTGGGGGCACAGGCAGCAGCACTGCCTGAAGAATCATGGAATCGCAGAATGGTTTGAGTTGGAAGGGACCTTTAAAGGCCATCTAGTCCAACCCCCCTGCCATGAACAGGGACATCTTCAACTAGATCAGGTTGCTCAGAGCCCTGTCCAACCTGACCTTGAATGTTTCCAGGGATGGGGCACCTCCCCCTTCCCTGGGCAACATGGGCCAGGGTTTCACCACCCTCAGTGTAAAAGATTTCTTCCTTATATCTACCCTCTTTTAGTTTAAAACCAATAGCCCTTGTCCTATCGCTACAGGCCCTACTTGGTCTGTCCCCATCTTTCTTACAAGCCCCTCTTTCAGTACTAAAGAAAAGGGGCATGGGCTCCCATAAGTACTCTTAAGAGGTGAATCCTGGAAAATAACAATCCCTTCCAGTAACCCTGGATTCTGGATTCAGGAGAAGGCTCCGCAGGCTCTCTGGCTGGTGGTCCCAGCACTATGTTACTTGTGCAGCAGTGTTCCCCTGTCTGTACCACTAAGTGCCACAGCTGTCCCAGATGCCACCGCTGGCCCTGCCTGCCACCTGCTCCCCCAATGTTCCAACACTCTTTTTCTACTGCATTCACTAAAGAATTTATAAAGATGAATTAGAATAAATGAGATGCAAATAAATTCTATGCTTTCTCCCTAATTTTCAAATTTCATTTTCAGTCCACTCAACCTGTTATAATCTCATAGTGATTTTCATTTAAAAGAGCTAAATGGATATGTGATTATTGTTACAGGAACTAACACCAGACAATTAAATGTTGAGGTGTTGCTAGATAAAGCAGTGTTTTGATTTGCATAAACATGATGCAAGAAAACCCATCTCAGGCAAGGTTTCAGCTCTAAGATGTGTTTAACTTCGGCTAATTACCACAAGTACCTCTATTAAATTTTTAGTATTGAGAGTTAGGATTACAGCAATTTCATTTCAGGGCTCTATTTATTTTTATTTTGAACACCTAGTCAAAATGCAGAGCTGATCTATTTTCTACTTACAATCAACTTCTGCAGGTCAACACATCAAAAATCAATTACACAGCCATGAAATTTAGTCATTAAGGATTAGCTGCTAATCTCATTCAATTTTTTGTCTAACCTTCCCCCTGTTCCCAATAGGTGCATTCTAAGCATTTGTGAGAGTAATGAGACTTGTTAATTCAACACTATGAATTAGATGTTAAGCAATAGGAAAATACCAATATCTAACATCTGGTTCTTAGTTTTTTTTTGGTAAATCATCACATAGTTGTTTACATATATTGCATTTAATATATCATCTTGAACACATAGAACTGTATCTCATGTCCAATGACATTGAAAGAACCACTAAAAGAATGAGGGGCTTGATCAGTGCTACATTTTTCTGCCCAGAAGCTCAAAGCCCTTCCAAAACTGCATATGCTGAAGCAGCCAGTCAAAGTTTAGATACTTAAGGGGTGAAAAACAGGCCAGCTAAGCACAGAATGGGATTAATCTGGCTGCAGCGGATCTTTAATTTGGCAGGGGATAGATTACATGACCTGAATGTCTTTCTTATCCTATGCTTATGACTTTGTAATTATGGCAATTATTTTCCAATCATGCCATTTGGGAAAGGGAATAAACACAATATGCCTGTCTCAAAGAATCTGTAGGGGGATTGTACAGAAGCAGAAAGTAACCGCTCAGGCTGTAATCGCATTTGCTCCCCAGGACTAACTGTGGTAAGTCCTGTGCCATAGCATCTTTACAAATGATGAGTGGTTGGATATTTTTTTCCCCCCACCTTCAGAAGCAGAGTGATTTACAGGAGTATTCTGGGTATTTTTACCAACCCCTTTTGGAATACTTTTAGTAACGAAGCTTCTATAACTGATTGCAGCAGATGATCCCATGCAGTTAACTGACCACTCAAATAAAGAAAAGATTGGCATACCAAAGATAATCCTGAAGTTGTACATTTTTAACAAGTAAAAATAGGAAAGACGTGTCCTTCAAAATGTAAAAATAATTTTCTGCCCACAGAAGAAAAGATCGTTATTGTAATGACAGATACTACTTACCCTGAGCTTTCTTCCAAACACAGTCACTTTGCCTTTAATTTGT
Source organism: Tringa solitaria (assembly GCA_026413425.1). Lineage (NCBI taxonomy): Eukaryota > Metazoa > Chordata > Aves > Charadriiformes > Scolopacidae > Tringa > Tringa solitaria. The sequence continues at coordinate 34,046,378 of JAOXJM010000052.1, forward strand.
TCCTTCCTCAGACGCCATTCAATTGAGTTTAAACCATTTTCCATTGGTAGAGAAATATTACATCGTCCTATGGTGGGAGTCACAGTCCCAGCCAGGACATGAGGTTCGCTGTGAAAGCTAATGCTCATGCCATTGGCATACATCACTCTCAAAGTACCATTATTACAGAGCTGGTAGCTGTTCCTCACTTGATCTACAGCAATAATGAAAAGAAAATAATTTAGCTACTCCAGTCATAAAGAAAACATATAGCTTAATTTGATTGGGTTTTTATTGCACTCCTGTTGATGTTAAATGAAGTCAGCCTGCAATTACCATTTACGTGGTACTATGGTGGAAATTACAGATGTTACTGATTCATGTAAAGAACAGTACTGTAACAGTGAGCCTGCAGAGAGATTCTGTGTTTATTTCATTATGTTTTCCCTTAAGTCCTAATTGTGAATCAAAATACACAGTGATATGTGTTCAGCCACATAATTTTTTTCTAATATGAATAAAAACTCCTGAAAACTGCTGGATAAACAACAAACCATTAACCTCCAGGATAAAAAGAAAAAAAAAAAAGACTGCTGGACTTTTATAAGTGGGAAGAAGCAAGCACCTTTTCTTTTTCTTTTGCTCTGTTTAAAAGTTGTCTCCAAGCACAGGCCACGTACAGCATTACAGTTTGGCTTGAAACCCCCAAGGTGTGAGGCCGCAGCAGTGCAAGCTGGCAGCCACAGCCCTTTACTCGCCTGCCCTCCTGCCACCCCGCCAGCGTGCACTGGCCCGATGTGCACGCCTGCCCTGCCGCCTGCCCGAGAAGAGCCATAAAAATAATCCTGCAGGTTTAGGGCCGTGCAGTTCGCCAGGTGTGTGACACAGCCAAGGCCACGCTCAGCCAGGATGGAGCACTACAGTGCGCAACCGTCACCAAAGCATCGGCATTTGTCTGACAGAAGGACAGCATCCACATAATTAATCATCTGGTGTAAGAGAAACGAAGTCTTTGTAACCAGACATGGCACGGTATAATAGTCTATAAATGTTGACATTTATGTCAGGAGAAGACTATTGTTTGATGATGATATTCTTACTCCAGTGACATTGTATCTTAATTAAAAAACTCCCATCACTCACCAAATCCCTTTCAGTCTACCTTTGATAATTGACCATTTTTGTTTCATCAGATACAATGCCTGGGTGGTGCTGGAAAGCTCTACACAAACATTTAACCACTTTGTTGCTGGTCTCTCCTGCCATACTTGGGCTGTAAGACTCTTCTCGGGTGCTCTAGCTGTGACACAAGATCATCCACTGCCCTGAATGCTCTACATTTTATTTAATGATAGTGTATAAATTTGGAAGATTTCATTTCTAATAGCAGGAGGTTACCTGAGCCTCTCTCTCCAGAAGGATCCCTCCCCAGGAAGCCGACGCTGAGCAGACAGACTCTATCTCTGCGGCACTGAAGTCAGCACCAATTTTGCAGTGAAGTACAGAGAAATATGGGAGTGGGGAAAGTGAACCTGACCCAAGAGCTAGTGGCAGGACCAGCTTACACCAGCAGACAATGACCGTACATATTTGACACAAAGCATGATTGCATGTCTCTTACCTGTCCTGAAGACCTGTCATTTTAGCAATGAGCTTTATGGGAGTTTTTCTTGCAAACCTTACGTGGTTTTCCCCTGCTCATGAGCATACTAATGAGCTGAATCTTTTGCTAATTGCTTTCTCAAGTTGTGTGTGTGGTTAGATGTGCTGAGAAGTGTGCTTTGGTACCTTGAACAACTGTATAGGAAGCCTCCACAGAGGAGAGATTTGTGATGACCGTGACATCGTCATCCCGATTAGAATTCTCAATGTCGATGGTAATAGACTTTTCCATTTCTCGATGAAGGCTAGTTACCACTCCAGTGGGACGTGTTACATTGGTCAGACGCCCTTCATGATCATAGCTAATAGAAAAGTTAGTGAGAGCAAAAAAGCATGAGGATATATGTTCATTTCAATACCCAATGTATTAATAATGCACCACATTTGTGAAAAAAACCCCAGTATGAACCAGATTTTCAAGAACATCCTGGCCATACCTATTTCTCTGTTCTTGAAAGAGTTTATAATGATGGAATAATAATTTTTAGAGATACTGATCTCACCTACATAAGTGCAAATCCAGGTTAGTATCTTTTAAAATATTTAATTAAATTATTATGGATATACAGAGCGATATTGGGATCAAACAAGTATAATTAGTAAATTCATCTGTATTTTCTTTGTTGCATTTCACTCTAAGGAAGTGGACTTATGATGGATACTACAATAGACAATTGCATACAATGCACATTTGCAATTGAATACTTAGTGGAAACTACTAAGTATGATCTTAAGTGACATCTCAAGGAATAAACTTGCCACAAGAGATTAAAAAGGACATCAGCTTGAGAACATAATAATTTCATTTAGACCTTATCTGTGATATTGAACTGTACTTTGGGGTCAGTATTCTGGCTCATAAACATGAATGATGAGAAGTTAAAGCACAGGACAGGTTGGAGTTGCACAAAGGGCAGCAGTCAGCACTCAGAATATACCTTAGAAGATGAATTAAGTGCTCTAGAGGCATAAAGATAAAAAAATAAAAGAAGAAGGGCTCTCCGTGAGTTTACTGAGTTAAATTTATTTAGAGGTATAAAGCCTGAGGAGGGGGGAAAGAAGGAATGCTGCCTGAAATCAAATCATACTGTTTCTCCCTTTCCTTTAGTATGCTGTATTTGTGTGCATACGTATGCTAAAGGAGCAATCTCTTGGATCTTAAGGGCAAGAAATGGGGACCTGAAACAAAACCAGTATGCCAGTCTGCCACTCTGCTTGCTGCAATTCTCTACTTGTGCAAGAGTCTCTCACCCAGCCGCTACCAAACCGCACATACTTCTAAACAGCAGAAAGGCAAGAAATATGTCCTGTGTAGATAAAGGGAAAAGTTTAGGTAGAGATTGAAACCAACTGGCCATCCTTCAAACGTAGAAATCCGGGGAGCGGGAAGCCTGGAAGAGAACTGGTAAATCCATTGCACTGCCTGAGAGTAACAGAAGAGAAGAGGAGCACATTTAGTATCACGGAGCTAGCTGAGTTCTTTGTACGTCATGGTTAGCTGTAAAGATGAAAAAAAATCAGTGCTTTCAACAGGACTTTTTACAATTAAATCACTCAGAAACCTCAAAGTAGGCCACCTGAACTGTATAGGATATCTCCAAAATTAATACACAAATTGGCTCCTCAACTAAGACAAATATAAAATATGCCTTTCAAATCCATTGCAAATGGTTGTACCCATTCAACAGAACATTGGGGAGGAAAGAAAAAAAAAATCACCTGTGGAGCAACAAGCCTTACCAGAACCAATGGAAGTATTAGGCAAAGAAGTAAATAAAAGAAAGCATAACGTGACCTAAAAGGGACCAATAATAGTGTTCATTTAAGCAGGTCAGGATCAAATAAAGATTAAGCGACATGATTTTTCTTAATGAAAAAGTCACAAGTTTCTACCCTTATATAGACATACATATTTTCTTTTTTCTATCATACCAATAAGATACTGGATAAATTATAATAATAACAAGGTAATCTATGAAAGAGGGTTAGGTTAAGTCTATACAAAGGTCTTCACAAAAAAATATTAAAAAGTACTCAGGAAGTACAGATGAGGGAAGAACATGATCCATTCAAACATCCATCTAGTGCGGAAAAACAAAAAGTACAAAAAAATGGACAGTTTCAAAACTCTAGAAGGTTAATAAAAAGTTAACTCTAAGAGCCTCTACATGGACCACTTTGGGATGTTTGGTGATGAGCGCAGTGATGAAGAGAATACTTAGGTGTCAAATATTACAGAAGAAACAATATTATTTAGGACAAATGAAAAAAATCCATGAGTGGCTTCAGCATGATTATGCAGAGCTTAGTGAACACCCAGAAAAATGGCTGGCGAAATTCCCCATCAGCAAATATATTTTAGGGAATGTAAATGAGACATTAATTTAAACTCTTCATTCACATTGCTGGGTTTTTAATTAACCCAGGAAAAATTCCTGGGGATTGCTGTGGGCTACTCACTGAAAATCTTTGTTCAAAGTGCAAGGGCAGTCTAGAAGGTAAATATGGATGAGGATGTACAGAGACTGAAACAGAAAAATGAAAATATTCTAATGCTATTTCTAGAAATTCATTTTTTGCCCCCTGCCATGGGGCATGTTTCCCATTGCTGGTCAGAATTTTTGAAATCAGCAATGGCAGAGATTAACAGGGTTTATAAGCAAGTGGTGGACACGCTTAAAATGATACATACATAATAAGTACTCTCTATGAAGATCTGCAGACCATTTAGTTTACGAGCTAGACATATAAAAACTTCAATGCTTAAATGATATATACACGCTGCAATACCAATGTGTAAAGAAAGCATTTCTACTTTCTCCATTGCATCAATAAAATTCTACTTAAAAAAAGATATCTTAAAGGTAAAAATGATTAAAACTCATAAACTGGAAACCTTTGAGGTACTACAAAATTTAAAGTGACAGATTATTGAGTGTTTGGGTCTTTTTAAACTAATGTATTATGTGAGAGCAAGTGCTTAGCAGAATACAACACCCAGATATTTAGCTGTATAATAAAAATAAAGCTATATAGGAATTAATGGTTATGTACCTTTGTTCTTCATTATATGAACCCAAGTCTAATGAAGCAAAAAAAAAAGGAAATTTTACACTGGAAAATACACCAATCAATCTGGGACTTCTTGGTGTCTTTTTCAGAAGCAGCCACTATGTATGACAGTCTATGACACAGCATCAGGCTAGATGAATTGGATCTGATCCAGCAATCTTTGTATCTTCAAATAAGGCGGGATCTGGATACACTGAAATTCCCAAGCTTTTGTTAGTGACTTCAGTTAGGGTAAGGTTTCATCCCAAGTTTTTCTCCTAATAAAATTACAAGTAGGGAGGTCCTTTCTTAATGCCATTATCTTAAGAAACCAGCATCTCCCTGTGACCACTGGTAACTCACTAACACACTGTGAATAGTTCCCAGCGCTGGCCTGGGAACTACACTCTGGGAAACGGTTGCCTGCTCAGGCAGACTTGGTCACAAACGGTTGCCCGATTCTGTCTGCAGCCCAGAGATGACTCCTGACAGCCTGGTGGCTCACATGTGCTGGCTTGACAACACAGTGACACAGGACATGATGGACACCATACAGCTCAATTGTGAGACACATCTGAGCATCTGTGACGTTCTCAGATAGCTACACACACCTGACCTGTGCATCCCTTCAGCAGGCTTGTGAAAATGCACCGTAGGCTCTTCTCCCATGTCCAATATTACGGAACCTCTATATCTTATCAATTTTTATTGCTAGCTTTCTGGTCGTTGAGGTTTGAAGTGTGTACTGCTCAAGGTGGGAGTAGCTAGGACAGTACCATATACAGTACTGCAAAAAGGAGTAACAGCAGCTTTTGACTTAACACAGAGCAGGGCAAGGTGCAGATCCACATACATTTGCATCTATCCCTATTTTCTCTCCCTTATAAAAAGCAAGCTGATTCAAGAAGAAAACTGCAGCATTCTCTCAGGAATACCACCGAGGATCACTTCAAAGATCTGTGCTTCATGCCCAAAACCAAACTTAAATTACCCCATGTGAGCCCGCTGTTACCTGTTTTATTATTTAAGAGCCTTGCTTGTTCCTACTGCAAATGAACTGCGTGCATACACACATGCTATATATATATATATGTATGTAAAATATACATATGGAGTGTGTATACACACACATAAAAATAGCTTGCATATGCATTTCTGTGCATATCCACATGCATACCTAGATATACTGCACAAATTTAATACTGTGAGGATTTTCAGGGTACAGTTTCAGACAGAAGAGAGGAATATAAGCAATAAGATAGCATGGCACTTCAATGTCTGGTTGATATAATGCACTGAAATAAATTTTTCAGAAGCGTTCCTAAACTTTAGTTCATGTATTATTTTACTAAAACGGTATTTGTTCTTTTCCAGTTCTGCTGCCATATTAACAATCAAAGCCACAGAAAACTATTCTGTTGTCCTTACAAACG
>JAOXJM010000052.1:34053575-34064507 GCA_026413425.1 Tringa solitaria
TACTTAATTTTCTACAATTCATTTCTGGTGTTTCGAGAAATAATTAGTTTATATGACTTCTGATCTGAATCTTGAGCAAGCTACTGAATGAAAAACACCACCAAAACCTACCGAGAAGGGCATCTACATCTCATCAGCAATAACGTGAGGTTTTACCACTGTCTAGTACAGTGAGCTTTTACTTAATCTTGTAATCAGCAGGTAATGCCTCCATGTGTTCACGCAACTGGATTATTCTGTAACTAATGTGTGGTGAAGAAATTCACTTTGCAAAATATTAACGACAAAAAAAATATCTCCACATCTCTACCCACAGGCTAGATGAAAAATCACAAAGATTTCATTTAGAGGGCCACATCAGAAGGGGACCACGAGAGGGCACTGCTTTCCTTTTTACGGAAACGAAACACAGTGCACAAAATACTGATGCGCAATGCTGATTTTGATGTATTTTGAGCAGACTGAACATAGTTCTTTTTATTCCTGTATTACTTATGTTTCCTCCAAAAAAAAAAGAAAGTGGTGGCCAAGATGAATGCATTAATAAACTAAAATAGGTGTCATCATTGCTAGTCTGTAACTTTCAAAATGAACACACAATTTAAAATTAAAAATGAAGCCCTACTCATATTTTCTACCCACTAATTTGAGAGATGGTATTTAGTAATCATTAATTAGCTATTTCAAACACAATACATGGCATCAGACTTGCCATACTTAAAAGTTATAAATATTTTCAATATGTCATTTAGCTTCTATCATAAAAATTGTTTTGATCAATAAATGGCAATAAGACTACTAAGAATAGGATAACTATTAATAAAAATCTGACTAGTTTTTCTATATTTTTAATATAGTTTTGAACTTCATCTGTGATGAATTTCATTTAAAGAGGAAGTTCTGTCTTTTTAATCTATATGCTCATGAACAGCAGTGTGCTTTTGGGTTATCTACAAATTATGGAAGTTACACCAGGGGTCTGACAGATAGCTGGGGATCTCATTTCCTCGCTTGTCTCAAGAATGAACAATCAGTGAAGTTAATCAACATTTTAACCACCATGAGTAATATATGAATCTAAACAGAAAGATATATATAATTTGAGTTCCAAAAGAAAGGGCAGCATTAAGGTTCCTAGAGAGGCAGATCAGTAGGAGCTGCAGATTGCTGGGGCTGCTCTGATGTGAGTTATCTGCAGCCTTGTGAGGACTAAGAGCAGGGCCTCAGCCCGGGAAATCACTCCCGGGTTTCTGCCTGCGGCGCACAGTCCTTCCTGCTGGAGGTGGGTGGGCTTCCCCACTGGCCTCAGACTGTGGCCAGGAATTTAGGTGGTTCCGTACCCACCCAAAGGACCCGGTGAAACGGATGAAATCACGAAGCCACTTAATCATTTCCAGTATCACACTAGACTGAGATGTAACGGCCTTATTCAGTAGCAGTGAAAAGCCTACCACAAATTTCAGTAGGGTCAGTTTAGGTCCTACTCACTACCCATTTGAAAAATAAATGTACTCTTAATATAGCCAAAAACATTCTTACTCATAAAATGTTGTCCATCCTGTTTCATCACTCTTCGTTGCTAAGAGACCACTGTTTCCGTTATATGTCATTAATCCGAGCTCCAGGGTCTGTGTTGAGACCAGCTTGAGTCCACCATTAGTGCCAACAGCCAGCGTGACAATCTGATTATCCGGCATCAGTAAATGGCGGGGCATCCCACTGGCATCCCGACGGACCTTCAAGGAGTTGCCATTGTTGTCCATCACCTCCGTGACATCGTTATCGCTGCTATAGGTGAAATTGTACAAGTACTCCCCGGTAACGAGGCTGAGAGTGTACTGGTGAATCCCATCAGCATTGAAGACATACAGCTCCTGTTCTCCTGGAGATGCAGCTTCATATTGGTTAAAAGAATTAAGAATGGGCCTGTTTTTACTGACAGCCCTAATGCGGATATTTCCAAGATCAGCTATGTAGATGGTACCATCTGGGGCCACAGCTAAGGAAGATGGTGAATTTAAGATGGCATCAGTGGCATACCCATCATCCCCAGAATAGCAATTACAGTTGACATCATTTTTGCAATCACAGTCTGAAGCTGCCCCTGCAAGAAGGCATATTTCTCCATTGGTAGTTACCTGGCGTAGCCGATTAATTTTTTTTTCATCTGTCTCACTGATGTAAAGAACTCCTGTGTGTGAGATGGCAATGGCACTGGCTGATTCAAGTGCAGAATGAATAGCCAGTTTGCTAAGAGAGTAGTCTATACCAGGAACCTGGCAGTGCATGGGGCGTCCAGCAATAATGCTAACTTGATGATTTTCTGTGATCCGCAAAATAACATTGTTCTCTAGGACATAAAGTGAGTTGTCCATGGGATTGACAGCGAGATCAGTAGGCCACTCCAGCCGTACCTATGAGTTGCACAAATTATTACTGTAAAACTCGTAACTGAAAAATACATGTCTAGTGTTTAAAATTCCATGTGTAACAACAGCAAATTAGTGAGGGGTTTATCAGCGTAAATCATGAAACCAAGTCATGAATGGCAACTATTTCAAACAATGATTTTGTTTTTCGGAAATATTAAAGCTACGTGCAGTGGTAACTTTGGCTAATTGTGTTTCTGTGCAAAGAATGAATGCTACATTGTGGAAGCTCTACAATAATTACAGAAAAACAGGCAATTAAGACAATAACTCCCATTATCTCAACCTTATTTCTCTATAGTTGCATAAATAACCTGTGTTAGCCACAGTAAAAGGATTGTTCACTCGTTTCAGAAATAAATGAAATACACTATCATCTTGTGCTGCATAATGCATTTCTTAAGTGGCCAGGCAGTCATCCAAAAGAGATGCCCATCTCTTCTAAGGCAGAAAAGAAAATAAATGCAGTAAGAATCTACCTGGGTGACATCCATGCTGGAATCACAGCTGAGAGGTCGAACAGCAGTTAGGTCATTGGAACCCAGCAGGGTTGATATAATTCCGTTCTGATCCACTTTTCTAATCATAGTGGCATCAACAAAATACATGAGTCCGTACTTATCCACTGCGATTCCTGCAGATAGAAAAAACAGGCATCAGTGAAGCAGTAAGGCTCTTGCTTCAAGGCAGGCTTCATCTTATTAATTAACAAGTTTACAAGATGGTGATGTTTGTTCACTTCCCCTGTTCTTTCCTCCCTTTCAATCTGAGCACAAGTCCTGGAACCCTTCAAGTAACCGTAGTTCTGCTGAATAAATGGCATCAAGCAGGTTTATCCTTTGGGGCTTTAAAGAAAAGAAAACCACAGAAATCCCCAAAACATGCCAAAGAGCCAGCAGAATGTATCAGTTTATGTCCGAATTTAAACTCTGTGTGATATATTACATAAATGCAATTTTAAAAAAAAAAATTCCTAAATTTTAATCTCAGAAAGTTGAGGCGTTGCTTTCTTCACCTGAAGGATTTATTGAGGACAAAGAACTTTTAGAAATCTTTTAAAAGTGCCTTAAAAGTTTTGAAAAATTAAGAGGATATCATATTCTTTCAGGACATTTTTTAATTCTTTGACCTGTTGCAGTAAGGAATACGGGAAGAACATCTGGTGTTTCCAGATGAAGACACAGGGGTTTCCAGCCTAGAAGAAAAGGAAAGGGTCAATGCCGGTCACATTGGGAGTCCTTAGAGAGGGAAGGCACAGAATGAAAGGGTGCTCCCTCGGAGGAACAGAAGGATGCTGCTGCCTGTTGTGAAGGAGGGCAGGCTTTTTCTCACTTGCCTTTCCTGCTTTGATTTGGCGCACTGCCTTCTCTGTTCCTTGGGCTGAAAATAAAATATTGATCTAAAAATTTTGTCTTCAAATGGTTATAGTGCTCATGCTGTTGGCCAGTGACAGAAGATACAGCTTTATCTTCTCAACTTTTATATAGAGGTTTAGCTTAAAACATGCAAGCAGCTCTGTCCTGGTAATACACTCTGTATGTATTAACTGGAACTATTACAAAGAAACAGGACCTTTCAGTTTTATTCACTTTTACAATCATCGAGTTGTTTTCAAGCATTGAAATAAAACGCAGAGATGTTTGAAACACCTGGCAGTACACCTGATTAATTCATCCTTATAATTAAAATGAAACACTGGAAAAAATCTTAAAAAGAAATACATCCCCAAATCTCTACATCATCTTGGAAACTTCTTGTTAAAAATTAGAAACTGGAAAGGGAAAAAATCCTTTTATTTTTCCTCCCTCTCTGAAGAAGAAGGGGACACATATAATAAAACCTCAGAAAAAAGGCACAGCAGGCAGTTTTTCTCCCCAAAGACTGTATCTCAAACAGTAATTTGTTTCCCAGTTTACATGCTTGCTTCTTGGAGTGAGCGGTACCCTGCTAATTTGTGTTCTGTTCTCCTTTTGCAGCATTTAGTGTTGGGGTAATAAAGTTTGCTTTAACTAAACAAAGCACGAACACTTGCCAATCCACTGTAATTAAAGCCCAGAATAAAAATTGCCGAGCAAGGAGTGATTTAATTGCCAGATAATTATTTCCACATACAGTCTAGCCTCACGCAGTCATTTTCTCCAGCTTCTTTTCCTACTTTACCTCTAGGGCTCATTAGGGTTGCGTCCACTGCCTTCCCTCCGTCCCCACATCTGGCTTCATCAAAGGGCAGGCATTGCTCTCCAGTCCCTGCCACCACTTCAGAGTTACCAGCTAGGTCTTTCGTGCCACTGAGGGACTTGACTTTGTATATCCGTCGGCTATTGGTGTCCGATACATACAGTGAGCCTGAAACAGGGTCCACGGCCAGATAGTATTTATGAGCGGGATTGTTGCTTTAGAGAAAAAGAAAGCATAGAACAGAAACAGCTGAGCAGTCTAGAAACTACACAGGCTTTCAGAGCTTAGATACTCATTAGGCACAGAGAGATCTGGAAAGAAAGTCTGACACCTTCATATAGAGATTGGGTCTGAAGCACAACTGTCTGAGGACCTAACTTGATTAGGGCCTGGTCAGTGTTTCAGAAGGATTGTGATTTTAAATCTCATTCATCCTGCTACACTAAGCCTTGCACAGCAGAGCCCAATAAGCCAAAGCTGCACAGCAGACTTTCCTCTTGATCTCTTTAGCCTTTTAGATCTGCTCCAGGTCAATTCTCTTTGGCTTATCTCTACCTGTTGCCCCCCCTCCCCACCACCTTGTTTAACTTCACTTGAAAGCAGAAGTCATAGGGGTAAGATAAAAGAATCATCTTCTGAGTTACTTATATTATGCCACAAGATTTGTGAGGTCTTGTATAAATAGGAGGCAGAGGCATAACAAATTTATTCCTAAAGCAAATTTGTTCTCATTCATTCTTATCAAGAATCTCATTTACGGCAGATGAAGTTGGTTATGTAACTAAAACCAGAGATCCCCAAGTGTCTGACTTTAACTCCAGACCTTCTGCTATTGAAAAACTGGTCCTCAGTTTGCCATTAGAATGGGTGCTCATATGGAAAGCTACTTTTCTTCTGAAATATATGTTTTTTGACAGCTTGTCACATTTTGGAACTACTTTAGCAAATCATCTGCAAATTGAGAAATGTCAATCTTGGCGATATATATATACATTCACACACACAGAACTGCAGTGCAAAAATATTTTCAAAATCTTGCCTGGCTAGTTTAACTCAATTTAGTTGGATTTTAAGCATGATGTGAATTTTCCAGCCTTTGGAGCCTATGGGTGAGCGTAAATAAGGTCAATGGTGGTTTCAAAGCATAGAAGACAAATGAAGACAGGAAGGAAAAAAATGAAGGTTACTTACCAGTAACCAGAGATATTTGCCTCCAAATATCCACACTCCTAGTTTCATGTGGCAAAACTGCCCATCTCCAAGAGTGGGGATACACAGAGGTAAGTTATGATGGACATAAGCCATTTCGTGACCAGACTCACTGAAACTATAGCAAGGCCACTTTCGGCAGATGGATTATCAGCAGCACAAAGACCACTGCATTCATGTGGTCATGACCAGATTTGGAGGAATGAGGAGGCCCAAAAATATCACTTTCTACTGTTATCTTCCTCTACCGCCAGTCTTTGACATGTCATGATTTTAGGTCAATAATTGTTCTAAAACTGTAGAAAGTAGGAAGTGATTGGTTCGATCAAAATTCAGCAGGCAGGGGTAATACCATCTGCTGAAGCCTAGGAGTGTAGAAATTAGAGATGAAAAAATATAATAAACAAAAAATACTTGGCAGGTTTATTTCATGCATGGATCTCAAAGTACTTTAAAAAGATGGGCATTATACCCATTTTACAGAGGAGGAAACTGAGGCACAGAGAGGTTAAGTGGTATAGACGAGGTTATGCAGGGAGACTAGTGACATGATTGAGATAGAGCACAATCCCTTTATTCCCCAAGCTCCTCTCCTTATATTCAGCAGCAGGCTGCACCTCTTCACTAAACCCTTACCACATCCCTTCTCATCCCTCCAAAACAAAGCTCCATCTTCTTTGCCACATAGAAAATTATTTCTTCCCATTTACAAGATTTCTGCAGCCTCTCGTGTATCTGAGCCATACAAACACCTGCACATTTGTCACTTCTTTGAAATTCTGCTCTCTTCTTCCACTGTGCTTTTCCCTTAACAACCTTTGCTGTGACACTCATGTTGTGCTATGCTTCACAAATACACCCAGACTTAGCTCAAGGCTTTGCAACAGCAGCAGAAGAGCCAAGGCCCGAGTGCTACAGCTGCAGGCTCGCTGATGCCACGTCCCTGCTGGGCTCCAGCCCGGAGTGCCTTCTGCCTGGTCCTTCTAAATCATGTGCCACCCCACTTCCGCCAGACGGGGAGACCTGAGGCAGGTACAGACTGGAGCTGGGCACAGACATAGCTGCTCGCTGCCGGAGGCAGGGCCCTTGCCTGGGCTCAGCGATGGGAGCTGCTCTCAACAGTGCCTGGGGGCGCTGCTCTGCTGCCTGATGCCAAGCAGGGGCCTCTCCTTGAGACTGAAAGGGTCTCTCTGAGTTTCGGATGTGATTTTGCCAGCCTGGGCCTGCCTTCCTGAGTGAGCACCCCCTGCTTCCCTTCTGCCCGCCGCTAGCCTTGGGTATGCCCACTGTTACCAGGATGGGATAAAGTATGAGTCAGGGAAAAGAGCAATGGGAAAACATGGGCTTACTTCCCTCCCCTCTTCTGCAGCCATCATCATGTCCATGGAGCTCACTTTGCCTTTCTCCTCTGCAGTCTCCCTCAGGCCAGTTTTACCAGGGAGTCAGTCACCAGTTTTAGCTTTGGATCAGGGAGTGACTCACTGGAGCTGCAGACCTGCTGGACACCCCCCTTTGCTCCTTCCTGAGCTCAGAAAGGGAACAGATAGTGGAAGACTCTCCACATAAAATATCTGAGGGACTTTGGCAGAAAATGACTGGTGCAAGGCGACATGCACTCACTGTGTCCCCAAAGAAGCTACAAGATGACTACCTCAAACAGGGATGTATTTTATAAATGAGCAGTAAACATTTGTCAAACTGGCACCTGAGCAATTAAAGACCTCTGTCTCTCTTTTCTCCGTGTCACTGTACTCTTTTAATTGAGATATAGGAAGCCAAGGAGTGTACCTTGTTTTAAAAGACTCTCCATACCATTTGGTGTTGCTCAGAGGCCTCTGCCAATCCTGCCTCCTCCCCTTGCCCTGCCGGTGGGGGTAGCAGTTACCACCTTCCTTGGGTCCGTGAGGGACCCTGCTGCCTGACAACAAGAGCAGACAGCATCAGCTTGTCCTCCCTGGTCTGCTCATATGTGCATCAAATTCACAAGACTGCAACTAAATTCTTTCTTCAAATTCAACCAAAAAGCTAAGCTGCCTAGAGCAAATCTCTGGGCACCCGAAAAATTAACTAAACTTATAGTTGCACATTATGATCCTCCAGCATCACCAATAATCATTAGCACATTGTAAATGAATTCATCCAGATAAGAAAATTTAGTGGAATTACACTTGTCATACCAAAATATATTGTAAAGAGGAAATTATACTGTTTAGTCCAGACATCTTCTGCATCTAACTTGTATTATAGAAATGGAAACTGTATTTTGTAAAGGGTGATGCACAGGACATTATGGAATAATTTACAAGTTTACAAAAGTTTTTACAAGCTCTTCTTGTTCTTGCCCTTGATGTTCTCCAGGATAAACATCCCCCATGTCCCTGGTGGTCCATGGAAGAAGGTACAAGCGTTTCCTATGCTGCTGCCATCCAGAAGGCCTAGTGCCGAGGTGAGATGATGAAAAATCTTTTCTCCTAACGTCCAGACAGGTTATGCCTCCCTCATGAATCTTACAGTGACTGCATCTAGTGGTTGCATACAACCAACCCCACAGGTTGACTGACTGTTAAATCTATTTGGTGAAAGAAAATAGAAACTAAATTATGAAAAAGGACAGAGGGTTCAGAAAATCATTAATGACCAGAAAATGAGTTTTTGACCTATTTGCAGTCATTAGTGCTTTTGTGAACCTTTCTGGCATTTGTAAAACTGCTGTTGTAGTTTACCTCGACCATTTAGACCAATTATAGACAGCAGGGAGAAGTGTTTATATAGAAGTTAGCTTGGGGTTCATTATACTTGCATTCTACTAGAAATTTCTAATTACTGTCAGAACTTATTTGGTTGCTTTTTGACTGCATTTCATAATTGCTAACGCTTATCATATTCATAACACACAATTAGCACATAAAAATGTTTCTATATATGGTACATGAAGAACATAACATTACACAAGAAGCACAACACAAAAAGCAAACACAATGAAGCAAACAAACCATATCAAATTATATGGGAAAGAGCTCGTGTCTTACCTATGTTTAAACTCTTTATTTCTTTATAGAAAGGGAACAGAAGAAAAAAGAACAAACAGTTAGCTGAAGAATAGATGGTAAAGCAAACATAGTATTTGTTTTATTTTACAAAAGGACACAGGAGAAGATATCTCTTTTCAGCACTAGCCTTTGCTTCGTTTACAGATGAAGAGACTGGGAGTGATAAAGTTGCAAGCTAGGTCCCTAGCAGAATACCTTGTCCCCAACCCCCACCCCACATATATTTTACAGGACACTTTCTGGACCATTGAAAGAGTTTTCACATGGAAATACGTGTAGCTTGTGGGCCAGGAATGAGAGAAACTGGCAGTTTTCTGAATACAGAACTGGGAAAGTGGAAGCACTGGGCTTAGGATATTGTCCGCCAGTTGGAGGCAACCTCTTTAATCAAAATAGTTTTCCAATAGGCTATTTCTTAACAAATTTCTACTACACAGTTTATTTTCCTCTCCCCCCAGTCTCTAAAATAATTGCTTAAAGCAAGTTTGAATGCTACTTGGTATCTATTTAAGCCCATCAAAGCAAATCTTAGGGTGAATAAAGCCTTCTAAGTGGGCAGTAAGGTACTGTACAATGGGAGATATATAGCACTGATTGAGCCCTAAGTCTACTGTCTAGACACGAAGTCAAAGGAAAGTGTTCTCTGCTCCCCAGAAGTGAAATAATACATTCTTCACACCAGTGTTTCACTGTGTTAATGCCATTTCCATTTAGGAATGTTCAGTGAATGAAACAAAGGGGTGCATGACTCCTGAGCTGCAGCACTCAATGCACAGCCCCAAATTTGCAACACCAACGTTAAGCGTGCAACACTCTTGAGTCAAAACTCCTATCAGCCACTCAGATCAGGCCCCTTCATAAAGGACAGCATGAAGCAAATATGCACACTGGGATATTCTGGCTTATAAAGTTGCTCAAGATTTATATTGGCTTATGTAAAACCAAAATTACATCCATTGTGGAATCTAAATAAAGTGATGTGATTTGGTTTGTAAAACTTATGGACATACTATTTGTAACAAATATTCAAGCTGCTTGATACTAACTGAAGACTCTGCTCTGAAATGGCTCAAATCTTCCAACTCTTACACATGTAACTAGTACAGATTATAAATTGACCACTGAATCACAATTCCTGCTATAGATGATATTTGCTGGAATAGACCTTAATTCCCTTTAGAGGAACAGGGGCAAAAAAGATCACTGCAAATCCTAAACATCTGTGTGTCGAGTCATTTGCAGCTGTCCAACAGCACTCAAAATACGATAGCTTCATTGCTCGTTGCTAATAGTTGTAACAGAAGCTAAAGAAACTACACTATAGATAGCAGATTTCATAAAAGAAAAGAGAAAGTTGCCAAATGCAGAGTAAGTCCATCTTCTGTCTCTTTACTGATGTCCTTTTCCATTTTCCCTCACACGTGCTGAAATGCTCAAGTTCTCTCTTGCATAGAGAGAAATCAAAGTACTCAGACTAATACTGTTCCAACTTTGGAGGCAACGTTTTCAAATATCCGATGTGCCATTAAACTTTGTCACTGGCTGATGCTAGGAAGTGAGGTGCATAAAAATGCCTTATATTAAGCATCTCAATTTGAAAATGTTTTTCTTCACCCATAAAGCTGTAGTCCTATTTACTAGAAAGCTGAACAGAAGTGAACGAATTAGGAAAAAAAATAATCAGCATATTCTATATAATGCAGAGTTTGTGTATATTGATATCAATATTTATAGCAGATCACACATCCATAACCAGCTACCTTCTGTGGTGTATACTGAGCTGCTAGCAGAAAGCACCAGATGATCTAGGGCTCCTCTTTTAAGAAAAAAATATAATGAGGCAGCCTGATGGTGTATGAGGTAGGTGTCAGAGAGTGATTTCAGAGTAGAATTGGCCTGAATCAGATCTCTTTTCTCTTATATAAATCAGAATTCACAACAGTGACATCAACAGAATGACATGAATGGAAGAGAGGTGTAAAGTAGAGCTAGGCCTCCTATTCTCTAACAGTCCAATCATTTCGCACTTTTTTTTCCTCACTAATTAAAAACTAAAAGTACAGTGG
>JAOXJM010000052.1:34071004-34094439 GCA_026413425.1 Tringa solitaria
GACTTCAAATTGAAATAAAATATTTCTGGTCTCAGCTGGATATTACTGTAGTCCACAAATGTTTTCATAGATACAGAGCAGTTTATTTGCAAGGAGTCTGCCTGCTAACACATTATTATCAAAAGTCAGCCTTTTCATATTTACTTGCAGTTAGTATTCAAAATGCCACGTGAAAAATTACTTTTGTGTTTACTTAATAGCTCTTTGCCCTGGGAGGAATGCAATGTGTGAGACCACATGGTTCCATTAGATCACACCATCTGTTAATCAGCAAAAATACTACATAGGAGATAGGTACTCAATGAAGCAAGCAAACTCACGTGCCATCCTGACGAGTGATGGTATAGCCGTACTTTGGATACTTGACAAACGACACATTGACCCCAACTAGAGGAGTTCCATCTGTAGTCACCACTTGGCCTCTTATAAGAGACACAAGACTAAAAAAGAAAGAAAATTAAAGGTATTAAAGTTAGGTACAAAAGCAAAGTTACATTGTTTATAAACTTCTAAAACTTGTTTAAAAACTTGTTTATAAAATTTTTAAACATGGAAGTTAAATGTGTAAAAAGATGTAGCTATTTTTTTTTCTCTGAAGACATCATTTCATCTTGTTTCTGAACAGAAATGATCAGCGAGATCTAAATAATTTTGCAATCAATACGATTTGTTATTTATTGATTTAGCAGGGTAGGAAATAACTTCTTTTCCTTATACTAGTACTGGAAAATATTCATAACCACTATTTTGTCCCATTTTTTCATCTCTTTCAATGGAATGAGAGGTTGAGCTAAGAAAAGAGAGAAGCCATTATCTTTCATGGTAGTTACTTCTTGAGACTATGGCAGCTTCAGTATACATGAAACTTGGATTCTAATCCTGTGGCACTTTTTAAAAGTCAAAACCTTTGGTTTTAAAACTTTCAATTTGACATTATACATTAGATTTGCCTAAAATTGGTACCAAAATTAACAGCCGAGCTACAGAATTCTCAAAAGCACCTTCACAACTTAGAGGCTAAGGCCAATTTTAAAATGTCATTAATATTCCACTTGCAAAGATATGTTAAAATACACAATGTACTTCAGATGAATAAAACAGAACTAAGACTCCTACCATGATGAACCTTAGAAAACATATTTTAAAAAAAATATCTGAAATTTCAAATGAGATTTTTTCAAAGGAGCCCCAGGATTGAAGTGCCCAGCTCCCACTTAGTCTAGAGCTCTCATTCTTTGACTGTTTTGAAGACTCCAACCCATATCCATATATAAACAACATGATTATTTCTAGTAAAATTTCTTTTCCTGGTTGGCACAAGAATGTCTGCATATTACTGTACTTGTCTAGAAATGTGGAATAACAATCACCTGCTTTTTAAAAATACATCAAGATCTAGGAATAAAGTGTTGGATCCTGTTAATAACAGAACTAAACATTATCAGATGATAGTGGAATACAGACAGAGGGAATACGCTAATTTTCATTCTGGGTGGCTTAATGAGGCAACAGCTCAAGCATTGGTTATCATACAATATGTCACAGGAAACTGCTTGCTTCTCTTCACTCAAGTAAATTTTGCTGACTGTACCATATATAGACCAGCATGTATCAACCACCCTGTGGACTATGTGCTTTTTATGCTGTAGCCTGTATTCCTTTTTGGACAAATTATTCAGCCTCATGAATTAGTAAGCTTCTCTCTTGTCTTGTTTTCCTTTTCATGCAGCATTGCAGAAAATTGCAAGACTTCCCCCATTTTATTTTTACAGAGCTGATGAGGAAAAAAAAACCCCACAACAAATTTAGATGAAAATAGAACAATTTTCTTCCATTTTTCCAAACAACTCCATGTGTGTCTGCACAGGCTATTTTATAGAATAAAGTCTATGCTATGTCTGTGCAACAGGGCTTTTTTGATAGAACACAGAAATTATTGTGCTATTTGAACACCACAGACAATGGGGACCTGCCTGGTATATCTAGAAACATGACCCTCATTTTACAGACAAATATTTATTGACTTGCTCTGCATCACCCAGAAAGCCTATAATGAAATCCTTACTGAAAAAAAACAGTTCCCTGTAATGAAGTCCAATGTTTTGGGCATTATCTCAAACGAAGTTCTTTCTTCAGTTTTAACTTCAGCAACATGAACATAATTAACATATTCATCAATTTCTTAGCACTGTTCCACGAAGACAAATTTGAATAATATTGGTAGACAGGAACACCAATTTCTTGTAAGCATCCAATGGCATCAAATATCAATTAATGATGTGCTGGCTTTTAGATTAATTATAAATATATAATTAATAATCATAGGGAGAACAGACATAGAAAAAGAAAACTAGGAAGAAAATGAAAACCTGGTCAGATGTAGTATGTAAAGTAAATTGCAAGTAAAACAGCAAGTAAAGCAGTTTTATATCAGGATTAAATAATAAAAGCCCCTAAGTTAATGTATATTTTATAATAATTTGAAACTTTATTCCATTGTTGAAACTTGTGTTAATGGCAGTAAATAAAATGCCATCTTTTTCTAACTGGAAACTAGTTCGCATTTTCACTGGTTTTAGATTGCAATCTTCATAAAAGATAAACCTCAGAGGCTCCTACTCAGTGGAAGGAACTCTCTTCTAGGTTATGGTAAAATGCTAATAAAACTTGGTGTTATAAAATAAAGGCCACATTATAAATTGCAACAGAGTGCCCTTAGTGGGAGTGACGCCTGAGATAGAAACACGTGAAGCACCTGAAAGCAGCACCTCATGTTAAAACATGAATATCGTCTCTGAGAGAAATCTTCATGTACAATGCAACTGCACGGATACAGTGCACAGCTGCTACCTGCTGTTGAAGGGGTTTTCTCCTGGGATGATGTGAGTGCTGTCCTTCCCCACTAAGAGCTTGATTCGATCATAGAATGACTTCACAGCTGGCGCACCGACATGGCTCTGTTGTATGATGTCAAGAGGATCGCGTGAGCCCCGGCACAGCAGGCTGTTTTGACAAGTGGACTGGAGGCAGCAGTCTGGGTCCAGGCAGTCAACCAGGCCATCTGAAAGGTAAGAATCCCCGAGATTCAGCTGGCTGCACAGTGCTATCAAGCCATAATAGCTAATGGATGTCTTAAGGTGCTGCAAAAAATGGTAATACTTACTCTTCATAACATCTCTGCACCACAAAACTGGTGAGTGAACCAATACTGCAATGAGGATGAGACCTTCTCAAGTACACTGGCTAAACACAGTTGCTGCTACAATTAATTGACACCAGTGTTAGATGAGAATCAATCCCAAAGAAATCTGTTGAGGGTTGAAATTAGGAAGAAGGACTAGAAAAAGGAGTACAGGATTTTTTGCTTAGGTTTTTTGTTTGTTTGTTTTGTTGTTTGGTTTTTGGGTTTTTAAAAATCTTTTCAACTGTTCGTTTTACAGAGTTTTTAGATTTCTTTGCTAGGCCATAGGAGTCTTGAGAATTATGCTGTTTAATTTCATTTGTTCCGCAGATAAAAGAGAAGGAGATGGGGGTGACAGAGTAAATTACCAATACCTAAGAAAAATTAAAATGACATTGTACCCATTTTGGCAATCAATAGGGAAGTGCTGCTGGAACTCCCACCTTCCATAAATACCTGAATCAGAAGTTGTTCAATTGCTTAGATAAAGAAGGAAGAGTCACAATGCTGGTGGGTTTAGTCATCATATTACATATTAGGATGTCAGTCAAGAATATTTCTTAAGAAGTATTTAAAAAAAATAAAGAATTTAAACACCAGAAATTAAAATGGAATCCTCAATGGGGAGACCGATCTGTATACTTGGATAGATCACAACTGATTATTTTTAACACATACAGTAACAACTTCTAGCATCATCCCTTCCATTGTTATCATCGTTTAGCTGAAATATGTTCTCTCAATGGAGTTTTACTGTAATTTAGAAATTAATGACCATTTACTTTAAAATATTATCATCTAACAATTTAGAAACATTTGTCCATCTACTCTGGCAAGAATCAGACATTCCTTCTGCAACCCACTTAGGTCTCTAGACATTCAGAGACTCCTGGAGGCATATTAATCTGATCTTTGAATACAAATATAGCCAGGGCACATACAGAGTATCACACACAAGACAGAACATTCCAGTAGGTTAGCTGACAAAAGTACCTTACAGGAAGATCATGGCTCTGTATTTTCAAGTTTTTCAAATGCAAACAGACCAGCATTACCCTAAACAGTAATATTTGGAAAGACAACAACAACAAAAGTCAAATCAACCCAAACCAAAACCTAAACCTATAGAAAGCTTATTTTACGATTAGGCTTGTATTTCCAATGGCTTGTGTGTGCCTGAAATGACTGTTTCTGATAGAAAAACAAAATTGCCAAGGTATGCTGACGATGTCTCATTCGGCCCCCTAAGGAAATTTAAGTTAGACAAACTACCTTGTTGGGAGAGCTACACATTACTTCAAGGTCAGTCCCCTGTTCACATTAAGAGCTCCATTGATCTTGAAATCCTTTCCAATGTGGTGGTAGGAATTTTGTTTTTAACTACAGTCCATTTTCCACCCAGTTTACATAACCATTGTAAGGACACCTTTAGCTTCAGATTATAACTCAAGGCAGTTTTCCTATTAAGCTCTGAGAACTCTTCCTCAGCATTCCGCATTCTTTCTCGGTTTATGGCACCTCTACAACTATGAACATAAAGCTACCCACTGCTTAGTCTGCTCAGTTCTTTCACTCCGACAGCCACCAGCCAAAAGAATCCTATCAATATATATGTTAGAAAAAACAGAAGCAAAACACAGGATATAAATTACTCCCTTTGACAAATTTACATTTACCTGTTCAACCTGCGCCATATTTTTCTATACCTGTTATTAGAGGTGAGCATACGTTACGTCTGTAATGACCTCATCATGCAGCAGATTATGGGATGCTGTAACCGAACGCTCCTGATGACACCATGAACCTTCAATCGGCATATCAATCCCTCAGCATCCTGTCAGTCATGCCAATCACATCTTTATGCTCGCAAGCCCTCTTGGATATAGTCTGACATTGAAATCTTCAGTAAATTACCCTGTCACTGCCAATCTCACCGTTATCTCACAAACAATCAAGCAGGCAATCAAACTGCTCTGAATTGCCAGTTCAGGACCTGGGAGGCTAGAAACATCTCCATTCAATACCTGGGAGAAACCTTTGTACAATTCCTTTCATGTAGGATGGTTTTTATGCAGTTATGTGAATTCAGACTTGCACACTTCCAGATGCTTACAAGGATATTTAGAAAATACAGGCATATACCGTAACATAAATATATACATGATTTTCTTGTTTGCAACATTATTCCTTATAATATATAGCTATATTCCCCCATACTGATTTATTCCCAGATGGCAGGATTCGGGAGTCGGGGATATTTTTACCTTATGCCAACTAGTTGATGCAGCTTGTTGCAAGAGCAGAACTGAGGTATGGATCTGTTCAGCACATGCAGCCAGAACCCAGGCAATGCTGTCTGAGGTCACCGGCTTATGCCCTTCTTACTCTGAATTCTCTGACTTTAGGTATGAAGGAGTACTGATTACTGTTATTATATATTTTTTTCTAGTTCATGTTTGCCTAATCTGCTACCTGTACCTTTTATCACAGAATGGCTGAGGCTGGCAGGGACCTCTGGAGGTCATCTGGTCCAACCCTCCTGCTCAAGCAAGGCTACCAAATGCCCAGGACCATGCCGTGCCAGCTTTTGACTATCTCCGAGGATGGAGACTCCGCAACCCGCTCCAGTGCTCAGTCACCCTCATGATAAAAAAGTGTTTCCCAGCACACATTTGTACCTGGGGTTGTTCCTCCCCAGGTGCAGGACCTTGCACTTCATGAGGTTTCTATCAGCCCATTTCTCCAGCCATATCGTACCATTACATATGAAGTGAAGTAAATTGTTACAGAATCATTTAGTTGCATTACTCAGTTGATTAAAACAAGGACTAGAAAAAACGTACCTTCTGTAGGAGAAAACTCTGCCATAAGCATGAATTTTAATTAGAATTCAGTACTTTGTTTTTTAATATATATTTCAGAACTTGTCATCTTCCAGATTTCCTCAGGCACACTGAATTATTTATATGGTTAATTCAATGACAAAACCCTCACCATTATCTTCACCGAGATACTGCTGCTTTTCATAGCGTACACATTTGAGCTTAAAGTAGCCAGTTTGCAGCTCTCTGAAACTTTGTACACTAAAGTGAAGGGAGAGTAGAGGGAGTTAAAGTTGGTGCTGAACCTCCTCCAACACTTTGAGACCAAAAGAAGTCTTGACTTGGCCTTAACTGCGAAGAAAGAAATAGCAAATTTTGATCTGATCTAAGCTGGCAGGATGGGATTAGCTCTCCATTGCTGCTCGTGGTTCTTCTGAATTCCCAATTCTTTTCAAAACCAAATCAAATGACATGGTATTCCTATTGAATACTTCATTTCTGCTAATATACACACACATTTCTTGGCTTTCCGTAAAGTGTTGCACAAGATTTTTGGAAGACTTAACTATACAGCAAAAAGAAAGTTTTAAAGCATTACATGTAAGCAAAATAATCTACTTGTGCACGCCATATTTTAAGATGGCTTTACTGTTGTTTTCCCCTGGAACATCATTACAAGGCATAAAAAGGACTCTGTAGAAATAGTGATATGTTTTACTGCTAATGTATTTAGAACCTCTCATCATCAGTTTTCCTTCACTGCTGAATATATTTCTCATCATGTTCAGGTGACTGGATTCCAGAATTGTGCTACACCTTTCTTTGGAACATTGATGCTTGAGCTATTGTTGTTTTTTTTTAATTCCTAGAAGTAAATTATCTTTAATTTCCACACTTGAAATATTTGCAGGTTGTGCTTCAGGTTCAATTCATGATGCACATTAGAATGACTCAACTCTGACCTGACATCCAGCTGCTTGGGAAAATGCTTTCTGTACCCAGCAGGGGACAATTTTGTTTCCAAAACAAAATTTCTGAGCATATGCTCAGTAGAGGGCATCCTTACACTTCACTGGCTTCAGGAGCTGGTGACTTTCAGAGTGTAATTCCTGAAAATTTTTCTTTTTCCAATAAACATTTCAGACTGATGATTAAAATGGAGGCGTGGAGAGGGGGGGAACAGCAGCTACTATAAGCCCTGAGGGCAAAAGGGCCTTTGATCACTCCAAGGGCAAATTAGTTAATTTATCATGATCCGATTTTAATTATGTGTAGTATTAATATACCCAAGGTGAAAGAATTAGAGATGCTCTATCAGATTATCAAAAGAGTAGGCCTTCTCTCTGCCAACACAGAATATTTTAATTGAGCTCTAAAACTGCACGCAGAACTGTTACCACAGCCACAGCAAGCTATTCCACAGCCCAGTACATCTTACTATCAGGAAGTTTTAGCTAGTATTTAACCCAAATTTTCACTTTTATAGGTTGATCTAATTACTCTTAGCTATATTGGCATACATTATTCAAAATAATTCCTCAGAAGTTTTGGGTGCTAACAAGAAAGGAGATGCTTCCCATCCTCTTCCAGCCCTATTCCTCAATTAGCAAACTGGAAATCCTCCCATAAGCTGTCAGGATATCCATTACACCACTGGCTTTTATAACAAACTGTGGGCACAACGGTATTTTCAGAATCATAAAGTTATCTTTCAGGAAAATCTGGACTGTAAATCCCAAATTGTGGTAAAGCAGAATAAACCTAGCTTCCATGTAGGCCTGAAAAGCTCTCTAATGAGGTTTTAAAGTACCCTGGAATATACCGGCCCCACTTGCCCACTGAAGACCCTTGTGCTGCCCAGGGCTCTGGTAGACTGGAGTACCCTCATCTAAGATCACCAGCTGGAAGAAACTACTGGAGGTGTTGCTCCAGCTATGCACTGAGCGCATGGTGGTCCTTCACAACCTGTGAATACTGGTGGATTATTGATGCCCCAACTTCAAACCACACATCACTTACAGCAGAGATGACCAATGGGGGCTCCAAGATGAAAACAATCTTAAAAAAACTACATTTATTTAGTTCCAGGGGGCGCATGGATACCTACACAGCAACCAGTGGCTTTTTAAACCACAGAATTTGCAGTCACTGAATTTCTTGCTTTTGCTTCTCCATGGGTTATAAGAGCGTGTTATTGTAGTAACACATCCCGTGAGGGACAGCACAAGGATAAGCTGGCTAATGTGCATAAAGGCGATTAGAGGCTGACATGAAGTTTTAGAAAAATCACATAGAAGCACACTCATTAGCTCTTGTCAAACTTACATAATGTCTAGTTTTGATACAGATTTTATACTCGAGCCTACATAACTTACTCTGGCCGCCATCCACAATAGATTTCAACTACTCATTACATTTAATGTTCTAAAACTGACTATTGTACAGGCTCTCAGAAGGCATTTTCTGCGCCAAGAGTATTCTGGGCATTTATATTGAGAACTTCATAAAATCTTTTGTCTGTGCTGAATTAGAGACCCCTGCTGAGGCAATGCTTGTTGAGGCAAGCTAAATTACATGATTTGCTTTTGTGCTGTGAAATACTTGTATTATCTTAAATGTCATGAGCCTGATGCTGTATCAAGTCACAGGATTTGTAATTTTCTAAGAACAATTTTTTTCTAAATGTTTATTGCAGGAAGACACTTCTCTTTTCTTTCTATTTTCTTTCAGTCTAATTTCAGAGATGAGTTTTCTAAGACAACTCAAATAAACAGCCTTTCAATCAGTCAAGTGCACTGTCCTGACAGTGAACTTCTCTGGAAATGTATTTTTCTCATGTGTTGAAGAGAATTCATACTGGAGCAGATAGCTGGCTTTCTCTCATTCATTATCTTTAATGTATTGTGCCAAACAGAATTACCGCCAACTGTACTTCTTCGTGGGGTTACAGCTATACAGTAACAAACTGAAGGGCAAAATTTGCCTTCTGAGATATGCACAATTCTCTTTGAAAAGCCAAGTGGAAATAAATTAAAATGTACTTTAAAAAGAATATCCCACTTTGCATAACAAACAAGGAATTTCACATTCTACCTAGCTTAGTATTGTACACTGCCACATGTTGCTTCCTTTCCTTCCACACCCAATTACTTTTGAGGAGAAATATGATCTGTGAAGTGATATAAGCAGTGACTGCATTTAAGCTTTTTTTCTTCTGTTTTTAACCTGAATGTACCTGCTCTCTCCCTCGTGATCCAATCTGAAATAAATCAATCCAGTGAAATTTTGCTAATTTTCTGTTTTTCTCTCTCTGAGATGACATCATTTACTGCTTTGTCAATAAAATTTATAAATGTGTGTAGAGTGAGTGTGAAAGAATGCAAAAGGTGGGAGAAGAGAGGAAGAAGGAAAATCCTAGAAAGAGCAACCCCAGTGGGTATTACGGGGCTCCTGACAAGGCTGCTTCTGTAGAGGCCAGAGTTCTTACTTAAATATCTCTCTCAAATTATCCCATCAAGTTCAGGACAAAGGCCCCTCAAACACGAGCTCCTGGTACCAACTGCATCCAACATCTAGTGAAACTATTCTGTAGAAAAGAAATATGATTTTTTGCTAGGCCTTACATTGTCCATTTTACTTGGAGGCACTGTAAGGTCTGGGGTGAAATCTAGTGAAAGATACACAATTTATGGAGACTGTTCCAAGATACTAAAAACATTTTTCAATTTAGGAACAAGCAAATTATTATATTTACTGTACAAAGATGGATATAACTGGCCACTGTAGTGATTTCCTTACGCAATATTGCAAAGAAAATATGAACTTATAAAGTGATGTACCTTCTCTCACTCCTGAAAATATCATTTCTAATCCCTTAATTTCCTAAACTAAATCCATAGTGAATCAAATGAGTTATACATGTCTATTGGGGGGGATTATACATTGTAATCACAATTATAGGTCTTAAAGCTATTTCTAATCCCTCCAAAAGATGCCTAATAACTATTAGACTACTGAGGGACTGATTAAGGGAAGGGATTAGATTTAGAAGTGGCCACAGTGAGAAAATTATGTAATCCAAATAGGTTTTGGAAAACAGAAGCATTTTCCAATTAAAAAAGATCTTCAAAGTGAGTCAATGCCAAAAAACCCTTACCTCTCAGTTAGGCTTCCTCCTTAAAAATAAATAAATACATAGATAGATAAATAAACAGACAAACAACTAATTAAATAAGAGACTTTCAAGCTTTTTCAGCAAAGTATCCACCCTAGACAGGTTCACAATGAAGACCCAGTTAAGCCCAAATTTAGATTTGACATGATGGTAAGGACAAATACAGGTGAATTTGCCAGTGCTGCTTGGGATCAGGCACAGCTCTAAGAGGAGAAAACAGTTCTGGACACGCTCTTCTCTCTCTGCTCTGGAATCCTGTTTTATTTATGTGAGTAATACACATTGACATCTCATTTAAAATGAAGATTTGTAAGTCTCAACAAGATAGGGACACATCTGCCTCTTCTAGGAATAAACCAACTAAAGGGCATTAATCTAAAATTGAAAGAAAATATTAAGTATAATCTTTCATTTTTCTCTTTTTGAACTATGCTATGGAGTTTGTGTTGTGGCAGATAATAAGACAAAACAGGACAAATGGGAATCCCTTTGGAGTCTGTGGCAATGCTCTTCTTGACATCCATGAAATGAAGACTTGGCCCAAGGCCTTTGAATCTGATTGTGAGATAAAATTGCAATAAGAATGGCTGAACAGTGAAAGAGCACCAAAATATGTTAAAACTGTTGCGGCATGAGGAACAATGGAAGACAGAAAATGATAGTTGCAGTTCAGTGACACGCTGAAGCAACTCTATTTTAAAAACATGACTAGATGGATGGAAAAGGAAGGAGGTTCAGCTGCCCAGATAAGGATCTCATTTAGGCAAAAAATTGTATTTTTAGCTACCTACTGCCTTTTGAAAGAACAGCTTGTGTCTTCAGTACTACTCCAGAACTACTTGCTTATGTTATGAGAGCAATGCTGTTAATGGAGCAGCAAATGAGTTCAACATTGTGCTGCAAATAAACTCTGTGAAATTTAAAAGAAAAGAGTGCCTGGGAAGAGAGATGATTGCTTTAACTTTCAATAAACTTGCACTTTATGTGAAACCTGAGGTTCTGGTAACTAGCTGAATCTTTAACATCGATTCCCATAGTACAGTTTTCAGCTTCGCCAACAAGAAAACTTAATTTTATCTGTTCCTTTCTGTACACAGTCACAATTGCATTAAGGTACATCTGGAAGTACACAGCACACATCCCTTCTTTCCTCTCCATTCCTACATCCCCCTTCTTTCCTCTCCATTCCTGCACACTCCTGCGCTCTCCCCTGTGTCAGCATTAATAAACATACAGGTCACAGGATGTGTTGCGGGCCAGATGTGCAGTGAACCAGACACATAAAGAGTAGTGAAGCTTAAGGCAAAGGCAGAACTGCACTTTAAGATACTGAGCATTAAGTGATTAACGTTATGTTCAGTTTGGAGTTTTGCTGTAGATCTTGTGACTGACAATTTGACAAACTGACGGGACTGACAAGGACTCTGTCCTTACAGGTCAGAGTACATCAGAAAGGACCCCACGCTATCTCAAAGAAATCTGAAACCCAAAATATAATCAAGGAAACTGAAACAGCAAAAATACAAAGGCATGAGAGACACAGAAGGGTCTGTGGTGCCACAGAGACCTCGGGTAACTCAGCCTGTGCCACCTGGACCACGTACAAAACAGCATGGCTGAGTCTCAGGCGCTGACTGTTTGGCTTTTCAGACAGATCTTGCAAGCACGTGGAGAAACAGGCAGCAGAACAGGTGTTGAGTACCACCTCAGTTCCCCCACAGAAATGTTAACAAGGATGAGACTAATAGAGAGTAATAATGATCCTTAAATGAAAGTACTGAGCTAAGGGACAGGAGACAAGAGTTTAATTTCTGCCTTTATCATAAAACCCCCATGTGGAAATATGTGGGCCAGATGGACTTTTCAGGTTGTTTAGACCTTGGGACAGGCACAGATTTACCAACTACCTACACTCCCACAAGGAGCAACTGGCAGCCATCTCTCTGTCTTTTGAAAAATCCAACTTCAACCTGCAAGCGTTGAGAACATCCGAAGAGTTCTGCTCTTAATCTTTCTTTTTCCTTCAGGTACAAATATGGTAAACCAGAAACCACACGCCTTGCATGGTAATGCTGATTAATACCATATGTCCGTTGTATGGTGTATTTATTCTATGTATTCTTTGACTTCAAAGAACTTCCATGAAGTAAGTTTTAGAATTTTGCAATTCTCATTTGGGATGAACAGCTGACTGGTCTCACTGGTCATTTTTTCCCTGCTTGCCTGTCTGTTTTACATGTGCAGAATATTGTCTTGACTAAGTAAGTAACCATCTTATTCTAATATTTCTAATAATGTTTTCCAAACTCATGTCTTGTTTTGAGGAAA
The DNA here is from genome assembly GCA_026413425.1 of Tringa solitaria. NCBI lineage: Eukaryota > Metazoa > Chordata > Aves > Charadriiformes > Scolopacidae > Tringa > Tringa solitaria. The sequence goes on from JAOXJM010000052.1 coordinate 34,083,510, forward strand.
ATCTGATGATACATCCATTTTCAATTTTTCCTTTTAATCTTCAAATCCTGTAAAAACTGAAGACCTGGCCAATTCACTTTTTAGTTTCTTACACTGCATATTAACAAAGTTTAGTGGGTTTTTGTTGTATAGTTAAATGCCAACTAATGTAACTTGGCTGCTAGATTCTGTTCTTTACAATTCAGTAACAGCTATAAAGTGGTTCCAGTTTTTTGAAACTGAATTAGCTCTAGCTCTTTTAAAATATTTCTATAAGCACTGATCACATGCAAAACCAAGGAATTAACAAAGGATTTACAAATTAAAACTAGCAGATGATATTCAGATGTGGTTAATATCATGTAATCAAATACACCTGTTCTCAGTTTGGGACTTACAAACCATTTCTAGACCCTGAAATTTTATATAAAATTAAAGCATTGATTTTAACAATAATTTTACCATAGAAGCAACCTTTCAAATAAACCAAATGTTTCTTTGCAGTTTTAGGGAATACCATGAGTAAAACATTTATTAATCAGCAAACAACAGATGTGGTCTTTAGATTAATTATTGGCCAAAGAAAAGTGAACAAGTCTCAAGGAAGAAAGCTGTGTCTGATGTTTGTTTTTTGATGAAGAGCAGAAGCACATGAGAAAGGATCTACATGACTTACTAAAGATATTGCAATGAAAGGTATAAGAAAGCTACTTCAAATGAAGGAGATACATAAAGCAATCTTATTTAGATGGCACAACTTGTCAGAACTGCTTTCAGCTCAGCATAGCCTATTACACCACGGAAGGCTCTATAAAATGGCATCAACAAAAGCCATTTTTGAAGGTAAACAGAACACAGATTCTATATTTAATAGGGATATGCCTGATAAAAGAGCGACAAAATTGAAGAGGGATGTCAGACCCTTGCCCTGTATGACTGTTCCGTGCACCTTGCTCAGCCCTTTAAAGCCTGGCACGTGAACTGGGCAGTATGACAGCAAGCTACAGCCACTTACACAGGTTGTGTATGCGAGACCATGGCCCTGTCCTCTAGCAGAGAGCAGGAAAAATGTTGCTAAATACCCTGCTCAACCACCCGCTGTGCTTGTGCACACAGGCACAGTACGTTGTTTGGCAAGTCTCATGCACCGAGAGCCCACAGGAAAAAGTTCTGGTCCGCTGGGCCATGCTCTCCACCGCGGGCATCGGTGGGATGTGGGGTGGGACCAGCCTGCCTGTCCGCTCCTGACGCAGGCGTTGTGGGTCGCCACGTCCCTCCACGAGGCCACAGCTCACTCCATCTCATTTGTTTCAAAAGAAACGTAACACCACCACTTGCCAACAATGACAGCCAAAGTCTTTCTGAAGGAAAATGACTCACGAAGAAAGCGTGTATAACCCTCTGTTCTTTCGGGACTGGGAATTGAAAGACTTTTGCTCACCTCCCTCATTATCCTTGTTATCGGCACAGGCGGTTTCCATGGCAACGTTGCATCCAGGCCCCCTCCAGCCGGTCTGGCAGACACACTGCCAGCTGTTCTGACCCAGCGTGCATCTCCCGTTGCCATTGCACAAATCAGGGCAGCCATCTGGTTGAAGAAACGGAGAAGGTAAGTACAAGCCACACTCATTCATGCCACCACTCAGACTCCTGACAATATTACTGTGCAGACAAAAAGGCTCGTTCCCGCTGGTGGGACAAACGCTCTCCTGGCCCAGAGCCACAGCCCTGGGGTGGAGGAGGAGGGTAAAGAAAGGGGATGCTTCAGAGAAACAGGGATTTAACTCAAGCCAAAAGAGGAGGAGTCCTACCCTCAGCCACAGTATGTTTTAGGAACACTGTAAAGGTTCAGATCGTGAGTTAAAAGGCAATAGATAGAACTAACAGTCTGCTGACAGAAGATTGCAGCCTCTAATGTTGCCCCCTCTGTGTGTGGGCATACACCTATATGAAGGAGAATCTCTTCTGCAACAAGCATGTCAACTTTCGGGGTGCCTTTCACAGTGTGCTCTGTATACTTCTCTGGAGTTTCTCTAAACACAAAATTTCTACAAATAGTTTTAAAAGACCTACTTACTTAACACTAAATTTTTATATTATGATGTAGCATATCATGCTTTCTGAAAGATGTGTTAGAAGAGATATCCCACAAAGGGTGTATGATTTGAATTGACTATAGATATAATGTGACCTATTGTATAGCAAGAGCTGAATCAGGAACAAAAATATTCATTTTCTAAGGTACTTGTGTGTTCTAAGAAAATGTCTATAGGTAACAGAAGAACACCACTGCTTTTTCCTGAAACTAAACAAGTCCCAGAAGGCAGTACTGTATCTCACTGAATATCCATTAGGAAAAAAGGTAAGAAAACCAAATTCCATACTGTGAGGTGCTTGAAGCCTTGGCATATACAATCAAATCCATCAACATCCAAACCACACAAACGTGTGTATTTGTCTGTGGAGGTGACAGATGATTTGAGAGTCCTGCAGCAGACCTCTCATAGCACCTTTTCATTCATCTGAGCAGGAGGAGAAAGCTGTGTTGCCATACTGCCAGTAGATGTTGGATCCCAATCTTTCACGAGCTCTCTCATTTGGGTTGGAAATACAGCCTGATGCTGCCACCTCTACAATCACCAGAGAATATGGAATAATTAATCTCATTGCTGTTGGTCTTGGGCAGAAAATTTCATCTCCAAAAAACTCACAAAGCTTCATGTACTCTCATTTTTCTCTCTACCAGCAGTGATGGGTCACCATCAGCATCAAGAACTGCAGGGACCGGCTGCAGCCCTTTCAGGTCTCATCGAGTTGCTGGGTTAGTCCTTTGCATTTGCCACCGTGAGCCCAAGCTGTGACTATTAATTAAGTACTCCATTCCCTTCCCCAGGCGTTTTAAGAGCACCAAGGAACTAATGGGCACCCCACTGGAGTGTGGATACTCTTTTCACCAGCTGTAAGTGAGGAAGTCAGCAGTGAGAAATATCCTGAAAGCAAATAAACATGTTTTTCTTGCCTGAGCAGCATCACTTCAGATGTGCAGGACTGGAGAAAGACTAAGATGACAGTAAGTCACCTTTGTGCCTCTTGGCCTCTGCCGGTGACCGGGAATAGGAGCAACTGTCAAACTAGCACAGCTTTCATACTCGTGCTGAAAGGTTGAACAACCTTCCAGAAACCCCTAATTTAGGCTGCCTGTGTGTTCCTATAAACCTGTTCAGAAATCCACAGCTTTCAGTTTGTGTCTCTTCCTACCCCTCCCAGCTGCCTTCACTGTGGCCAGGTGATGCTAGAGAGAAGGTCCTCTGACCCCACACTGGTTTTCACACTGCTGCAGGAGCTCCCCGTGTGGAAAAGCAAGCTGCCTTGAGTATCCCTGCTACCCACACAACTAGTATCACAATACATGAGCATTCACTTTTACTTTTATACAATTGATTATTTAAATTTTAATAGGACTAAGTAGACCACAGCCATATTAATTTTCAAGGCAATTCTAAGTTTCCTTACCTATTTTTTTTAGAAAATGAATGCTGAGCCTGTGGAAGATACTGGACTGAGACCTCTGAGACCTCAGCTGTCCCACAGAAAAGGTTCTTTATAGATAACAGCAACCAAACTTTCTGTGCATTGTCCTACCAAGGTGCCTGAACCTTCATCATTTCTAGCACTGGTAGAGCAGCTTGGTCTCCACCAAAGCTCTGTGGAGTAAGACACTAGACCTCTGTCAACAAGGCCAAGACCACTCAGTTCAGTTTACACAGAAAGCTATCAGCAGATAGAAAAAAGTCCTAGAAGTTTTATTTCAATGCTGTTCTGTAGTAAAAAATTACAGTGCCTCTTTCATGTAAATGTAAGGTTATTTTTGCATTACATATCTTAGCTATAAAAAATTGCACTTAATTTGCAGCACAGGTAATATATTTTCAAGGCATTTATTTTATGTCTCTCATTTGTCAGGTTGTTTGACTGACCAAAATGATAATGCTTGAGGGGAGGCATCGTACTGTATGACAAATTATTTGTTTTAAATGAAAAACAAATAGCAATTGTGAATATACACACACGGTTGGGTTTATACCGAGGCACTGAAGAGAATTAAATCACCAAAGCAGTTTGGTTTGCAGCATATGAGCAAGATGAAAACATGAACAGTAGGGAGCTAGCAAAATCTCTGAGAAGTTTTACGTGCAGCTGGGGATTAATGGACATGACTTTGCTTTTAGCTTAAGGAGAGAAGCAAGCATCACTGCTATAGACATGATGTTGCCAGGAAACACTATGCTACCTCTACAGAGTTCATTTAACTGTGGCCTTCCAAAGACAGACCTCATGTTTCAATAAACTAAATATCAAAAGGAAGGGAAAAAACCAGCAGTAGATAATAAGATCTAAGTACTTTGATAATAACGGCTTCCTTAAGAGAACTATTAAATTAATGATGTATTAACTTCTAAACAGCTTTAGGTAGGGACAACTATTTAGATATTTTGCATGGTTATGTGTGTTTATGCACACACGTAACGTGTGCGCGTATAAGCATTTTTGTTTATGTCTGTCTTTCTTCAAGGAAATATTTACATAGCATTATAGGCTATAGCATTATAGGCTGTTAGACCAAAATTCATTCTAACAGCCAGTTGACCAACTAGACAACAGAGCTCCACAATGACCTGTTAGTAACAAGTTTTCTTCTACAAAAGTTTATACTTAGGCAGTGCAGTGAATATCTCTATGTAAATCTTCCTACATGTGCATGTGCGCAGTGATTAGTACAGATGAAGATCCTCTGCACACAGAGGCTAATGGCCTTTGATGCACTTCTGCGGGTTTTGACAGTGGGCAAGGTCACAAAGTACCCGACCGAGGAGCCCTCAGAGCCCCGGCAAGCTCTTGGTGCCCATAGCTGGCCATGTGCCCTTTACAGGAAACGCACGTTGCACAAAGCACATCCTGACACGCAGTGCTTTGTTAAAGCTTGGTTTCATTCTGCAGTCCTAGCTCACACCAAGCAGCCTGTTACCTCCTGGCTGTCCTAGGAATTCACTCACAGAGTAAGGCAGTCAAAGAGAGAGTAAGGTAGTCACAGAGGGAAGGGGCTATCAACATCTAACCTTGAGAAGTAATCCGCCATGGCGTGAAGCTCTCAGTCACAGCACAGAAAAGGGCCCTTCGTGCTCAGCAGACAGGCTGCTATTCCTGGTGTGCAGAGAAATTCTACTCATCTTTTCCATTACAGTATGCTTAATGGAAAATGTCAAAAAGCTAGGTTAAAAAAGAAGAAAGTGCTTGTTTAAAGAGCTAGATTGACAACCTATTTATTCACAGAACAGGCAGAGTACGGGCAACAGCAGTTTGAGTCTCACACTTTCTAGCAATGTCTCTGCACGGGCTGCTGCTGCTGGAGGTGAAACACTAATGCAGCCTCCCTTCTCCTGCAGTCTCCAGCTTGCCCCTGGGGCTGCTTATTGGGAACTTTAACACAGGTACATATGCATTTACAATTAAAACAACAAGAAATATTTCAGTACTTTTTGCAATGCAGTATCAGGAATCCATGACCAGCATTGTGAGGGACCATCAGAGTAAAAGAAGGTTTCAAAATCAATATACTGAAATCCATTCCTCTCCATACCACAGACAGCGTTCATGTAAAGTACATGCTGGAAAGCAGCAGTAAAGAAAAGGGAGAAAATAAAGGCATTATACCTCTGGATCTAACAGAGAATGATGTAAACTGGTGTTTTGTACATATGAGATCCCAAAACCCTCTTCAGCATTCTCACCAAACAAAACAATCTCTAAAATCTTGCAGTTCTGCAATGCTAGGGCTAGTGTTTAATGCCTGAATTTATTTCCTCTCTTAGTCTTTTTTCCAGCTATTTGACTAAATTGGAGTAACAGACCAAATTCATTAATGGATTTGATGGTGTTTCTTGCTTCTCTTTGTTCAAACAGGCTGTTACGTTCTTAACTTGCTCATAGCTTAAAAAGCCCATTTCTTGGCAAGTTAGTATCATACCACATCTACAGCTGTAAGCAGCATAAGAACCCTGATAGAATCTCTCACAGATCACAACAACAATTTTAAGACAACTCTACAATTTGATAAGCAGAGATTCAGCATATTTATCTGTTTCAGTGCGTGGGGACATTTGCCCCCCATATCCCTACACTGTTTCTCAGTAGTTGAAAGCCCTTCACTTACACTTCCTCAGCTTGTCCTTTCCAGCTCATTGCAGCTCATGACAGCTCATTGCAATGAAAGGAACTCTGGTGATATGTAGTACAAATGAATACTCAGTAACAACACGAGAGGACTGTGGCTCAATAAAAAAAAATAAAAAATATTGTGATATCTTTGCTCTAAAATAGTTGAGGTTACTTCTTCAAGGAATGAATTAGATTTCTTTCCCTTAAGCACGCCTGTTAGTAAGAGGAAGAGAAGGTACCATGGATGCCAAGTAAATTATGTAGCATCAGAAGAACAGGACACTATTTAAGAAAACACTATGAGAAATAAGAACACATCAATATGAAGAGTATTTAGTCAACTACTACTATATATATACAATTATTGCATTCATCTTATTTAATATTATTAACATTCATGAAAAAGGAGATCAAAAAGGTTCGAGACCATTGGTCAGACGTAATAGGAAGAGAAAGCTCCTGTCTGAAAGCCCTTATAATCCAAACAACAAAACGAGCTTAAAATACTAGATTTTGTTACTTGTTTGTAGAGCTCCACATTGCCACAGTCCATGATGGGATCTAGAAGATGCTATAACAATACAAATCAAAGTGCTTCTCATAACAATAACAGAAAAATAAATAGTGAGTCTAGAAAACAACAAACATTGCTGTTACCAAGGTCATTGTGAGCAAAATTAATTCTACTGCTCCCTCCAGGCCTATGTGAGCTTTATCTATTTCTATACTTTCATATATTCAAAACTTATGAGAGATTTATGAAAAGCTGAATTCAACAAGAAAGTCTGCAGAATCATTATGAATAGTAAACAAAATCAATATGGACAGTGTTTGTTTCTAAGAAAGTGATAGTGCTGGATATATTTACGAGAGAACACTCAAAGGCTTTATCTACAATGAAATTATTCCATGACGAAACTGTAAGGTGATTAATTCATTTTCGAACTCAGCAAATTAATTTCCAGTATCCAGGCAGTATATCAAACATTCTAATTCCATTTTGGGTAAATTCTGCACAGAGTTCCTTGTCATTCCACTGATACTAACAAACTCTAGGTATACAAATACGCACGTATCCAGCTACCGATGTATACATAAATTTTCCTCTGCATAAACTACTTTAAAACTACACAACAAACATTGTATGTAAATCAAAATACTGTAAATCCAAAAAAAATTAAGCAAAATTAAAAACTAAGTAAACCAAAATACACATTGTGGTTTCAGTCTAAACCTTAATAATCATCAGAATTCCCACTTATAGTGGGGCCAGTTATTCTGGAAAGGAAGGGAAAGGACAGCCAGAGGAAGAGAAGTTACAGAAATCTTGTTCTTTTTAAAGCTTTCAGACTTTGAGAGAATAAGTAGCCTCTTAGTATAATTAAAAAAAGAGGGGAATAGGAGGGATGGAGGGAAAAAAAGTAAAATCTCTCTAGGCAGTATCTAGTAACCACTCAGAGAAGCAGATAATGCTTCTAGCCTCTATTCAGCTTGTGTATGGAAGATTAGATGGAAATACAGAGATTACATCTTCTGAGTCCTTCTGATCCAAAGCTTACTATCAGCCATATATCCCCCAAACTCCTCCAAACAATTTCTTCAAGCAGACAGAATGGGTTCCAGCCCCTCTCTCCATTTAGTACACACCTAGTATCTCTTGTTTATCTTTCTGCCTAACCCCATTTGACACATCCATATCCAAAGCGCATTGGCAGTCAGTGGAGACTCTTCATTGACTTGAGCTGACACTGAACCAGGTGGTCCTATGGGTGACGGTACCTTGCAGTAAAGAGTATGTTGTACAGTGCAGTGTTTTCTAGCTCACAGGATACACATGAGTTTCAAGGGGAACATTTAAATTACATTTAAACCCTTCTCTTCTCATTACAGCTGTTAACTACAGAACTGCAGCAAACAGAAGTAGTCTGGGATATGATGGAACCTAAAGAATATAGAGAAATGACATAAAAGCAGTAATGATAATAGCCTGTTTAATTTGGATTTTAAAGGATAATCACTGTTTTCATATTTTCTGTTCATTCCTTCAGTGAGTTGCTGGTATGCCTACAGCTATCTAACAAATAATAAATGAGGTACATAGAACAAGGTACCTAGCAACACTGGAAATAAAATTACGCTTTTTATTTGCTATTGTTATTTTTTAATCCTTCAATTCCAAAGCCTGAAGGGCTTAGTTAAAGCCAAAGAAAGGGCATACAAATAAAAAAGATAGTATTACGGTAGGCACACACAAGTTATTTTCTACAGAGTAATATTTCAACTAAAATAAACTTAAACCCAAACTACGTAACTAAACCAATGCCACCACCATATAGTATTGGCTGAGTGACAGCTGAGGTCCCTTTGAGTGAGTCTGGGCAGTTCCAGGACAGGCTGGAGAGCCACCCAGAAGCACTAGATCAGGTCTTCAAAGTGGGATAGTCACACAGATTGACAAATTGTTAAGAATTAACCCAGCCTTTCAGTGTAATAAAAAGCCTGATTTCACTGCTCAAGTATCACAGCAGTGCTGCTTGAGGTTCCAGAGAGCGCTCCCACAGAGCAGAAGCTTCTCCGAGGCACTGAAGCATTTGTCTCCACGATGCTCTGGCTGGCTTCCTCGCTGCCTTTTTTTCTTATTATTTTTTAGAGAAAACATTTTTAAAAATGTTTTAGATACCCTAAATATTTCTTTTTAGCTAGATATCAAACAAAGTAATGTATGGAATAAATAATCATTTGCAGGTGTGTCAGTGGGGATAAATACATGCCTGAGTCAAAACTAAAGAATGGGCCTGCTACAATTTTATTTATTGAAGAGGCTAAAAAAAAAGGGAAGGCTGAGAAGTAAGTTTCAAGAATCCAGAATCCTGATTACCTGCACTCCAATACTTTCTGTGCAGCCAGACAATTATGAATGTTAAGTAAGGTTCCTTAAATCGCCTGGGATACGTAAGCCATAACAGAATTTGCTTCTAAATTTTATTTACTTTATATCTATGCAATTTCTGCCTTTCCCATTTCAAGGTAGGAACTCAAAGAACATCCAGCTTTCTAAACAAAATAGGAAAATGTGAGAAAAACATGTGTGACTGTTTAGAAGAAGAGAAGAAAACCTCACACAAAGGGGAACTGCTGGTATTACAAAGGAAGTCTTAAGAAAGGTCACTTGCATCTTTCTGAATTAAAAAAATATTAAAAAAAGATACAGACACACACATATGCACAAAAAAACCCAACCACCAAAAGTCAGAGGAAAGCTCATGTTGCAATACAGGTCACAAAAATTTAAGATTGAAAATGCCCCCATGGGTGTCAGAGCATCACGCCTTGTTAACAAGGGATTGTTCCATTCTATCCAACTTCATTTTAAGCGACTCAAGCCCCTGGGCTCCCATTACTTTCTTGGAGGGGGACACCACTGAGGTCTCGCCATTGTGCACAACCAACAGAGTTCTCTATCACCAGCTGTTGGTGAGACCTGCCCTTCAAGCTGCCAACAGCTGGGCAGGGAAAGAGGGTGACAGTTTGTCCTGCACTGTCCTGAGACTTGACACCAAACAGATCAATAATCAAAAAATCCATGTCTGTTCAGAAGGTTCAGTATGCTCAAAGAGTTTCAGTTGACTCCAAGAATTTAGGTTATTTTTATATATATTTAAGAATTTCAAGAAGGAAAGGAGACTGCATCGATGGGAAGTTCAGACTGAGAAGGTTCTGCAATGTTAAGAGACCATGTGCTCTGCTGTAGCCAAGAGGCTAGATCCAGTCCGTCCTGCCAACATGTGATGTCCATAGGATCCTGTCTCCACACAGCCCCTCCAACATCCACAGGCAGGGGCAAGGGATGGAATGCGTGCAGTACGCGGGCCATGTGCTGTCTGCATCCCCTGATATTGCCAACCTTAACACAGAACCCCAACATCACATCCTGCACAGAACCTAACCCTGTGCACAGTGGCTTCATCAAGGATCAGGTGCTGATCAGTTCAGATGTGTACCAGTATAAGCAAAATAGTTGTATGAAACATATGGACATAAGTAGAGGCACCGCTGCAGCCCAAAAGCTACAGTGCCTACATGGTTTCCTCTTTAGGCTAAGCAGATTATTCGCTGAGATTTTTGAGCAAGAGCTAAAATTTGACCCCAGCAGCACATTCAAGTTACAGTGTATTCTTTTCAAACAAGACTCAGATTCAACTCATATTCATATACCCAATAAAAACATACATAAAAGATGCAGTAAAATTTGTATTTAAGATAGCTGGTTCTTTCAAATTAATCCTACTGTAACAAAATCCATTTAGAATATAATTCCGGGTGAAATTGCATTCATAAAACCAGTACCACAACCATAATCTTTTATTGTATTAATGTTTCTGATATGGGATACAAGGACTGGCATCATCCTTTGTAATATGTAGTATCGTTTCTGAGAAAGAAGTGTTCTCAAGCTGGATTTATCACAAAATAACATCTATATAAATAGTTTAGTGGCAGTGTAACGATAAAGTGACCTATCAGACAGGATGTGTAAATTCAGTCAACTGAAGAGTAACAAGCAAAACACTGACCTCATAGTTAAAAGAACATATAACCTAATTAAAATGTAATAACTAAAATCCCTACATTAATCACAGTACTATGGCAGGGAGTTTCAGTCATTTGTTCATAAAAATTAGGATTCACACAGTAATTGCTACTCCACCTCCTTGCACACAATGCAATTTGCTTT
>JAOXJM010000052.1:34118993-34155161 GCA_026413425.1 Tringa solitaria
AGTTTTTATTTAACTGTAAATTAATTTATTGACTAACTTATTGCCCAACAATGTATGCAAAAGGTTATTTTAACCTTTCTTCTATTGGCCCCTTCCAAGTTTGCAGTCAATACCTCCTGCCTTTGTAATCCATTTATCTTTTTAAGAAAGAACCTTTTCAAGCACACTGCTATTTAAATAATATATATCCTTTCACCTCACATAGTATTTCACCTCCCCAAAAACTTTGTTGGCTGAGAGTATTTTGTAGCGTTTCCAACTTTGAATGGTGTTAACATTAACACCTTTTCAAAAAGTTATGTACTACCTTGTTATTTAAACTTTTCTGGAGTGGGTGATGTGTTTGTTTCACCCATAGGATAAGCTCAATTAAGCACTACAAGAGCTTATTTCTCTTATAGGAGTGATAGGGGGTTCCAGATGTCTATCTCAGCTATACCTTAGCCATTCTAGACAACTGAAAGTAGAGAGAATTCCATGCAAGGAGGTGGAAATTACCATCAAGATGAGGGAGGAACTACTTACAAGGTAAGACTTGCAGAATCAAATGAAAGAAAGATAATTTTAGACCATCTACCACAGTCTCTCTAATAATACAAGCATTTATACGACAACACAAAAAATGATTGCATTTAGTACTAGAAAGAGAGCTTCTGCATTCCTAGACTGAATGTCATAGAGCATGCTAAAGATAGTCTCTTCTATCTTTGACTTAACAAGAATACTAGCTGTAGCAAGGCTTTTCAGATTTCTTTTTTTTAATATTTCCTATAAACGTACACTGAGGGTGAACTGAGAACTATCAATTCTAACAGACAAAAAGGACATTATAGAATTTTCTGGATATAGCTTAAAGTGTAACCCATTAAAAACAATGGAAAAACTCTACTGACTTCAATTGAGTTCTGGATTAGAGCTTTAATAACCAGTGTTGTGTTGGGAAGCTTTCCTGGAAGGAGATGACAGGAATGAAGTGAACAAACAGTTGCAGTGTTGGCAGTCCTACTAGAGAGGATCCTTGCTTTTTTTTTTTTTTTTAGCAAAATAAGTTCACTCAGACTAATGCAAGCTCTTGTCCTAAAAGACTAATTCCTAAATGACTGCAGTTCATGCTCAAAGAATAGAATCCTTAGAGGTTTAGGTCCCTGTAGTTTTCTTCCCTTTGTTTTCTGATGGGAGAAACTGCAGTTTACTATAGAGTAAGATAAAAATTCATACACGTGGTGGACAGCTCTGCATCCCATTCAGAATACCCCATAAAGACTCTTTAGTCCTAAAACCATGCAGCACCAGCCCTATCACTTTAGTCCTCAAATGGCTCCTCCTTTTAGAGGATTAATCAGCTCTGGAATGTCATCATAAAGTCACTTGAACTATTACTTGAACTATTACTGCTCTGAGGATGTGCCAAGGTATGCTGAACTGTCTATTTAGAAATCATCCGAGAGTTCAATTCCCTTTTAAAACTGTACTAATATATTTCTAAAAGAAAAGCAGTCTAAGTTATGTTGGACATTCCAGCAGAAATCACTATGAATAAAACCAATACTGAGTTTAATCTATGACCACATTTTGCATGGGTTATTTTGTTAAATCTGCTGATCCTACATACACAAGGAATTGGAAACTTTCAAGTGAAGAGCTTTTCTGCATTTAAAGGACAGTTATTGTTTGTGTGTGACATCTACCTTTCTTTAATCCCATACGATTGCAGCTAACAGGAGTAATTTGCCCTACGTGAAGACTGTCAGTATCATGGATACCTAAGCCTTTCAAATTTGTTTCATCAACTTCTGTCTTAATAGTGACTGAAACGTTTGCTTGGTGTGGAGCTGTAAAATTGTAATGGACTATATTTTTACCCCTTTTACAATAATCTGCTACAGTAGTTTTAAATTTAAATTTTTATTCTGTTCTTTCCTGTTTTCCTACCTATTAAATAAATCCCAAACCCAGAGAACAACCTCACAACATAGAAAGAAAATGTCCTACCTTCTTCACAGTTTTCTCCCTTAAAGCCAACTGAACAGACACAGTTCCCTTCGATGCAGGAACCATGACCTCCACACGAGGGATCAATACACTGGCTGATGGGTACATCACATTCCGGACCTTTCCAGCCACTGTAGCATAAGCAGGTGCCTTTAGAGTATTGACCGTTGCCACTGCACAGAACCGGGCAGGCAGCTGGAAAATTGAACGAAAGACAAACAGCATCCAGGGTCATACATGTATTCATGTAAATGTACTAAAAGTCCGCTACCAAGTACTTATAGGTATGCTCACATATCTTAATGTATTGGGGAAAAAAAATCTAAGGTAATTTGTAGTAATTCAGTTCTTCATTTACCAGAGAAATCATTCGATTACTATTTTAAAAAGCACACATGTGTTGGGCATTCTGAGAAAACAACTACTATTCTTTATTGATGATATCTGGGATAACTAATGGGGTAACGTGACCAGATTCAAGTCTGACATTACTCTGCTTTGTTCCACCAGGTAACATCCAGTTTTCACAGATAGCAGCACACAAAACATTCAGTCCCCAGAATATTTTATTATATAGCATCCTTCTTCTTCATTAAGACTTTTTAAATGTAACGTCCCAAAAATTTTTAGACCCTTTGACTTGCTTTTTTCAGTGTAAGAATCTTGAACGCAGGAATAACACAAGCTTTTATCTACAATAAACGCACCTTGCCACCAATATCCCTGCTGAACCTTGTTTTCCCAAATCCCAGCGTGACTGCCTTTAGCCTGTGTGCATTGGCAAGAAAGCACCATTAACCCTTATCCCTCCCTCTTGTATTACTAAGGGGGTAAGACACATTCTGAGCAAATATTCATTTATGCAAATGAAGTGAAGCCTATGAATAATAAAGGTAGTCAGTAGGTCTTGGATGCCAGGAATCAGATGTTAGACATATGCAGAGCAATGGAAAGAAACAAGTAGTTTATTAAAAGCCAGTTGCACATAAATGTTACACTAAGGCATATTCACACTTCTATATGCCCACGTCTCCCATGTGAACATGACAATCTGCAAACTTACATGCCTGCCAAAGATTGAATGTGTGGTCACCAGCCAGAGAAATGGAAAAAATAACAGAGGAATAACTGAAAGTGGGAGTAATGAAGTGAATCTTTGAGAGAAGGTACACTTCTGTGCTCTTCCCTCTGATGCAGTCTGATAAAGACAGAAAAGTATTTCCCTGTCTTTTCACCCTTCAAAGTAATTAGAAACTAACAGCCAGTTTTACAGTGCCAAAAATGCACTCAAAAGCTAGTATTAATCATTAAAAGGTCCTAATGTCTTCTTTCTTCTATTATCCCTTTAACCTGAATGATCAAGAAGAACCCAAGCAATTGATTTCCTACAAAGAAATGTGTAATTGTCCAGTTATCCAACTTCTCCACTGTTAGTCCTGTAACCCTTATTAATCTTAGCTGTCCCATTGATCTGCTGCAACAACACTCTTCAGGATAGATTTTTTCAAGAATTTTCTTATTTGAAATGGGAAAAACTTGATCAGAAAAAAATATTTTTAGATTTGTAACCTGAGATGTTAGCTGAAACTTAAGAGTGCTGAGAATTATTTCTATTAAGACTACTGATTGATGGGCCACATATCACATGTATAATCTTTTTTAGCCTGTTTTTTCCACCATAGAATAATAACAAAATTAGTATGAGGATCTTTTCTACTCCTCTTCTCTCTTAGGGCTATATTGTCTGTCTTTTGGTTGCAATAGGACTTAATTTTACTTCATTCCTGGTGTTCTCTCTTACTGAGTCTCGTTCAATCTTTTTCTTCCTCACTCCAAAAATGAATACAAATCTGAGTAAAATATAATTTCTAGCAGCAATTTTCTGATTTCTGATGTGACAAGTGCTTTACTGAGTTCAGTGAAAACGTTTATGCTAAAGTTCTACCAGTTTTGCTTTTTGCACGTGGTTTCAGAATTAAGGTTAGCGACCCAGCTGGATTGAATTACAATACAGACAAATTATGTCCGTACTGCCCTCTAGGACAGCCTATTTTACATCTTTTTGCACACCCTCAAGAAACACCCTTCCCTGACATACATCATGCTGAACTAGTAGCAACTTGAATGCAGTACAACTAACTATTCCTCCTGTCTGGGTGTATTACATCATGGACTCTATCTCAGATCCTCAGCACACACAGCTTTCCACTGCCTAGATACGCTAACTGCTGCCACTGTGAGTCATACAGGTCAAATGAGGACCACTTCCACTCTTCAGGGATGAAGACCCGGGGACACAACCAATTCCTTTGTCCATAACTCTCCATCTCACTGCAATTAAAAGTCTTGTTTGGGCGGACATTGATACATTTTCCCAAATCACTATAAGAAAAATAATTGCTTCAGTCCTCCTCTCTTCACTTCTCATGGTGTAGAGGATGTGGAGGTGAGCGATCAGAACGTAGCTTGTCCTGAAGACCTGGAGTAATCATGAGTGGCAAGTTTCTTGGTGCCACCCTCCACACACTGACGCTCAACTTCTGGGACGCTAGAGGACAGCACAGCAGAAGAAAGACTACTAGATGGTGGTGGGTCCTGGGGTAAAGAGCTCCTCTCACAGTAGTTTTTTTTAGTGTTCCCTTACTCTGCTATGGTTCTTCAGGAATTTAAGTAAAGCTGAAAGCCACATCACAGCTTTTCACTCCTCTCTTCATGCTTCTACCAGGTCAGAGGTCTCGCTATGGTTCATAAATCTATTCAGTCCTTGTGAAGCTTGTACGTAAATCAAACAGTAACCTGCCCTCAGTGATCTGCCACTGCAGCGTGTGCTGCCAAGATGTTAGTGACACCAGAACTGACTTTGGAAAAGATAGAATCTGTCATTTAACCTTAGGGATGGAATTAATACAGTTAAGATTAAGACACTTGCAACCTACAGCCACAGAGTTTAATCTACAACGCTCTGCTGGGGCTATTCTACAAACTATGTAACAGGAATATTACCTTTGAAAATAAGAAAAAATGCAGAGGTTTTGGGTTAGATTTTGGCATTTCCAAGACTGCCTTGTCACTAAGATTGCAGGAGAAACACATAAGCAAGAATGCAAGCAAGTGTAGGTTATAAGTAGCTGGCTTGTCACTGCTGTGATAAATAGCTCTTTATTCAGTGAAATTAATGTTTCTGCTATGGGTTTGTAGGCTGTCCTAAGTGAGGAACAGAGAGCTCTTCCACAGAACTGCTCTTCCACAGAAAACAGAAGCAGGCAGTCTAAGAAGACTAAGAAGCATCTGCTACACTTATTTGCTAGACGACGCTGCTGCAAGACGAGACCCCAAACAGTCCATCCTAATTTTATATCAAGGTGGCTTCAATTAATGTGCAAACAAGAGTTCTTGTTATGTACAGCCGCTTATTTTCCCTATGTGAAGTGCATGGCCCCTACTCCAGGACAGCAGTGACTGTTCAAAGTCTGTGAAGGATGGTTAGTTTATGGAATGGAACAATCAAGTTCCACCTCATTTCTGTGGACAGATAGGTTGCATAAAGACAACTGCATATCACGCACCAGCACTGTCGAAAAGCAGATAGACATTTTCAGGAGTAGTTATAGCAACACTCAGGTGAATTAAGCACAAAGGTATATCTCCTGAGTGAAGTTTGAATAAGCACAACAGGTATTAACCCTAAAGGTTTTGATGCCCTTTACCACTATTTGAACAAAACCAGGCTAAGTTCTTAACATGAGCCTCAGCTCAATGGGTAGTACACAACTTTGAGTCCTGTAGGCTGCACACATTTAAGAGCATAAATTGAGCAGGAAAGACCAGACAAACGTCCCTTTACAAGTTCTCTCTCTAGAGGTTATCTTTGGATGGGTATTTTGGAGTAATGTTAATATTCCCTGATGCATGAGGAAAGGTGATTTGGTAACAGCCTGTTACACATGGACTAGGAGGGGAGATGGTAAGCGATAATGCTCAAATGGTCTGGCGTCAAAAGCCACCACTGTGTCCAGTGACATTTAACACTTAGATGTCCCAGCTGCAGTCTGTGTACACACTCCTTTCACCCACCCTTACGGTATTCACGTGTACATACTCACCAGAGGTGTTCTTCTAGTGCATGGCAAGAACCCAGTAAAGGATATCTGAGGAGTCAAACTCTTGGCGGCTGTTGCAGAACTTGGTTTAGTTACACAGCTGCTTGGTTGAGAGGGCTTGAAGTTCCAAAAAGGATTTGAAGGCAGAGTTCTGACTTGGTTCCTCTTGCTGTAGAGCAAACATTACCCTGGTGCAGAGAGAGCCCTGCACCACTAGGATCTAGGCTGTCAGATCTCTACTGCAGACTTTTCTCAGCTCCTCCTCATCAAGTAGACAAACTGGTATACTTCTCTTGAAAGTTAATGAGTTTCTGGGCACAAAAATATGCAGACTTGAAAGGTTTTTGAACTTGCACCTGCAACTCTGTCCTGGAATAGGTCACAAGCAATGCCCTCATATTGCTCTTATTTTGGAAGTAGCTCAGTTTTACATCCAATAGTGCATAAGAAGTTTAGCTTCCTTTGTGCCATCTACAGGCTTATTCAGAGCCCAGACAAGCTTTCAGGAGTCACTCTGTATTAAGTCAAAATGTTTCAACACATGTACCACAGAATTCTGTGGCAAGATGCTCATGGCAGGCTGGTGAGGGGAGACACTGGTCTGGATGGACAAAATTGCATCAAGCCTGTTGAGGTATTGAGTAAGGACCAGAACAGTTGTATCCATACTGTTTGTAAACATTATAGGCATCTTGCCTATAAACGAGATTCTTCTTACCACAAGTTGGTACACATAAAAGATGAGCATGACTGCCTATTCACAATGTAAGCAGTGAGCAAAATTAGGACTGAGAGTTGAAATGCACCCTTAAGGCTGCATTAACAGAGCACTTAGACGTTACCTCAAGTGCCCTCACATCCTAAGTACTGCTAACTGTTCTGTCAACCAATTTTAACAAGATTACCTGAAAAGTTAAAACTCATGGAAGAACATTCCCTGATTGAACACATAATTCGTGGGATGGAAATCTACAAAGACTACTGTACACAAAGAGACATCATCTACTGTAGGAAGCCCTAACACAAGTTACCTCTAGAATGGAGAGAATTTGCTGGAGAAGCATCAAAGAGGTATAATTTTTACTCTTCCTCAACTATGTGCTTTATGCCACCTTCAGAGCTGAAATCCTGGGTAAAATGGAATTTTGGTCTGAACCATTACAGCTTTACTTCCATAGCATAACCTCTATACAAACATTCATTCAGAAAAAAACACTCTGAAGAGAGACTATTTATACTCCTGCATAAGAGATGTTCAGTCCTTGTTGAACTGTAAAGAACCCTGTCAGATCTAAGAGAAATACAGATTATTTTTATCTGTAGATATTCCTGTTCAGGAGGAGGAAGTGAGTTTCAGTCATGAAACTTTTGCTAAACAACACAGCACATGCACTTACTAAACTGCATGAAGGTCACCTGTTCTGTACATGTGGTCACATACTTGTACGTCTAATTGGCCTAGTCTGATTAGTATGGTGCAACAGTGGAGAATATGCACTCATATTAGAATGCATAGCACTTGTTGACATTTACACAAAGTTCTCCTGAGGTCAGACATAAGCTTGGTTCTACTTCCAAACATATGGACACATTTTGAGTCTTCTGATCAAGAAGAATTCCCAAATTTTTTGAGCCTGTTTTTGCCCCAAAAATTCTCCCCTATGAATATAGTAGTGCAGGGCAGCCCAGCAACTCTAAGCTTGGGGGAAGTCATTTTGTATCACGAAACAAAGTACATGTTTTTCAAGTCTTTAATAGAACCATATTAACATTCTATAGTTGTCCCTCAAAAATTGTCTGAACCTACAGATCGGGCAGTTTTGATATGGTCTTTTTCACAGTTGCACAAATGTCTAGCTATATAAAAAAATGAAGTACACACTAGAGTAACAGAAATCAAGTTATTTGTTTCAGTGGCCATGGGGAATTGTACTGAAGACAGATGTAGGTCAAACTTCTTACCACAAACCTTACCGGTGAACCTTCTGAGTGCAGTTCCTCTGAGGAATAATTAATTCAGGCTCTGTAATAGCTCACACTTGGACTTCCTTTTAGCACAGATTAAGCTGTTACTGCTGAGAGATTATGCCTGATTTTGCCAGTATATAAAGAAACTGCATTACTGTTTATGACAGTCTAATCTGAAACCAATAAATGCAATCCAGGTCAGATGCAAACTGGAGTCAAAATACAGGAAAGATCCCAACTACAACTCCCTGGTTCCAAATACCTGAAAACCATGAATAGGGTCACATTGTACTGGTTTTTTTCTCTTTTTGGTCTTTATATTTGTGACACATATGTAGCATTTAGTTTACAAATGCTAGTTTCTCTTTATTAGATTAAGATGCAAGCAGGTGAAGATGTATTTTACTGGTGCTAGAGCTGAATCTTACTACAATTGTATACCAAAACCCTGAATAACTTTAGATTCACTTTAAAAGGTACAATCAAGTTGCCCATAGTCAACCCCTAAAGTGAAGTTATACCTATTTAGATTTAAAAAAATATTCATTTATAAATGGCTTCAATCCACAAAACCAACAAAACCAAAGGAATGGAAAACATTTGCATTTTAGAAAATCAGCCCAGATTTAAGAAGTTAATTTCTGACACCCTGATTCAAAATGTTGGCTTGAGATGTTACGTTATTATTATTTTAAGCAAAACAGTGCTGAAATATAAAAAATTACCAAATCCTTGTTACATCAAGTGTTTGCCCATAAGACATTTTTAAAAATTAGGGGACATTAATTATATGAGTATTCTTATTTATAGTTTAAAAGTAAAATTGTTTTGTTTGACAACACTTTGCTTTCAGATTTTATTTTGAAACCTATTTTAATCAGTTGGGTGCACATTTCACTATTTGTCTGCGTGCCTGTTAAACTTAACTGGGTATGAAAATCTGAAATAACTTCGAAGACCACTTCATGGTTTACGTTGTTTCACTTTTACTAGTTTATGTCATCTTTATGGTACTTTCCTGGTAAGCTACCCCACCACTAGTAAACTAGCCCCAAGAAAATCATTCTGGAATGGGAGACTGAATGAATCCAGGTGTGTTTCTTCTCCTTTTTATGCCTCACGAACATATCTGCATGGTCAGGAAGAATGGTGTTTGATGAGACTGCCTGCTCTTCTGAGATCACTATCTTCGTCAGGCTGAAATGTTCTTAAGAACAGTGACAATTAGGAAGAGCTAGAACATCTTTTAGGTCGTTCTAAGACCCTGTGCTCTTCTAAGCAGAAGTCATCTTGAAGAAATTCACCCAGAAGCACAAGAAGGAACAACTATAAATAACAGTTACTGACGTTATATGCTTTATTAATTACTTCAGGAAATCGTTTGCTTTGACTAGAGAACACACAAATAATTTAACTGCTTTAACAGTGGTGTTACTCTGTGCTTGCAGGCAGGAGGGCAGGAATCCCTGCAATCCTCACTGCAGCTGCCCAACGCCCAGCCGTGCCAAGATCCCTTGCCTGCCTCTGTCAAACTGCACATTAGTAAGCAAGGAAGAGATTCACAGAAGAATTTCCAGAAGGACAAAAAACCTATCAGGTGTGTCAAATCTCTGACATTCAGAAACCATTTGGGGAAAGCAGCGCACGCTGACTTAAGCACTAAAGTATGGATGCTTTAATTAATCCGGGGTGAATTTAATTGCTTTAGTTAAGTGGAAATCGGGTTAAAAATGATGCAGAGCATGCTGGGGTGTGTTAAAAACATGACATATGAGTTGGATGAATCGATAAATTAAAAGCGCACAGATGTTTTAATTAAACCTAGGAAAGTTAACGAAGATCACTAGAGACTTTTAAGCCTATGATTAATTCAATTCATTTAAAATACCTGTACAGATATGGGGATGCCTCCATTTTGGGAGTTATAGAAGTTCTCAATCGATAAGTACTTAAGCTGTTCTACAAAAAAAATGGCAGGATTTTTATAGAAGTGACTGAACAACATTAATTGTGCAATGAGTATTTACATTCTTCTGAACACTCAGTAAACTTTTGCTTTGGCCAAAATTTATCAAAAAGATCATAGTTTTTCTCTTTACCTTCCATGTGACTTTATCTGTCAAAAAGACTCCACTTGCTGTTCCCTTCTCTACCATTCTACAAAGTATCTATTTCCATTGGATAACTGCTTTGCCTACAACTATTTAAAAAAAATCTATGTAAAAAATATGAATGTGTCTTCCCATGCTAACCAGCAGCAATTTCCAGAACCACAGCAAATTTTAAAAATAATCTCTTCGGGGTTGGTCACTTGGTACAAGAAAATTTTGCTTCATGACTCCCCCCTTATATTATTTTTAATAACAATAACAATGCATTCTGTAAGGATAAGCAAAATAAAAATTAAGCAAATGTCAGATACATTGGAACTAATTTAGTGATGGATTGAAGCGGCTGAAGGTCTATTACTGCTAGTACGAATATGAGCTTTGACAATCTATCTAGCCATCAACAAAGATTTAAGTCTTAATTCTCGAAACATACTGAAATCCTGAGGGAGAGAAAAAAAGGCCACTGTACTGCCTCACTGGAAAAGCCACAGCTGAATATAAAAAAAGATTTTCAAGTCATAAAAAAACAAACTAAAAAGTGGAGACAGAGAAAAAAGAGGATATTTGAGTACGGCAAGACACTTGAAGAATCAGCTGGCTGTGCCAGGGTTCAACTGTCTCGAGGACTTTCTCTTGTCAGCACATTGTGGCATTGGGGAGCCAACACCTGGTCAGCCTGTTTGCTCCCTCTCAACGACTGCGGCAGCTCTGCAGCTATCACTACCTGTATCAAAGGAAAGTTTGCAGTTCTCCACGCAGGGCACTAAGATGATTTGCGGAATGGTAGATTGATTTGCAGCCGATCCAGCTAGAGTCCTCCCTATCTACAACATCATTTAAGAGCAGCACAGTTCAATTTCTTTTTCATATGCATCAATGCATTCAAGAAAATGGAAGTTACCCTGCACTGGTTCTGGTTTACCACAAGAGACTGTGACATATATTTTGTACCTTTGAAAAAAAAGGCAACTTAAAAAAAAAAAAAAAGGCGGGGGGGGGAGGGAAGGTGAGGGGAGAATTCTTTTCAACTCTCTGCATGATATATGAGATTGGAGGAAAATTTAGATGGTGGATAAAAATGTCCTGAAAACATTGCCTTGTGATCTAAAATTCTTTTTTTTTTTCTGTGGGAATCACTGAAAGAATCAGAGCTGTGAAATTCCTGCTTTAGATATAAGCAGTGAAGTTGATACAACTACAGGAACATGCAGAGAAATAAATTTTACTTTCTACCAACAGATGGAAATAAACAGATGTTGAAATTGAATACTGTCATAGACAAGCACGTAGATCTTCATTTGTATGTCTTGATAACTTCATCATGAGAAAAACTGAGGAGGAAGGGAAAACGAAACTATTTCAGAGGTTTCAGTAGGTATCTCAATGGAAAGAGCCAGTGAGGAATCACAGAGATGATGCTTCATGCTCACAAGAAGCAGCAGTAAGGGCAAACACCAAATACCAGAATTATCCTTCCCAACATGTGTGTTGTGATACACAACAGAGAAGCACTAACAGCATGAAGTCATGTATGCATCTAGAAAAGGAAATGAAAAAGAGAAACATTTCTTCAGATATTTCGGTAACATTTTACACCATTCCCAGTGAATGGTGTGAAAATCATTACTCCTCTGGTACTCGTTTAGTTCTGGCTAAACAGCAGTGCAGTAGATGGAGGATTGCATCATAGGCTGCAGTGTTCAGGCTATTTGAGACGCAGACTACTTTGATCTCATTTCAGTTACTACTATTAGCCTTATTAAAGTTAGCAGAAAAGATTTAAATCCTAACATGATAAATTGCACAGTTCCATGTTAGCTGCAGATATTTAAAGATTTTTTTACATTCGAATTAGGATTTTTTTTTGTTTGTTTGAGAAAGTGAAGGGGGATGACAGCTAACTGAATTTAATCTCATTCAAATAGGGTCTAAATATAGGAAAAGATTTAAATTACAGGTTCAAGTCTAGATATAATGCAGATATGAAAAAAGTTGTGCATGCCGAAATCTGAAGCTGTGATTCAGGGCTGTTTCTTTTATTCAGGGATGGCAAATGTCTTAAGGATCTCTTAACAGCTGTATTTCTATAATGTGATTTACAATACTACTTAATCATAGTTCCTTCAATGACATTTACTATCATCACAAGGACTCCAAGATGATGATGATCCCAACACAACTGCAAAGACAAACTCTTAGAACTTAATGAAATAAACAAATACCAGTACAAGTCCTTGGAGACAATGGAATCTAAAAACAAAATGTAGATTGCAACACAATTAAATAAGCTAACCAATTAAACACAAAAGCAAATTACAAAGCATACATCACAGTGAGCACAATTCAGCTCAGCAGAGCAGAGTTAGAACACAGAGCTGCCAATGGAACTATTGTAAGATTGGAAGAAAGATTTTTAGCTTGCCAGAAAATAAGCTGCATCCTGCTGTATTTGTATGCATGTCGACCTCCTTGCTGCACTGGGAACCTTTTGAAATATTGTATTTATTGGAATCCCATTGAAACAGAAAATATTTGTGCAAATAGCTGTGGTGTTGCTGCACATGTATAAGAAGGGAAGAAAGATAAAGCGAAGTAAGTGATACTAGACCAGGCTTCAAAAGCAGCTGTGAGAGATCAAATGAATGTACCCTGCTTCTAATAAGTATGAAAATATTACTATAATGCTGCTGAAGAAAAATCCACTAATAAGACTTTACTGTGTTTCCATATGCTTTCCATCTTGGACATAAGCAAAGTAAACTTCCTTACACTAAGCCAACAACAGTTGGTTCCAGTTTGTCGGCCTCAGCTACAGCACTGCCTTCAGCTCTGCCTTCGGTCCCTGAATTTCTACTGGTTGGGTGATGAGTGATCAGATAAAGATGCTCCAGTGTTCACTGAAACCAGAGACTCATAATTACTTACATGCTTGCTTCTTTTTACCTATCATATTTTGTTTAGCTGTGGCATTAGCAACTTTTCTCAGTTATTTCCCTCCTCCTTCATTACTGAATTCCTCAACTTCCTTTTTTTTTTTTCATTCTGTTAGTTTTGTCTGTGAAATCTTCTACTATAGAAATAAGTATACCTCCTTAGCTACCCCACTGTCTTGCAAGCTCTTTGGGGAAAGGAGTCATATATATTTCAAGTTCATACACTGCAACATTAATTTAGAACCATATGAAAGGGCAATGCAATATATAGGCACAAGCTTGGCTGTATGTTTTCTGTTGGTTTAATATATAATATGGCAAACCGAAGGAAGGACGTGCCTCTAAACAACAGGAGCACTCCCAGTTGAAATTATTCAGTGGGAGCTCTTCTGTAGATAAATTCTTTATAACCCTGAATTCAATGCTGGAATTCTGCTGAACCCATAAAAGCTTTAAGAACAATGAGAAGTTAGTATTTCGCTTGCTGAAATCTGTATTTTTAAAGTCAGTTTTCTCAAATATTCACAATGCTAAAAGTAGCTCCTGGGTCCTCTTTCAACTTTGTAAATGTTCCCTTACAGAAAGTGCAAAGGATATGAATCACCGATTTCTAGCCTGGCACAGGCAGGGAATTATCTGAGCACCTGATGTCACCATCCTGTTACTAGGAGCACATGCTTTGCAAAGACCTGCTAATCCTCACATTTAATCTACAACGTAGTATAGGGACAGGTACATGTTTTTAAAGAGTAACAACATGTTAAGATGCTAAATGACTTGTGTTGTAACAGAAATTTAACAAGTTATCTGTTGTAGAATTCAGGAGTCCAGACTCTCCAGTCCCCTGTTTTTACCTCTAATCTCCATTAGAGTTCATGAGGATTGATGAAGAAAGCTGCAGACTAGAAACGATGATTCTTGTATTCTATTTCTTGTCACACTACTGACTGTGTGTCTTGAGCCCCTTTTGGAGCCATGACCGCTAACAATCAGACAGAATTCAGCCTGTGACCCCTTCAGTTCTTGGCTCCTGTTTAAATTGCCAATTAAAAAGAGGCAGAGTGGTGGATTTTGTGTTGGCTCTACTTGTCTACCTGACACTGGATCAAAGCTACTATCTCATTTCATGCAGGCAAGCTAGCAGCTGAGAGATGGCAATAACTGTCAATCATTGTCAAAATAGGTTACATGTCCATTTATTTATTCCGTAATTATTTCAGGCACAGTTAATGGCACAAAACCCTTTTCAGT
Organism: Tringa solitaria; assembly: GCA_026413425.1. Classification (NCBI taxonomy): domain Eukaryota; kingdom Metazoa; phylum Chordata; class Aves; order Charadriiformes; family Scolopacidae; genus Tringa; species Tringa solitaria. Next base: position 34,133,349 of record JAOXJM010000052.1, read on the forward strand.
GTTCTGCAGTTCTGTAAAACTAAGAAAACTGGGGGCAGACAGGCAAGCACTGCCCTGTACACAGAACTCATTGGAAGGCAAGCGAGGACACGATCAGTTTGATAAAAATGAAAAACGTCTGCTAATAAAATAGGAGACTGGAAAAACGAGAAGAAAATTTCTAACAAAGGCATTTTAAGGTACTGAGTCAGAGAGGTGGGAACTGCTGGAGAGGAACATTGCCAAAGACAGCCTTGTCTGTTCAAGTATCAAAATGATGCTTCCACCCACTGTGAGAGAAGGTTTGAGTGACAAGCTAGGGCTGCGCTGCTGCTGCAGCACACACAAAAGTTGGCACACAGACACACATAAACACACACAACCCAAAAACAAACCCACCCAGAAAGAGACACTAGGAGAGAAGCTGAACATGCTGAATTTTGTCAACTGCAAGAAAGGATGTGAGATATGTGTGGGTGACAAGTCATGAATGCAGAATTTCCAAAGAAAAGCACACTTTTTTTTTTTGGAGTGCAGTGTGATGAGATATGCTATGATTACGAACACATAAAACGCTTGCCAATTAAGTTGCTATTTCTCCAATTTCTCTTTTCTCTCTAACCCACTACTTCTCAGCCCTCCCCTGCACACTTGCTCTATCACAGTGGACAATACCATAGTTCTACCTGTCATTAAGGTTCATAATCTGGATGTTGTTTTTGACTCATCCATATCCTCGCCTTGTGTTCAATCTTACAGATTTGTTCTGCATTGCATCTGTTTGTCAGAATTCTTGCCCTAGCTTTCAGCAAATAAAATCTACATTAAATCAACACTTTTTTCTCAAGCGTTGATAAATTCAGCCTCCTTCAGTCATGACTGTGTGCAACAGTGCTGCAAAAATTGTTGTTAATCTGTTAATCTAACCTTCGGCTATGTGGCTCTTCTTTCCCAGGTGTGTGTCAGGTCCTTTGCTCTTATCACATGAAACATGAACTTCATGCTCCAACTTCATTTACACACCCTCTTCACCCCAGACTGCTCACTGCTAGAATTCTGACTTCAACCTCTCTGTGACTTATAATACTTTTGAAAGTCATGTATAAAAAGAGCTCTTTCCTATGGTCTGTCTCCTTTGGAGGCCCTATTTGCTCCTCATTATCCACATGATGTTATCTATCTGCCCCATTGGGACAATGAACTGTCTTTTATCACACTGTTCCCCAAAACTGACATCAGCCACACTGCTAGTGTGTTTATAACACTGCCTATCACATTTTTTGTTTATATCTCCATATCTGTCAATTGGTTCCCATTCATTCTGTGTCAACTTGTATTGACATGGTAAATTCCTGGAGGCAGGCACTGGTTTTATTTACTTGGTTTGCTTGTAAAGCACTAACCATAATAGATTAGCTTTAACAAGTGCTATTACTCATGACAAACTCTTTCCAATGCCACAAAAACGGTGGTTTTCATATACTACTGTTCCTCTCTCACTCTTCTCTCTGCCAAATCAATCCGCTTCGGGTACCATCGTGTTTAATGCAATCCTCTTCACTTGTCTGATCTAGAATCTGTTATTGCATGAGTTTGCAGTGATTCACTTGAATAGTTGAAGATACACATTCACCAGTTTGACTGTGCAATGGAAGACCCGCAGCGCTGCCTCGCCACGGGTCCCATCTCCTCTCTCAGGCTGCCAACATTCGCGGGACAGGCAAAGGAGAAAGGCTGTCAGTATCACCTCTCACCTTTCCCTTCACAGTCCCGCGAGCTTCTCTCTGCTTGCAAGATTTTCAGTTCCTAAAATTTCTAGCCAGGTTACAAAGGCAAATATTGTTTTCATTACTCACACAGAGAGAAAATACTAACTCCTATACATTACCAGCATATGCGGGACGCCCCTCATTCATGTGCGCCACGTGCTCTACAGCAACAAACTGAGCACTGAATTATTCAGCAAGATGCACTCTGAAATTCACATTTTCCCCACTGCAATCACTCCCAGAAGCTCTTATGCCACTGGGAGTATTCTGGACAGCACTAAGAGAATAGTTTCAAGCAGAGTATTCAATAGAACAAAAAAACATTACTTTATGCACCATTGCCCAAGCACCATGCCTCTGGATAACCTCAGAGCAAGAAGAGACCCAAACAAATGAAATTCGAATAACAACTGAGAAAAAGTAAGAGTTGCTACTTCTAGCAATTATACCTTACTTACCTAATAATTGACAGCTTTTTACATTTTTATACAGAGATTAACAGTACACACATAACAGGAACTCTTATTGTGGTGTGGGCAATCATCAGAAACAGCAAATCAATTAGAATAAATTTAAAAAGAGATAGACTACACTTTACAGCTTAGTAACTATTTCAAACTAAATAGATGTCGCAAAAGAAATAAAAAGAAATTTAAAAAAACCTACCCTTCTTTTTATACTTATTAAAGTGGCGCCGTCCTTTGCCAGTAAGCCAAAAACAAACAGAATGAAAATAAAATAATGAAAAACCCACACAAGGAGAACAGGAAAAGAAACTGCGTATAACATAAATCTGAGTCATTAAAAGTTCTTAAAATCAGATTAAAAAGTCAACCAATCAAACATACTACAAATTTCTGGTTTAAAAAAAACCCAAAGCCTTCAATCCGTTTAGATTAAAATATTAAACGTTTCTTATTACATTGCATAATCAACTAAAAGTATCTGCTAAATGGCAACTCTACGGCAGCTAACATGAGCTACTTGACTCCAGTTTTTCCTTGTACAAATGGGACAGCATCTCTTAACAGGCTTTACTCATCATATCAATGTAGAAATCCCACGTGATGGTACATTGTTTCACCTTTTCAGATTAGCCAAGTATTCTTATGATGCAAATCCTAGTATTTCACACCACAAAATTAAAGGGGGGTCTGGACACACTTGCAAAACAGAATATGACAGTGTCTTTGGAAATATTTTTGTTAAAGGAGTGGAAGAGTTGCATGCCCTTCGAAAACATTATGAGATGAAATGAAATTACAGCCAACTCTGAGTCACTTCTTGGAGCCCAACTTATCGAAACACTGAACTCTACAAATGGTGAAAAGCAGGAGACGATGAAGGACGCCTGCTTGCAGATTTACCACAGAACTTTGCAGTTGAAAGACCAAACTATTATCAGACATTAACAGTGGAAACACTAAGTAAGAAGGATGTCTTGATGTGCTTGGGTGGTTATGTTACAGAGGTTACAGAAAAATAGAGATGAAAATAAAAAAGTGACAACACACCAAAATAACACAATCATAGCTGCATGTCTGATTCTTTAATCGATCCTTGGCCATGTTATGCCTTCTTATCAATAACTCCTAGAGCTAATTATGCACGAGAGGTTACTCACACTGTGGTTCAATTTAGTGCAAATCTTCCACTAGCTTTAACTAGCCACATCTTCTTTAGCAGGATCCATCTCCACCCATGAAATTATCTTTTGATTATCAGAATTTCTTTTTCTTTATATGCTATATTTTATCCTCATGGGATTAACATGTATCATGTCCTTTTTTTGTGTGTTAGATGGAATTCTTAATTAGGTTGAACTCCAAAAGATTTCAAAGGGAATCTTGCCTGAACAAGGATGGAGTAAATTAGTTGATACCGCCGACCTAAGTTATTTCCACAGATAAGGGAGAGAAATAAAAACCCCAAATATTTGGCAAGAGCATTTGAGAGGGTGGAATTTCTGTCACTTTAATCAAGGTATGAAAGTGTATTTCAGCCTGTAGGCTGGCACTAAATTCATCTCTTTCTAATAATCTTCATGGTATTTTCCTGTAACTAATGGATCCAAAGTAAAATCTGTGCTCTCTCTCATAGATTTCCTTCATTATTATCTTGTAGAACTATATGGACAGAGTAAAGCAATAGAGGGAGTCCCTGTGCACGCTCTGCAAATAATTTGCAGGTGACTTCCCTCAAGATTCATTGTCTCTGATGCCCTCAAGATCAGTCCTGTAACTGAGGATCTGCTGGTGTAAAGGTTCATGGCTTTATCTCTATCAAACTTGGGTTTCACACTGTGTGAAGCTCTTAGATTGCTGTGTTATTGCATGAATCAAGTTTTAAAAGCCATCTGAGGAGCTCACTCACATTTTCTCCGCATTGCTCTATTTGAGTCTTGCCTCAAATTATTTGACAGTGGAGAACTGAAACACTGAAAGATGTGCGCCTAGGCTAACAATAATAATAAACAAAAAATCAGATGGAAATAAAATCATTATCCTTCCACACTTGTGACAGCTTAAATATAAATTTAACTTTATGGTAAATGTGTGTTAGCATATTTCCACACATTTAACATGTTACAAAAGATTTAATTCTCTATCTCGTTTTACTGTGTTTTACCACGCGTGCAATCCCAATTCTGATTTCTGTCTTCTGAAACTGCTCTCACATACAATCAGCATTCACGTAAGCAGAGAAATCAGTGGACAGGAGAACAGGACTGACAGTGCCTGTGAATGGGTGAGGCACACAGCCCTTACACGCCAACTCTGGCGCACACTTCTGGGTAGGTCTCAGAGTATCTCCATGTGCAGCTACGTGCTTGCTCAGCAGCACGAGAATGCTGTCAACGCACCCATGTTGTCATTTTATGTGGTTTTCAAGCTTCATTGTTCTTTAGAAATACCATTATGTCTGACAAGAAAACACTAAGAGAGCTGAAAGAAGCTTCCAAGGAACCATTTCTGCTTTTGAGTGGAAAGAGACAACATAGAAAGGACAAAGTGAGAAGCAGAGGGAATGCGCTGAGGGATAGGAGAAGCCTGACAGATGCAGTTTGACAAGTACCCTATAGAAAAGCTATCTATCTGATATAGCCTGAATGAAGTGTTTTCTAGAATTAACATAGAATGCAGTGTTACACAGAGGTTCAGTACAGAATGCAGGATTGCTCCTAAACTCAAAATGCAAATGAGTTGATTTAATGGCCACATACGTGTGAAGAGTGGCAGTGAAGCACACAGTCGCTGCATGCATACATTTTCACAGGTTAACACCACAGAAATGCATATAGCTGTCAATGTGTATTTATAGCACACATTATCACACCAGTTACTTTGTAACATATAGATATCTCCTCTATGTATTTGCCAAGTGTCTTAATTTCTCAGTTAATCAAACAACATGCACACTATATTTGAAACATTCTTTAAAATAAGTAGGGCTAGCACTGAACTAACATCATTAGCTTTAAAGGCCCTTGGGGGCTTTTGATTTTCTTTGTACTGGGGCACCTTCAAGAGCCAAATATGGAGACACAGACTGGAAGTTACTCACTCCAGTACAACTGTAACAGATACTGAAGAAGTATTTCATAGACATGCACAGGTGTGGTGGATGCCATCCTGCTACACACCAGGGGAAGAGGTGGGGCATAACAAACTGTCCTCAGGACTAGAACAGGAATCAAAGAAGAAATGAGCACATTTCTAGGGCGTTTCAAAAAACTTTCAAGCATCAGGCCTTCCCCCTTTGAGCACTAACAAACCTGTCCCTGGGGAAAACAACTGTAAGCATGTGATATTGATAGTGTGCCTAAATCTCACACAAACTAAGAAGAAAGCAAACTGGAACATGTTATGACTGTGCTCAGCAACAGCAGGGAGTACAACCAAGTCATTGATTTTAGACAACATACATGACACCAGCTGTATAAACTAAAGAGGTCCTCCTTTACGAATCTTTTCCCTACAACAGCTATCCCAAACTCTCAGAAAGACTTAGTAAACACATACTGCCAATCCATAGATGTCTTTTAGATTTCTGTTTAATCCTCGATGTTCATGCGTCTCCAATTTTAGTTGTTAAAATTTACAATCAACATTTAAGAAAAGGTTTGTTTTAAGACTTTATCAAACACCAACTTATTTTCCTAAAGGCAAACTTCCTTTGGTCAAAGAGTAATTTTATATGCAAGAAAGATGCTATGTACTAGAAGTAAGGCTCAGCCAAGCCAGAACATATGTTACGTGTTATCAGTGAAGATAACGTCTTCTGTTGCAGACCAGTTAATGATTATCAGAAAGCACTGATGATAATTCATCCACTTTAACAGAAAACAAGTCTTTTTTTTGCCATTTTTGCCTACTACCTTTGACACAAAAAAAGTTGTAGTTATGCAAGCTCAGCAGCAATGTAGCAAAACTTCCACTCGATCACATTTAACTAAGATCTAAGAAAAAAAAAATACATATTGATCTATTTGAATCTAGCTTGGACCCATGCTAACTAGCAGGCACTGCGGATCCATACATCACAAACACACACTGTGGTTATTTGTAAACATAAGGAAAATGATACCTTTAGCACAATCTGCTCCATGAAACCCTGGAAAACAGTGGCAAACGCCTGATACACACTCGCCATTCCCATGACAATTACGTGGGCAATCTTGCACTGAATCTGAAATACAAGCATCACAGGCACATTAGCTGGTTTCTATTTAGGCTACAAATCATTTGTTTAATTTTTCTTCATTTTATTTTGTCTTCAAATACTTCGGAGAACAATCCCCAATAATATTAACACCACAAAGTTCAGGCGAAGCAGAGAGGTACCAAGCTTGATGGCAGCATGACTAAGCGTAGAGATGCAGTGATACATTAAAGTCCCTTATTAAGTCTCTGAGCACCATTAGAACTCAAAGTTTTCTGATAGCGCTCCAGTCCCCGATTCCAACAGGTAGACAGCACTGCCTCTTAAGATCTCTACAGCTATGTCTGAATTCATATTATGTAGCAAACATTTTCCTTCATCAGGAAAATCTACAATCTCCCTTTTGCAATGAGACTTTGATCTTGCACAACCACTCTTCTACGTGAAACTAATTATCCTAAGGAGTGTATCTTCTTTTCCTTCTACAAACATTTTAAGCCTCATTAATTAAGCTGACAGAAATATCTGCTGAACATGACAAAGAGGAGCTCTTTTGCTCTGACAAACATTCTTTATCCTAAAAAAATTAATAAAAAAGGTGCAAGCAGGATGAAGAAGAGTTCTGTAAAAACGGAGGACGAGGTTTAACACCAGAGTTTAAGCGACTGACTGAAGTGTTGATTACTTCAATACTCTGAGAAAAGTAAGCACACCAGCCTGATGATAAGGTTTCAACTGTACAAAAATACTTACTTTCCACAACTTCTGTTCTTATTTGCATAATAACAGAAGTCGCACACTACTTTGCATAGTAACAACCCAGAAATAAAATTCCAATTTTGAAATTAGTTTTTAAAAATCCCTTTCATTTGAAAGCTGTTGGATTTCAGTGGAACGTATTTTCATCACTGAATTATTGGAACAAAAAATCTAATCGGAATGTTCTTACTCTTCACTATTACTCCCTGCTGTTGTGGGACCTGTGGGCCCAAACTACATGGCTCCGTCAGTCCCAGACACCAAACAAATGGCAGCTGTACAACACAGAAAGCAAATTTTGGATTTGGAATTAGCAATACCATACAGAGCATCTTTCTGTCAAATTAAACTGAAAAGAGGAAAAAAATTCAAGCACAAGTTTAAATCTAATTTCACAGTTACAGGACACTAAATAAAAAAAAGAAAAAGCTCTAAAGCAGATTTTCAGAGATGTCATTAGCTTGGCTTCTTGGAATAATTAATGTAAACAACGGAAAGAAAAATCGAAACGTAATGCTCAAAGATATCAATTTGTCTCATGAAGAAACTTGTCTATAGGTTTAATCATTATTTTGCTTCATGGCACAAAAAAGCATTTTCTGTGTATTCAAAATCATGGTAAATTTAGTATTGTCTGGGAGTTAACATCATTTCTGCTATTCTTTCTTCTCTTCCACATCAGAGAAACATTCAGCTGTCTCAGATCCTTTGATTATGAAACGTCTGATACCAGGTGTGTGTAGAAGAACCTCTGAACTGGATGAAACACTATACTTTTCTCTACATTTCAGTCCAATTACTATTATTGCACTATCAAGTAGTCTACCTGACTATTAGACCTTTGATGCTCTTGCAAGCTGTAGCCTAAACCAGGCAACTCTTTTAAGGACAGCTTATTGTATCTGAAGGTTTTCTAAGCACAATAGGCACAGAAAAAGATATAAGCACAAACATTCTTGTTGGTTTTGGAGAAACAGAAAAAGCCTTGTATGGGCAAATATGCATCAAAATGCACAGCACCTAGTAACTCTTGCAAAACCACATACAAAAGAAAAATATTTTTTTCATCTCAATTGAGGTTATCAGAAACAATTATATTCATACTTAATGACGCAGTATTGGCTATCCCCCTACACCCCTTGGGACTTGAGCCAACAAACTGAATTTTATACTAATGTAAAAGGAAGAAATTAAGCTTCATATCATTAATCAGGCACGACTGGAAAAGACCTCCAACTATTTTTCATCAAGCTTAAATTCTCACTTGGACTTTTTGCAGTTTCTCTTTCCATAAACTAACAGGAGTTACAAATTTATACAACACAGTGCCATTTAACACTTAAATAGCCAGGACAAAATACCACATAGACTATCTCAAAATTTTTTATACCACTGTGACAAGATATTCAGCAAAGTTCATTAAGTGCTTCAAAGTTCAACAAATCTTCTATAAAGCTTGGAGAATTTAGACTCAGTTTGATTTTCAACTAAATGCAACTCTATTCTTCTAGCAAGTCTGACTTCTCAGGTCATAGGGTAGATGTTCTTCTGCTCTTGATTCCGCCATGTTGAGGAGCTGACTCACTATCAGGTGAGTAGTAAGCTATAAAACAGCATATGGCTAATTAACTCAATTAATAGCCAGAGTGGCTGCAAACAATAACCTCATTCACAGGTGTCAGTTTCTTATGCTGTCTTTCTACTAAAAGTATACAGCTCTCCGTTGGATACTATTCCATATGAGTGCAAAGCAGTTTCTCCAGAGAAGCAAATAAGAAGTATAAAAATGAGAAAGATGAGGAGAGAAATATTAATTGGGAAATGCCCTCACCTGGACTGAACTTATTTCTTGTTTTCCAGATCTAAATTCATGGGAACGCTAAAATCTTAACGAGAAATCAGTAAATTAAAATCAGCACCCTGTTACCAGGGTTTTTGACAGAGTAGTGTTGAGAAAAAAACCACACAATTTAGCATAAGGATAAACAGGCCAAATACCAAAAGCATTATGACTTGTAGTATCTATAAATAGAGAGGAAAAATGCTCAGCTTGTGGAGATACTTACCCAAAATAACTGTACTGAAAGAGACCACTTCTTTGTCCTTGCCATCGTTGTAAAACGCCAGGTGCCACAAACCCACATCCAAGTATTGAACAAACACAGCCTCATTCTGCACAAGGGTCTGAATGCTTCGACGTTCCCGGGGGGACTCCACCACACTCCATTTCTCTTTCCCATCCAAGCGTTCCATGAAATCATACTGCAGGGTAAAAAAACAGGGAAAAAAAAAAAGAAAAGAAAAAAAAAACCAAACAAAACCAACACAAACAAACAAAACCCCAAACAAACAGACCTGAATACAGAATGATATTTCAGCTCAAAAATCTGACACTATATTTTCTCTTCTACCTTGTCATAAAATGGTATTTATGGAAGATATGTCAATGTAAAACAAATATTTACTAGTCAACCAGGGAACACACGGAGATTCTGTGGCTCTTATCCTTTCTTAAACAGCGATATAGAATAATGCATCTTTGTTCTGCAGAGGTGATCAAAAAATGTACAAATGGTATTTTTTTCGCAGGCTGGGTTTTGAGAAAGAAGTTGAAATCAATGATTTGACCCATCAAATTTTAGGTTCCTACAAAGCTTTCAAAGCTGGAAACCTTCAACCTATGAGACACACACTCTTTTTCTAAGCAACCACCTACAATAAGTTCTTGCTCAAAGAGGAGCAGAAGTTTCAGATGTAGCTCCAGACATGGAATTGAATGGAAGCCCCCAGAATATGAAAACAAACAGGAATAGCACAAACAGGAAATGTGTCTGTCTAATGTTGGGTAACTCAGCACCTGATAAAAATACACTGTACAAGGTTTACATCACAGAGTAAGAGTTGCTTACCTGAGTTTGTACGTGGAACAATCAGGGACAAGTAGGATACAGAAACCAGAGGGAGCATGGAAAGGAATAACACAAATCAAGTGGCTGAAGGAATTGAACTTATATTAAGGAAAACCGAGAATTTCTGGTTGCAGGGTAGAACATTACATTAATCTTTGAAGAAGGGATCAAACAGAGCAAGTGATTATTTAGAGTATAAGAGGGATGGCACCATTAATGGCAAGAAACTAAAAAAAGAAAGAAAGAAATTTAAGATGAATGTCAGATAAGCTTCCCATCTATTAAGCTCAGTAATAGCCTCCCAACAGAGATGCCACTGCATCACACAATTAAACAGGACTGGAAGAAATATTGGTTAATCTACAACAGGGAATAACTTTGCATAACAAAGCAGCTGGACTAGCTATCCTAATAGGTTTTTTTTCTGCCTTTAATGTCCGTGATTCTGGAGCTCTTGAGCTGATCTGTGCTCATCTTACTAGCTCCCATAGTCCCTATCTAAGGGAAGCCCTTAAGAAACAACAAAAACAATAAATCTAATCTTTTGATAGTTGTATAACAAGTCCCCTATGAAAACCCATCTTGTTTTAGACACATTTATCTACGTAGGAGTAGATAGAGATAGATATACATGTCTAAAGAAAGATGTATGTGTTCAATAAAATACAGTAATAGCATGTGCTTGCTTGCCAGTAGTTATTCATTGCATTTCCCTTCATTATCTCTAGCACATGGAGTCTGTGCTTGCAACAACTCTAAGAAAACATACACCTTCACTTGCTTTCAGTTAAAATAGAAAACTGTAATCTTGCATCCTAAAAAGACTAAATATTCCCAGAAGGCTGTCTAGAACACTGTATTCCATTCACTAGCAGTGAGCTCTAGCAAATAATACATGATATGCAATAAAATAATGAAGATTCTTCCTTCTAGTAGAAGAGACAGGCAGATGGACTGATTTAACACTTTGGTGCCATGTTACACTTCTAAAACTGGGGATTTCTATCTGAAATTTTCTAACAGTTATATATGAGCAATATACAGTTCTTGATATACTTATCCTTACAATAAAGGGAAAAGTATGGAAGTAGTATTGCCTTCCTGTTAAACACGTGGAACTGACACCCATATGCAGCCACAAAGGAAAACCATGGCAGTGTTAGAATTTGAGCCCACGCCTACTGATGCTGAAAGCTGTTGTCACAGTAAGTGCACTATCCACTCTTTCCCATGCCTTTAATCACGGGAAAGAGTAGGAGAAGTGGAACAAAAAGTTTAACTAAACTGTTAATACCAGCTTGCCATCCACTTGAGCCTTTTTTCACACAGGATTTTTGCAGGAGAAGGTAAATCAGGTAAATTAGTACATTTAAGCCAATGCACAGCAGAGATTTAGAGAATTCTGGCACATCAGTAACTTTCAGAGTATCAGAGGTGTCAAACACACACATATCTATCTCTTAAATCAATGACATTTGGAAATATCGCTAAAACCTATTGTCCAACAGTCAGAGGTTAAGGACAGACTCATCACCTCCTCAGGAAATGTTATTACTCGGGCAACATCTTGGGAAAAAGAAATCTTGCTCTTCAGAGCAATCATTCACAAAGGGTCAACTGAGGAAGTAGCAATAAAAGCTGACATTTCTCACTGGCCACATGCTGTTCGTCTCTGCTTGTGCTGGCAGGTTCCTCTGCCTCCCCTCTGTTTGATGCTGATTCTACCTCATACAGTAGAGAAGGCTCAGCAGTTGGCAAGATCGAAGGGGAAGAGTATTCAGGCTGAAACTGCTCAAAGTAGTTTTAGCTGCAGAATCTCTTTCACAATGATGGGGTGTGACCTAATGAGAGCAGGTGCTTTGGCATGACTTTTAACTTTGGTAAAATTAAGACTGGCATCGCCCATCTTTAATCAAGCTATGAAGAACTATTGCATGCTCCGGCAAAACCAAAATGACTAAACCTGAGTAACTTTATGAATGGTGAAGTACCTGTGCAAACTGATATAGAATATAACACAATTTTTTTATGCCTCTTTGGATTCCTCTGGACTGAGGAAAAAAGAAGGAAAATAATGTATCTGCTGGTGGTTCCCTGGGTGTACAAATCTTAATGTGTCGGCATCTACTAGGTATATGTACCCCAAAATCTAAAATCTCTTACTGAAGAGTCATCAGGATGGTACTGTGAATTCATAACCTGATAATATTTCTTCACATAGCTGGATGAATCATCATTTTGCTTCTTGTGGCTCCATTGATTTTCTGATTTACCGCACTTGTATGATTAATATTACTTTTAAATAATGTTATGCTGAAGATATTGCTCTTGCTTTAAAGCTACTTACTAACAAATACGCACAGATTAGAAGACCCATATAGGAAAAGAATGAAAGTACTTTCATGATCCTTAAGAAACAACTGTGGAATTTTTAAGCTAACACACCCAACTGCTAAGGAAGAGACAAATAAATCCCATGAATTAGGGAATAGATTTGTCAAACCAAACTAAATCTCTGAAGTAATTTGGAAGTTTCACGGAGTCTTTTTTTGTTGTTGTTGTTTTAATGACCCTTTATATTTCATGGCTTCATACCAAAAGTCACAGAAAAATGGGGAAAACTGCTTAGAAATAAAATGCATCAGAAATCCCAAATGACTACATCTTCAGAGTTCAATTTTGCAGGAGAGAGAACTTACTATGATTAAAGCTCTATATAAGTAACTTGCTAGCCTACTTCTCTAAAAAAATTCCAAATTCACATTCTCAGCGAGCTTGTGTATTTTTACTACACAGCATAGCAAAACCTGACTTCTATTTACAAAGCTAAAATTTACACGAAGTTCTTTCTAGGCAATTTGTTTTTATAATTTCTCCATTCAGTGCTTTCTATCCTCCAATGTATTTTATTCATAGGCTATAATGACTTTCTTTTTCTAGCAACCATGAGTCAGAAAAACAGTTTTGGAACTTTCCGTATATAGTAGTGACCACATTGCACAATGCCATGCCTATAGCACAGATCGACTGAGCCCAGTTGCATACGAGGAGTGACCTACTTGTGAAAGCACAGAGAAGTAATGAGAGCTTGTGAGGGTCAAAACTAAAAACACAGAGACTGCACAGTCTTTGTTTTTTCTTAGATTTGAAACTATTTACACGTCTCCACAAAATCCCTAACAGTGTTTCAAATTAGGAATTGAAAAGAAAGGTTTCTTAGAGTTCTTGTCTTAACAATGGATTCATATTCATACCCAGGGAGGGGAGGAGAGGGGAAGAAGGAAAAAACATGTTTGGCACTGTGGCTACCATTTGTCTTTATGCCAAAGCCCTGTAAGACCTAAGCAGCCAAGAAAACATATGTCAGGGACGCTTGTTTGCAAAGTGCTTTAAAATTAGTTCTTCATAAAATCCAGTTGGTAATTATTCATTAAAATACACCCATGAAACATCTGATACCCACAGCGGCAGCCAACGGATTTGTTTCAACATTTGAATGTGCCACAACCCAATCAGCGCAATGCAGCACAGCGTTCACTGGTAACAGCACAGTTGCCATCAGGTAACTTTAAGGTGGTCAGAGCAGCTAAATGTGTTTGAGGAATGGCTAAAAGCCAAGGTAACGTGGAAGGTCCCAGCTATTCAAATTGTTTCAAACAAAGGCATTTCCTGTTCTAAATGAAAACAGTTTTCAGTTTGACATGAAAAATTTGTAAGTATAGAACACTCTGCTGGAACTGAAAACAATACAACTCCATGTAATGCCTATTTACAGTGATGTTTCTATAAGGTACCTTATTTCATGCATCATTTGGAACGTTCTACGAATGTGTAGTAACATCGTAATTGCTGTAATCTCTGTAGAGTCACTTCATGCATTATTTGACATTTACAGTTCATTTTCTATACATTATCAATTTCATTAATATGACTATCTTCTACTAATTTCCTATTTATCATTCAAGCCTGCAGCATGCATTTTATTATTTCTATGTAGTACTACACAGGTTGGAAGAATCTTGCTTGAAAGCAACGCATTCCTGTTTGCAGCCTGCTTGCCACTCAAAACTGCATTTTTACCTCTTCTCCAGAGCTCCATTCCCTGTGCACACAGCACACAAGGCTGCTTCTCGACAAGTTTACAGCTACATCAGTTTGACTGACTAAACCAGGCATTTGGAATATTTGCTAAACAGTAATAGTGAGAAGGTTAAATCTCAGCAGGGCTCTCAGACAGGAACTGCATCTTGTTGTCTCAGGTTAATCATGTACCTAATTTGCTGATTATTGACTTGCTCCCACAAAGGATTTTACTTGGCTTGACATATCAGCACTGATCAGTGATGAACTGTCAAGTGTAGTTGTTCACTGCTTTACAGCTCATGTCCCTAACCTGCAGAAACAAGGATTTTAAATTTCAATTTTAAAATATTGTTTGGTGTCAACTTCAGAGTATTTTCATTAATACAAAACCATTCTGCTCCTTTCTGTCAGAACAATGCTTCTTTTCACTAAGTCAGGTCTGTAACAGCTTGCCTTTCTTTTTCTAAAATTATTTCTCTTGGTAGCAGCTTGGCTGAATTTTGATTGCTGGGCAAAAATTCCAAGCAATCTTCTGCTGTACGACCCTGTCGACAAGCACCAGGACCCTGCACAAATATGGGAAAGCAATTCTGCAGATTATAATGGTGGATTTCACCAACTCCAGTCACAGAAGAGGTTTGGAATTGCTTCCTTTAAAGACTGGAAAACAGGTTCTCTGAGGAGGAATCCAGCTCAGTAGAAAACACAGCTGATATTCTGCATTATTTAATTCACCAGAAAGGTCATGGAATTTATATCCTATCAATTTATATCCTATCCACTTAAGGCGGAGTGAAAGAAAGAAGAGCAACTTTGCCTGGCTGTAGCCCTCTCAGATGAGAGCATCGTAATGAAACCTAGAACTGATACATTTGATGACAGTACAACAGTTCAGCTTGAATTAAAAAAAAATTTTGTATTACCAGTTACATCCAACTGGATTTCTTGGAAAAGATACAGGCACACCTCCATCATGTCTTAGTCAGACATAATTAACTTGTATCCATAGCAAACCGTGATGATTGCTTAGGAGCTTTGGTTGCCCTCGGCCATTTTCACTTCATGATTTATACTTTTGTTTGTTTTCCTCAACTAAATTGCTGGGGTTTTTTATGGTGGAATGACAGGGAGAATGAGTGCCAAAATTCTGAATTAAATAAGATATTCTCAATGAATTATGCCATTACCTCATTGCAAGAGTTAAAGATCCATAGACATAATTTTGCCCTCAGGACAATACATTGAAACATTACAGCCAAAATCAAAACATTCTTAAGAAAGGCTCCCACCCTGGAACGTATTCTCTGTGGCCATCTCCTGTGTTTCATGGAGTGGAAATGGGTGAAAATTAGTCAACAGCCCTCTAAAATTTCCCCAATTTATCTAGTCTTCGTACAGAACTTCAGGATGCTGTATGTTAACCTCTAGCTATATGGAAAACTGGCCACTTGCCTTCTCCTCCTTGGGATGTGGACTGATGATCCTTATTTCTTACCAGACGAGTATATACCCATTCAATAATTCACAGATCATTTTAAAACAGCATATTACAGGAATTCGATGGAATTTTGATAGTCAAAGCTCCTTGTCCACAAATTCTTAGAAGTAGAGGTCATAAACCTATGTAAACCTCTTTTCTCCTCTCCTCCCAAATCTGTTTAAAGATTTTGCTTCTCGATTCAGACTACAGGCAAGAATGAACACCAAGGAACAAGAGTCAGTGCAGAATAGCTCCATAAATTTGCCTCACACTGGGAAGCAGATCCAAAATACTGTGAATGTAAGTGTAGTTTTCCCCAGAAAATTAATTGGTTCACTGTTTGTATCATGAGTTTGCGCACGCACATGGACACAGTTCACTTAGGGTTGATATCTTCTTGCAGGCAATATGAGTATACCTTCCCTATATGGCAGTATGTATCAATGCAATTATGTTAAAGCCTCTGGGCTTTTAGCTTAGATCATGCATTTTAACCATTTACGTAATTACAATTAGCTTTGTTAAATGAAAAAAAAAAAAGTAGCAACAGTTCTTTCCAAATCATGGCAAGGCACCTAAAAATGTTAAATGGAGCTTTCGCAAAAGGTATCATGGAGTTCTACATTTGCTTTTTGGAAATCATATACCGTAAAGCATTTTGCATTTTAAGTTTAGGTGATCATTTCTGAATGAAGAACCAATTTTTAGCAGCAAGCATATGCATGAAGGAATGCGTCTTTTCCAAAACCTAGTTGCTATTTCTACTTCCCTTGCACTCCAAAGAATGGAGGCTCTTTCCCTTTAGAATGGTTAACTGCAAATATATTATTTCTCATTACAGCGCTAATCTAAGTAAATGAGAACCCTTCCATTCACATTTTTTGATATTCTCTGTAACAGAAAATATAGCTCTATCTTCTCGCAGCAAAGACATTAAAACACCCACTGCACAACCTAAAAGAAAAAGATACTTAAGTTTTGTCTCACTAACTTTAAAACTATCTTTACCTACAGCCCTTAGCTCTGTACTACAGGGTCACTGTAGAAATGCAGTGTTACTGATTTCTCATCTTTGAGGCTGGTTAGAGATCAAGAAGAACTGGGTAAGACTTGCCCCATGTCTGAGTCAGGTATTATACCTAAATACTGTCCTTGAGGGAACAGTAATAAAATTAAAGCTCTCAAACACATGCTACTGCAGTATGTTCTCTAACATGGCTGGGCAGCAGCAATGTCAAAGTCTGTTGCATACCCCAGTGATGCCATTCCAACAGCCCATGGAGACTAAAACTATGAAAGTAGAAAATTCTATGTTAACACATCTAGCTGTGTGTGCATTCCAACCCTATACAGTGCTTTGATACTGTAAGTTTGACCAACATCTCTCATCATTTTTGACTGGTGTATAACTGGGTAGGTTTATCCCAATTGGTGCCGAGATTTTGTCAGAGATTCAAAAACTTGAGTACCAAACTGTAAGTTACCTTAAAAACCTGAATGGGCAAGAACATCATTGATTACTTCTTTTATCAATGTAATGTTGAGGTATGTAATAACCTAGAAATCTCAATATCAGTCAAGTATCACAAATTAAGTAATTCCCAGGAACCCCTAACCTTGAGCTCCAGAAGCTCCAAAGTAAATCTAACATAGATGTTCTAAACTTACCCATTTTGACATTTAAAGCCAACAAATACATCGATAAAGTACCTGGGCATGTGATGGTGGGAGTCCTCTTCTTATATAAACACCAAAAAGAGCATCCTTCCCTAAGGATATGTTGAACTTCAGGAACTGTGGCTGGCTGATATGGATCTGAGACCGCCAAAAAACTCCCGGGGGCACTTCCTGGGTGACCCTGCGGCCAATTTCTGTTTCTCCACTGTCTATGCTGCTATTCCTAGTGACCCACGGTCCTATAAAATAAAAGCAAATGTAAATCAAATGAGATACCCACTTTTAATATAGGCATTTTTATTCATTCAAGATGAACATCTGTGGTAATGCCACCTTTTAATTCAAACCGTAACTTTCCCTTCTTATTTTGATGCAATCTGCCTGCTGTTTCAATCAGTACGTAAGGATTTGGCCACTATATTTGAAGTAAGAAGGCTGTGAACCTTTTTCTGTGGAGCATCTGCATTCTTCTAATCTCTCCAACCCTTTAATTCTGCGATTGCTCTTTACTGATCAAATATAGTAACAGTAGAGAGTCAATTAAGCACATACAAATCTCCCTGTGCTCTTTTCAGTTGCATCTCATAGGCAACCAGGGTATAAAAAAAAATTACCAGAAAGGTGAACTAAAGTGGTAACTTCCATCTAAATGAACTGATTGCAAATTTTTATTATCATTGTTTTATACAGTAAAGTAGTTCAATAAACACCAGGACATAGACAAGAAAGCTGACAGAAGAAATCAAACGCACAGGAAATGGTAAAGGGAACAGTGTCTGTACTCTAACTTACATCTCCTCCTCCTTGAAAGAAAGTTAGTACAACTCATGCGATGCCTTTTAAGTTCCCTCTGCCTGAAACAGGGACTTATCTACAAGTCTTTCTCCCTTGTGCTGTGGTTAGTTAAAATCCATCATTTGATGGTTCTTGAGCATGCATTATTAAAGGCAAAATACAAGACCTTTCTGGTTGAGTACTCATCAGCAGCCCATCAAAAAGTCAAGCTTTAAAACGTGGTGTAAATCCCTCTGTTCTCAGCTGAGCAGGATGGTTCTGAGGCTACACATATTTTAAACATGGAGCGTGATACATGAAGAGTTAGTGCTTTTAAGCTACAGTGTACAGCAATGTTTGATTTTCTGTTCCATATTCCCAAACAACATGGTGATAAATCCACTCTAATTATTACAACAGACACCCTAAAGACCAGAAAAACACAGAAAATATCTGCTAACAATCACAGAAATTTAAAGGTACCATTAATACCACTATTAATACACATTGGATGGCAGTGATACCGCTCATGTAACCTGCTTAAAAGCTCAATGTTTACTTAACTTTTTCTTTTATGGTGTAATGCTATTTTCAATAAATGGCAAGTTAATTTTGAAATATATCCCAGCACTGTATGAATGTAACAGGATGGCACAGAATGACATATAATTCCAGCAGGTAAGTACATAACAGCTTTTCTGTCTTGACTATCTTTAATTGAGAGAGCTGCAATAGCATGGTTTCAATTATAGATACCAAATTATCTATCTTAGCAGCACTTAAACTTGTACATAATGAAACAGATATTATGTTGGCAGTGTTTTGAAATGGTAAAAGAATGCTCTGAATACCAACTGCTATACAGTTTTTGGCAACTTGTTTGTTTTTTCATTTTCTATGTTAATGGGTCTACAATCACAGCACTAAGAAAAAAAGAAAGCAGAAGAAGCTGCAAAGAAAGGAAAAATGGTTGAGAATGTCAAGCAACGTGCCTTTGGAGCCGCACAAGAACACAGATATCAACCAGATTCAAACATGTAATGTTTCGTAAAAACTACACAATTTCAATTCTAATGGATTACTGCAACAGAGGAAATCTCAAAGTTCCCACCTCAATGAAGTCAGGCACCATCTCACTAGAATTTAAATTAGTCTTTACTCACATGGGTAGGGAGACCAGGTACAGAGCACATAAAAACACCTGTTGAATGCTGTACTGGAATTACTGGCAGAGCCGGGAACTCCGCCTAAGACTAAGGGCTCCTTCATCTCCTTTGAATACAACATTACATTTACTTTACATCACAATTCCAAGTTATGGTAATAAATGATGAATTTTTCCATCCACTGTGCTGTAAATTATTTCTTTGGAAGCAGACTGTGCATACTTAAATGAACATCAATTGTATCTAATCTGAGAAGAGTCTTCTTGACACACTTTTGAAGAACCTTGCTCTTTGGGATCAGTATATCCATAGTCAAAGCAAAACAGTCAAAGAAAAAGCTGTTTCGAGGAAGTATTACAGTAGGCATTATTTTTATTATAAAAGCTGTATAAGTAATAAAGGCATCAAGATTAATAGACCAGTGCCTCTTCCAGTATTCTGACTCTGCCCACAGACTCCTTACACTCAGTGAATTATCTGCATTATGTATTTTTTCAGTTTGATTAATTTAATGACTACAACAAAGCTGCTCCAGCCCATGGAAGCTAGCGGAATTCCTCAACATAAAGAATACTGAAGTCAGTAAGTGTAATCCACTTCTGAAATCCCCACATAAAATGGGTGGGAATCTGGAGCTGCAATCTGTTCGAAATCAGTAGCCTCCCCCCATGTTGAAATCTATTTCTCGTTTCTTTTTAAACGATACTTTGTACTTTTTAATACAGTATATATAACCCTTCATAAATTTTAGTACAGTTCTAGAATTCAGTGGAGCAGTGGTCACATGCATTCAGAGATATGCCTTGTATTAGCTGCACAAATCTAATAGTCCAATTAGTTAAAAATTAAGCAGCTTATAGTCACTTGCCTCATGTCATAAACATCTATATAACATATATATATACATACACACACACGTATTGATCAGGGCTATTAAGTACTGAAACAGCTACTAACACACATAAACAGCCTATGCCACAGAATAAGTTTCAGAAAAACAAATCCTTGTCGGAACCCTTTAAGAAGTGAGGTGGTGTTAGAATGCTCTCATACACACCTCTGCTTTACAAATTACCAAGTCACGTATTTTTCATCTACATCAAATTAATTAAAATAAATATTGCTTCAGCCATTGTGCCTGACTTTTATCCAGTGCAGCAAGCTTAGTGAGCGTGCAGATGTGAAAACCACCATAATCTCTGTTGGTTTCACTGGCTATTAAAGCAGCTCCAAAACACCACCATCAATGACTTTTGCTAATTACAATGCTTCCAAGTCTGCCAAGTATATATTCCCTAGAATTACAACTTTGCAAAAAAAGAATTAATTCTTACGGAGGCTCAAGTTTTAGTATGTTGGATTAAATTTAGCCTTAGACGCCTTTGGTTTTCCAAAATCTCTTTTCTATTTCTGTCTGGGAAGGGCATTTTTCAGGAGTCAAAAATCCTCAGATAAATCAATTAAGCTAAAAAGAGAGTATTCCAGTCATCAAGAGAACCAGAGTTACATTCCCACAACTTCATCATGCACCTCACAGGTAAACAAATATATCGGGTGTCAAACTTTCCCAAAAAAAAGTTATTAGAAAAAGACCATTCCTTTATATTTCCCATGAAAATTTTTAAATTATTAGCTTAAAAAATGGTGAAAACTGCAGATGAGACAACTGAATTTGTAATTATCAGCCAGCCTAGAGGCATGATTCAGGTTCCTAATACTGAAATGATTCAGTCTGGAATTATCTTTGGAAGCATCTCCCCATAGATGCTTTTTTTTTTCCCCCTCTAAAACATAAATGACCTGGTTTCTAGTTGTCCAAACCACTCCTTCTGGAATATTTCAGTGTCTCAGGAAAATCTACTGAGGAAAAGAACTGACAGCTGTAGGGGTTCAAACATCGCAGAGGATTTTTAAGAGCAGGTTAGACGAGTAACTATCACAAGTGATCCAGACATACTTAACCTATAAGAAAGAATGCAATGGACAGATGACCCTGTATTTTCAAGTCTGTATTTCTGCAGTACGGCACGTCTCTGCTCATTATCCAACCGATGCCACATCTGGGAGAAACAGCTTCTGCCTCACCTCTGCCATGCTCAAATGAATCCTTATTTTTGCTTTTAAAAATTTAATACATGAGATCCTGTTTTTATGACCCTACATTATAACGCCGAAATAACAGAATATAGAAATACTTGAAGTTGCACTGAAGTGCAAGTTTTATATTTGCAAGTTTAACTAACAACTTACAATGTTTTAAGTCCAGCAAGCTATCACAGCTCTAAAGATTATGCATTACTGAATCATACTCTCATATATTCCTGTCGAGTTACTCTCATTGGTATGAGATACAAGAGTGGTGTGAGTGTCTTGGTTCCACTCCTTGCTTTGACACAGCCAGTGCATCTGAGTTGGTCGTGATCTTGGTGTTCTCAGATGACTACTTGTAAACCAGAAATATTTACAATGACCTATTAAAAATTCTCACCTTGAAGATAAGCAATGCAGAGCAATCACATCAAAATACTATAGGAGGTGTCTCAACACTGGCCTCT
>JAOXJM010000052.1:34170428-34189233 GCA_026413425.1 Tringa solitaria
AAGAACCATTTTTCTGTCCTATTTATCCTACACATAAAACTGAACAAGACCATGAGCTTCTGAGTGACTTTTTAGTTTACAATGTTAAAAGTGGAGCAATGCATTACCTACAGTGGCACCGCTGCATATTTTTATATCTGGTAACATGTTTTTTTCCACTTCTCCACCAACTGAATTAAGCTGATATTGTTACCCACATACAAGCTTTGATATGTTACCCATCTACAAGTTTCTACTCTTAACTCTACCTGAGCTCTTCAATGCTTTTATTAAAATAACAGCAACAACTTCTTATAACTTTACAAAGGGAAAGACAGCATATTTTCTGACTCCATGAGGAAAGCCGTGAGGACTAACTACCCAGTAAGTTTATGAAACAATGAACAAAATAAATATCAGGCTACCACTTCTGCTAGCTTTCTCTAGCTGCAGAGAGAATACAGCTCTGTGCTTCTCTAATTCAAGAGTGATCCTACATACAGACTGTCCCTTGTAGGACAGACAAGCCCAGGGAACCAGAGGCAGACCCTTATCTTTGCAAGGCTAGTGCTTGCTGCGTAAGAGGGGAGAGCACGGTGCCCCCTCTCCAGCAGAAACGTCAGGCGTGCTCCTTCCACACCCCAGGGAGACACAGGAAACACAATGGAAAGGAAAGTCAACTTCACAGAAACTGAAACATAAGAAAGCAATCCTCAGGCATAATTTCACCCTCAGCATGTAAACTCTTTTAGACAATAAACTGTTTAGAACAGGGTTTTCGCTTCATGAAGCAACCAGCCCGAGAAGCATTTTATAGAAATGGGATAAAGGATCTATGAATGAGTGTATTGTTATAATTGGCAGGAAAACTTCTGCTGGGAATTATTAATTGCTTTCCTTTGAATAAATGTTATTAGAGATGAAAAAGGAGATGGAAAGAAGGCTCTAAGATTGTTCATTGTCACTGTGTTCACATGGAAGAAATAGGGGGACCCAAAAAAGGCAATTTTTTTAAAATTGGTCACACCCCCCTCCAAGCTGACTGATTTCTTTCCCTGTGCACATCACTAAACTGAATGGAATGAATTTTCAAAGCACAGCATGAAAGATATACCCACAAATCCCATTAGTAGTAATGTGATTTGTGTGCTTATCTGCCATGCAATGCTTTGAAAGTTCATTCCTCTATGTCCAACTTCAGTCTTTCCACTTCCAAACCACTTGAAAAGCTCTACACACACTTGCAGTTACTGTGGGGGTGGGGGCAACTGGAGGACATGAAGACCTGGCTCCGGGTTTGAAGGATAACCCCAGGCAAACAGAGCTTCGGCCTGCAGGAATGCTAGGTGTACCTTGGGTGGTTGTTAGTTTCCCAGCCTGGGACTGACAAAGAATCCCCAGGTTAGACTTTTCAACTTTTCTCGTTTCAGTCCTCTTTACTGAAATGTTTTGATTTTGTGCCACTTTGAGCAATCTTTTTGTCACAAGAAGGGTAACAGCATTGCATGCTACCTTCAGAATGTGGAATCTCACTGCAAAGACCTTAAAAGAGAAGCAGAATACAGCGCACTATTCATTTATTCTCATGACAGGCCTTAGATTGTACAGAGCGTAGAAAACTGGCACAAGATTAATCAGTTCCTGAGACGGTATAAAATGAACTCACTTCTTACAGCAATTTTAAGAGTCAAGGCTGCAATCTTTTTTGGTCTTGCATCTGAACTAGATGGCTGTAACTAATAAGAAAACTGTTTATATTTTTATTTGCCTAATACAGCATCTTTCAGCCTGGAAGGTCCCAAATCACATTATACAATATCCGCTTTACCAGCCTTGCCAAAATACTGCCACTTTTGAAGTAGGCTTAACATAGCAGAAAGGGATGCTCTTGACTAATGCACAATGGAAAACCTCTTTTTCTTTTTTTGTTTGGGTTTTTTTTTTTTTTTGAGCAATTGTGAGCATTTAATGTTAATACAAAGCAAATTGAATCCAATTTTAATTTCACACCTAAAAGACACCATTATGATGAACAAAGTACCCGGCACATCTTTATTCTGTTCCCAAGGGGAGGAAGAACGTAGCTGAGACTTGAAACTGGTGTTTCAAGGAATATGGACACAAATATACTCTCTTAAATCACTGATACCTGAACTTACAAGAATTATAATAACTGCTTTACTTTTAATACTGATTGTAACCCTACAGGATATCACATCAAACATTTACTCGACTACATTCATCTTCCGAAACTGCAACTGCCCTAATATCTACAAACTTGTTCAGCAAGATTTTCATAATCTAACTGTTCCAAAGCATTCAGATCTTGACTCAACCTCTGATTGTTAGCCATATTGGTGAGAAAATTGTTTTTACCTTTATTACTCCTTTGCATACACTAAATGAATTGGAACTGCATGATTATGAATGGCCAAAGTGTGAAAAAAGTATAATTTCTAATCACAGAGTATATTCTTCCCTTAATAGAAATTATACAGATTAGTTTAATTTAATCACCTGAGTGTAAAACCTTGCATGAATGATAAAATTTGTGGTTTTACTATGTACACAATGTAATTATTGGAGTTAAAAGTTCATTACAAAGAGGTAATAAATCTGATGATGAAAAGTAAATATGATTTCTTCTCTCAAAGCTTCTCATTCACTTTCAACACTACAAACTGTTTAGACTTCTTTCACTATATGCTTCAAAAGGTACATATAAACACAGCCTAAATCGTATCTTGATATTGAGATAGAGGCAAAAATTGTATTTAGCTTCTAGGCAGATTTATACCTCTATATACCTTGCAAAGCTGACATTATTAATGTTTTGCAAATTAGATATCCTACTGATCTGGACTAGAAACGCATATGAAAATCAAATACACAGATTTTATTTGATAGCTTTTACAATCAGCCAGTTACTACAGACTTGTAACTCACATTCATTTTTGGATTTCTTGAACAGTAACTTTGAAAAAAATAAACAATTATGTAATTGGACTTTAGTTATGTTTTTGAGAATTTTTTCCATTGTCCTTACACGATTTCTATTAAGCATTTCCCATAAAGGGTTTAGTATAACTGCAATTTTTAATGTTATAGCTGTCTTATTCTAGGCAGCTTTCTAAGTCTGAAGTTTGCTTATTTTGCCTTCACAGGAAAAATACTTTTTCTAACAAAGCCGAGACTGAAATCTTGCCCTCCTGCATGCATGCCTTCTCATCTTCCCATCTAGAATTCTAGAGCAGGTAAGGGAGTGCAAGCTGCAAGTGAGGACATGATTTCAGTGTGATCACACCAATATGGAAGTACATTAGAGAACAGAGAAATCAATGAAGGGTTTCTATGGTGCCAGAATTTTAGTTTCGGATCACTGCTTTATTTTGAAGTGGCAGAGTTGCAATTTTTCAGACTGCAGAAATATACATTTTAAATGGAATTTCTCTGTGTGTGTGTGTTCATATATGATTATCAGTTACATCGCCAAACCAACCTGTTACAAAATTCCATCAGCCAATATATAGGAATGAAGAAAAGCTTGCATATGCATTTTAAGTCCTGAGAAACATCATGATGGCAGGGGGGTTGGAACTCAATGATCTTTAAGGTCCCTTCCAACCCAAACCATTCTACGATTCATTCTATGATAGCACACCAGTCTACATTAAGTCTATTTCAAGCACTGTCCACCATGCATAATGGAAGACAATTACATTTAATTTGGATACCTACATCCTGATTCATCTAAGGAAGGTCATCATAATATACATTAATTAAATATTAATATTTGTATTACTTTTCTTTATCTATTATGTCTTAAATTGCCCTTCTATAATATGGCTTTTTAAGGCTAGCTCAATGTGATCTTCTTGATATAACAAATTTCACAGCAGAGTCAGTAGAAATAACTGTTACAGATGGAGCTGCTGTCCACAACAGAAAAATGAAGCCAACTTACTGTACAGAGCATCTGATACCTGAGCATTTTAATGAAGCTTTCCGTCTTGCATACAAAATGGTGCAGAAGCCAATTCCACTGTCTGAGGTCAGCACTGCAGAATGCTCATCATCAGTCAGTTTAGTGCTCTTTAAAATCAAGGCCCATAGTAATCAAGGTCAAAATTGTCACTGACTTCAGTGGAGAGAGCTTCACTTCAGAACTCGCTTATTTATTTTAAGTATTTGATTCTGCGAATATCATGACTAAAAAAAAATAGTGTTTTCTACAGGCAAGAGTAATCCACAAAAAAATGTTACCCTCCAAAGTCAACAGTTTAAATTGTGGGGTGAATTGGATGGCTGATAATGCATTAGCACATGCATCATGTATACAATTAATTAATGAATCACAGAATAAAATATGAGGTATACACCCTCAAAAACCTTTGGCTTCAATTACATACACTTTGTAAAGCATAACTGAATTATGTTAAATGATTAATACAATAAAATTTATAACATGTAACAATATTACTTAATAATACCAAGAAAATAACTAGGAATTATCCTTCAAAGAGAAGAAAATTTGCACTACAAGGAGCAAAAACCAATATATGGTAGCTAGAACTACACATTAGTATTTCATAGCCAATGCTCAAGTTGAGCTTCTTCATTCAGTAACACCCAGTTGGCCAGCAACCAAACCAGGATTATATATCTTTTTGCTTTGACGGATGAAACAGTAAATACTATATTTAAAAAAAACCCCAAAAATCCAAAGCCTAAACTATATTGAAAATCTATCTAGCATATCAGCCTCACTCTTCACTATGAAATTTATTTTCCTTTTTTCTTTTCCTTTCAAGAATTTGCTTCATCTTGGAAGCAGGTATCAAAGCTGCTTCTTGATAACTTAAAAGAAAAATGACTAGAAACTCCTCAGTGTCACTGCACCTGACAAGTTTCTGCAATGTATTTACCTTCTTCTTTCACAACATTACTAACATTTAAGTACCCAGAAAGTGCTACAGCTGAGAGTTTTTTCCATCCATTTCAATTTGAAAAAGATGCATTTAATGTTATGGTCCAATAGAGAAAACCTGCTTCTGTCTACTGGAAGTGGCTGTCCATACTAATTAGTGAGAAATAAAACCAACACAACCTTTATTTTTCTAGGATACGAACACAAATTAAAATGAAGACACTATCAAACCTATTCATAAATCTTTACAAATCTCACCTTCTAGGACAGGTTTAAAACAAAAAAAACGCACCCTGTGATAACACCTACAGAGTTATTTCACCGTTTTTTCCCATTTAAAAGTGATTTTGACAATTTAATGACTGCATTCCTTCAAAAATAACAATGGTATTATGTGACTGTCATCTAAATGTAACTCAGGATTGCTATCAGTTCATAAAATTATTTCAGAAATCTGTTCACATCCCATGTTTTTGTGGAGTTTACATAAACTGCAGCTCTCACTTCATTTTTGTAGAGTATTTTAACATTTGCATTCAAGTCCTCGGAGATAAGTTTTCAGTTCAGATGCAGAATTAACAAGTTTCCATCCCTATACTACATTACGGAATTTTATGCAAAAGCAGTACTCTTTTTATAGAGGAGGACCATAGACCTTTGGGACGAAAGAGTCTCTGGAGCACTGCATTGTTAGCACTCATGTTGCAGAAAGCACCGTGAAAAAAACTTTTACACTGTGCTTTCTAAAACACGGTGTTACCCCATGCAATAAGTAATGAAGCTAAAATGATCAGATATTGTTCTGAGCAATGTAACAGATTGCACAGTACCGGGAAGGTCTGAGAAAGGAACGCGTTATATTCTGCTTCATATTTCTGAGTCAGGCCCATGAAGTTCTTTGCATCTTTGCTAAACCAATTTTGCATTATTTTCAGAACTTACCTTCTCCATTTTAGCAAGCCAGACACAACACACTCCCTGCCTCCTGTCAGGGAACAATGGGAGGGACCGAGCGCGGGGCGGCTAAGCACTCTCATTGAAAAAACCAGAGGATGCTGCAATAATTGTCCTGAGAGGCTAGAAAGGAAACAAGACTCTACACTGACAGCTTAGCTCAGCGTGAACTCTCATTTTTCACACGGAGCTAATTAAAAACTGAAATTAGTTAAATATGGAAATGACACTTGCAAGCACTTTAGCTGAATTCTGGCAAAATCCCTCTAGAGTGCTGCGACACTACCTGCTGCTTCAAAACTCCCCAACTGAATTTCACAGTTAAAAGGCTGAGCAAAGGGAAAGTTATTACAGAGATTTCCAATTCAAAATGTGTCTGTAAAATTCTAAATTAAATTTCATGGTAGCCCTTTCAGTAACTAGGGACATACTGTGCAGCCCAATGATATGGTGCTCAAATAACGTCCCTGCGTGTGTTCTCCGATTATCTCACCTTTAGGCACTGTGCTGGTTGTGCCAGAACTGTGAAGCTCACAAGGACACTGGCGCTACAATGCTACAAAGATAAGCCACGTATAGGCTGCTACAGAAGAAGTTATTTGGAAAGCATGCACGCATCGCGCATAAAGGAATGAATTCCACAGTTTAACAGCAGAAATCTCAGAAATCAGAATCCAAGAACTTGCTCCATACTTTATGCCTCATAATTTTAATTTATATTTGTAAGTGCTGACTACATATGCAGAGAAGGGTCTATATTGCAATAAATTACACGGCCTATACATATATATATCAGTGCTTTACAGGCAAAGTAATAATATAAAGCACTGCTGCATATTTAAATGGGCATAAAGAACCAAGGGACTGGATATGCATAAAAGGTATGATGACTGACATTAGCTTTTTGACTAAAGCACCATGTGAATTCCATATTGGTGCACGTGACTTGCCTAGTATGCATAAAAGCAAGGGTATTTGCCCAAGGGCAAATATGATTTCTGAATGCAATTTAACGAAACCTGCCCATGGAGCAGATCATTTTGGATCCATACCAAGGCATTCAGGATAGCCAATCACTTTCAGAACAACTGGAGCGTTTTGATTTTATTGTTTTTCCTACATTCCATCCCTTTACCCTTGAGGCAATCCCCTCCCACTGGCCTGTCGCCACTATTGCACCAACAAATTTCTGTCTAGAAAAGCCAGCAAAAGATGCCACGTAGCATGAAAGCCACTGTTACTCCCAAGTCTGCTGGCAGCAGGTATTGCTGCACCCAGCCTGCCAAAACCTCTTCCCTGGCAGCAAGCTGTATAATCTGTACATCACACCCAGGCTCTGCTAGTCCAGGGCCTTGAAACATCTCAGCTTACCCAGCTGGAGGGGATATGCTGCAGCTGCACCATCAGACCCTCTTATTTTATTGAATTTTGAATATGCAGTTTCAAAGCAATTCAAATGAATTTGCCCAAGGCCTCAGATCAGTAAAACTACTGATACCATCTGCAGCAGGCTTCCTAAATTTGAAGCATTTAAAAACAGGTGACAGGATAGGAGCTTTCAATGTAAGGACTGACACTCATGAAAAGCCTGCTAAACAAACTTGGTTATGCCCCATTTTGGCAAGGAAGGAACTGTATGGCTTTCAGCCCGATTCTCACAATAGCACTGGTAATAATGGGAAGTTCCATTTTAAATTATTTTTTAAATCATGTATATTTTTCCAAGTTGAAAAGGAAGCATTTGTTTGATACCTGAATTTTATCTATTTTAGAGTATCTATAAGAGTGGAGATAAAGAGCAGACTATGATGAACATGAACTCTTAACAAGATGGTGTATTAAGAAATCCAGAAACTGACATCAAGCAGGTTGAAGCCTCTTTCAATTTTATGAAACTCCAGTGAGGTTACTAAAACACAGGTTGCTCTGAGGGAGAAAATCCAAAGGCAGGATTATAACACCCTTCCTTTCAAGTAGTATTTTTAACAATGCCATTGCTTAATCATATTCAATACCCTTAAACATCTCAGATTATGTTGAAATATACGTATATACAGCATTGTTTAAGTCCTGCAGGTACACAGAGACTAGCAGCAAGACTACAGTAAACAGTACATTTTGACCAAGGTCCCGTGTTTAGAACTCTGCTTTTACAAAACAGAAGAACTGTAAATATCTAGAAAGGGCAGGGAAAAAAAAAAAAGATACCTTGTTGCCCAGGGACATATGTAGTTACACTGAGCTGAGTCTCCTACAGATTCTGCACTGCCAACATAATCCAGATCTGCCAGCAAGGAAACCACTAATATTTCCCCACTCATAGGGCCATCCAATTCTTCTTCCAGTGAGCAGAGGCAAAAGATTAAATTCCCTATGTAGCAGCTGTCCATGCCCATGGCCTGTTTAGAATATGCCTGATTGACAGGTACAAGCTTAAAAACTACTGGGACATATACCTGGCTGGCTCTCAAACCAGGAGCCAGAGCCCTTGCCAGAGGAAGCAGAGTGTGCGAGCCAAAGTCCTTTGCAGGAAATGTGTCAAGGTGGTTGTGGTCCCAGCCTTGCACCTTGCGCTTACCCACTTCTCACCGACCAGGGAGTCAGTGAGCTGCCCATCGGTCTCTGTCGTTTCATTGCCCTGACTCTGCCTGTATACACAACACAGTTCGGAGTAATAATATGGCAGATTACTAGTACTGACTTCTCTTGCCTGTGGGGTTTAACATCACCCATGTTATCTGTATGAGTAACTACCCTATTTGGGGATCAGCATTCTTAAAAACAGAAAATATTCTTATCTTCTTCTTCTCCGTCTTCTGTCATCCTACCTGAGTGTACTCACAGGAAGACAGAGCTTCGTGAAGAGCTAGAGGCAGAAAAGGAGAGCATGGGGAAGGGTACTGTCAGATACAGTCAAGCAGCTTACTTTGAATAGCAACTGTAAGCCAATGACTTATGCCTTTTAAAAGATCCCTCAAGAATAAACTATAAAGAACTTGCTAGAAAGAACAACATATATTCCAATCAACTTGTGATTGTACTTGAAATCTGCAATGAACATTCACTCTCCAAAGTGCTTTATGCTATACTCGGCACATGACGCAAATCTGGGTAAGCACCACTGGGAAAAAAAACCTAAGATGTGCCTACAAAGGGGACATCCATGCAGACAACTGCTTTTGTCACTAATGCTTCTGGGAAAGTATTTACTCAAGAAGAAATGAATAGTGGCTTAAAGGTGAGAAATTAAGACTGAGGATTTTCATCTTCAGGCACTTCAAGGTATGTAATCATTCTCTTGTTCTTTTCCCTTCTCTTGCACTCAGAAAAACCCAATAAAATTTAAAAGCTTGAATCAAGAAAAAAATCTGAGCCAGCAGCCTCCCTTTGGGGAGGGAGAAAAGAGGAGGGGGCAAAGGGGGCTGACAGAGAGAAATACATTATTTATTATTTCCATAACCAATACAGCATAGTGGTGTGAGCCATGGAATTACATTTCCCCAGCACACATGCTACAGTCATCTTTGCCCTTGCAGAAACTATTCCAGTGCTCGGAAGATGCAGTACACACAACACAGCAATGTCATCCTCATGACATAAACCACCCTCCATGTGTAGAAAGCAATGGAGCGAAGATTATTCCCAAATCTGGAGCCAATAAAGGGCTACCGGTTCCAGAAGACTAGTAAGCCAGGTACCCCCAGAGAATTTACAAGCTGGTTCTTTGAGTCATAAGCGAGAAGACGACTCCCAAGATCATTCAGCCTCACAGTGAACTGTTTTCCTCATACCGATTTTCTTTGTAAACAGAGCCTAAAATCATCTCATAAGAGGCAGAATGAGTCACTTTCTGACTTTGCCAATACAGGATCCTCAGTGGGAGATACACAGGTTTTGCCCCATAAAGTGATTCTTGTGTTCCAGATAGTTGAAGTAATTAAATTAATTCTTTGAATTGTAAAACTTTAGTCAAGGTCATTTGCAAACGCAAACCTTGAGTTCAATTATGTTTTACCAGTGGATGACACAATGACAAGAAAAAACCTGTTTTTATAAGTCAACAGTCTTTTCCCCTTGGTTATCAATTTTTAAATACAGGGTAAGAAAAAGTGTGCTTTTGAGAAAATTCTGAACACATAAATCTTTCAGATCAGTTCTACTGCACAGAACAAAAAATGTTCCTTTTAATAGTGTGATTTGATCTAATCTGCCTTATGATTTTTCTTAAAGTACAGCAAATGCTGAACAGAAAACGGCACATATTTCAAGATACAGAGCCAAATTCATCCTTGCATCTTTGTCATGCCCCATTGGTGTAAGCCAATTATTTTCAGTGTAG
Organism: Tringa solitaria; assembly: GCA_026413425.1. Taxonomy (NCBI): domain Eukaryota; kingdom Metazoa; phylum Chordata; class Aves; order Charadriiformes; family Scolopacidae; genus Tringa; species Tringa solitaria. Next base: position 34,180,628 of record JAOXJM010000052.1, read on the forward strand.
CTATATCAGTGTGAAAAAGGAATAATGCAATCATGAATCAAGTCTGTACTATTTTTCATGACAATTCCACTTCAGCAAAGCCTCAGATATAACCTACTCAACCACAGATCATGGTAATATTTCATAAAATTTATTCAACAAAATATATTAAATAAACTTACTTTTCCGCCTGTATCTTAGCAACTTAGCAACCCTTAAAACATCAGAACACTGGGAACAAGCCTACAAAATCTTACCTACAAATGCAGACTTTACTTCTGAGAATAGCTGTGCCAGCATTGACGACAATAATTGAGAGAATAAATTTTGCAGAATGGGGCCATAATGCATACATTTTACCTGTATCTGCACTCAGTCCTTAAGGTATCTCTTAATTAGTGTTATCATTTTCTAGGCTATCCACTAGATATGTCATGTAAATTCAACAGCAAGGATATTACGATTTCATTACAGGAGATATAAAAATAAAAATATCCCTAAATAGCTTAAGTGTTCTGTGGCCACTTGTCACTTGTTTTATGGTTTCTACTGATTACAGAGAGAGCCGGAGAGAGAATGTGCCCCAAGGCACTGCATCTTAGGCCCAGGTATCCTTCACAGCACCAGCTTTATGCTCTGTGACCAACGGCGGCCAACGAAGTACCACATCAGCTTTATACCTTATTATGAACCCCTTGCTAGAGAGACAAGAACAGTGCTAACTGAGGTACAATAGCTGTATGCAGAACAGGGAAATGAACCTTAACTCCTCAGGGAAAAATGCCATGGGACTGTATGAAAACTGCAGGAGCCGGTCCATACCCATTTTAATCATATCTTTAGATAGATGGAAATAAATTCGAAGTATTTGTGAGGGAAACAGGTTTACACTAAAGCAACCTGCAGTTTTCCCTCCTAAGAGCCGAGGAGGAACTTAACTGCACACGAAGGGTACAACCACCATCAGCTTGTTAAGTGAGGGAGAATTCAGCCTCAATAGGACCCTGTCTAATTGATAATTAGAGCAAAGTAAGAAATCTGGGGTTAAACCCTGTTGTCTTAACTCAAGATTGTTCCCTCAGTACCTTTTCATCAGCTTCTGCATGATTTGGAGTTTAAATTAAAGTTTCTACCCCTGAGCTCAGTACTGTGAAAAGAAAAACAGTTTAGGAAAGCCTGGGTCTTCACTCCACTACAAACAGGGCCAGATCCTCTCTGCTTGAGCCTCTGGGGTCCTAATCAGTTGTGGTTTGTGAGATGGGGAACAAATTTCTTCCTTTATCAGTGCCAAGTTGACATTGCAGCTGTTCCGAGTCACCCCCGGCCCCCGATCGAGCCCATAGCTTCCCGCTGGCGCTGGGGCCTGCTGGGCCTGCAGCCCGGCCCGGCCCCTCTCCCCGGCACCAGCGCCGCAGGGACTGGCTCTGCAGGGAGCTGTCCCCAGCCTGTGGAAGCTGTCCCCCGGCCTGTGGAAACTGTCCCCAGCCTGTGGAAGCTGTCCCCTACGGCTGCCAACAGCCCCACAGTCCCCGAGGGAAAGGGGAGAACCACAGCCGCTGCTGCCTCAGAAATACTCTGACCAAACCCCCACACATGATAGATGGGGCACGGAGTGTAAGGGACTCAGTAAATGTAAACACTGAGGCACCAGACACACACAAGAAAAGAATTTAGCAACACCCCCTGTTAAATGTCCTCACGTTGGATTTACCAGAAATCCTGTCAAATGTTGTAACTAAAAATCTGAGCAGTTCCAAGCAGCCACAGCAACATTACTCTGGCATACCCGAGACACTGGCACCCTGGAGACTGAGCTGGCAAAAAGTTAGAAGAAATAGCACAATATTGCTGGCTTCCCTCCTTTTTCTTTTTACTAAAAGACAAACACAAACTTACCGTTACTGCAAAGTTTTCCTGACACAAGCCCTGCCAAGGAGAGCCAGCCGTGCCAGGAAAGCTCCAGCCCGGGGCTGTGGGGCGGGCGGCCGGGAGGAGGCCGGGGGCCCTGGACCCCGACTCCATGACCAGCCCCCCCATACAAACAGGCTCCTCTCACTTTTCCCTCTTTGACATCTCCCGGCTGCCAGCCACGGCACACTGCTTAGCCTAGTTTACCTCAAAATTTCCTGGTGGATGGCTTCACAATGCCTTCTTGTAGGCTGATGATTTAGTGGATGCCCACTGATATCAAAGAGAGAAGCATTTATCCTTCAGTGTCTGCCTTGTAAATCAATCGCTAAATTATGTGCTACTTCATTCACATTTTTTTGGGCCCTCTATCTGACGAGAGACACCTGCTGTGGTGATAACTGACAAAATATATGGAACCTGGGGAGAGGATGAGGGAAAGACAGGGATGAGGAGGACTCTGCCTGCCTTTGCACATGCAGTCTATTGGCAGAAGTGCTCAGGCAGTGGCGTACAAACGATGGAGACTGAAGCTATTGAATTTTTTAGCAGCACAATACACTGCGTACCATTGCTGCTGCACCAGAATACAAGCACTTAACAAGCAATCTTCAAAGCAGTAAAATAAGACGTACCCAGCTGTGTTTCAATTCGTATACCTCAACAAGAAAACTTGTACTTTTCTATGCTAATTCCACAGAAAAATCAAAGAATAAAAAGCTATCAAAAAACTCAACAAAATTCTAGAGCTGAACTTGAATGATCAAAAAATAATAATCTAGTTTTATTAATCTGTATCATGGAAACACAAGCGATTCAAAGTAGCTTTGCAACATCTCTCCTAATTAATCTGTATCAGGTTATTCAGATGAAATCACGATCTTACTGTCAAGATCAAAATATTCTCTGTCTTCTCCACAAAACAACTATTAAAATTTTTAAAAGCAATTTGGGAATGTTGGCAAGCGGAGTTGTCAACATTACAAACAAATAGGTACTGCTAATGTTCACATCTCCTTAAATCTTATCTTTCTTTTGCAATGCCTTATAATTTTTTTTTTCAGTAGTAACATACAAATTACTTTCCTCGGAATCAGACTCAAGATTCCTAAATGAGATTCTTAAATGAGAAAATATGTTATCCCTACTAATGGTAACGCAAACAAAACGGAACTACTTCTACGCGTGGTAGTATTGAAAGGAGGAGTATGTAGTATCAGCAGTAGTAGATGGATGAGTAAAGCAGAGGTGGGAAAGGGCAGATTACTGTGGAGGCACAGTAAATTTGAAAACTTCACAAGGGGGCTGGAATCTGTTCCCTCCAAAAGAAAATCAACCAGGAAACAGAAATAACACACTGCTCTTTTTACTCATTCTGTAAAGTTCATCAAGTTGCATAGGAAATAGAATAAAACTTGTCGTCTTCCTTTCAGAACAGAGCACTGATGTAAAATATTTAATTACTATTGCTACAGCTTCCACCACAATAGATTGTACTATAACTAATTTTATTTTTTATGGTGAATATCCTGCTAATAAAAGACACTAGACCGATAGTCATTTATTCTCAGAATAAAATATTTGCCCGATATTTGCCATTTATTCTCAGAATAAAAGTAGCACTGAAAGATTACCCAAGTGGTCCAGCTTCACTGCTACTCTGAAGAAATTGCTCTTTTATCATTGTCTATTCTGGAAAAATAATATGCCTCAGCTAAAATAATGATAAAAAGTGACTCAGTGCTGAGTGTGAGCAAAGGGTGTCATACCTGCCTGATATTCTGGCAATAACCAGTGGATTCACTTAATATCACAGGCTTGGTTCCCTTCAACAGAGCCTTCTCAGAGCTGGGCAGTGCTGATTGCTATTTCCCCTCTGCTCAGCCTACAAGAGGAAAAGAAATGCAGAAATAGCTGCACTTGCCCAAGGAGCAGCACTTCCCCAGCAAACACCCTGAAAAAAAATACTTTGCCCCACAGGGACAATAATTTGGGGTCCTGAAATAAAAAAGGATAGATAAGGTTATGCTGGGAGAGCAAGTCCTGCATTCTAAAAGTCCAAGAGAAGATGTTAACTGCTTCAGTAGCACCCAAGGCTACAGCCCTCTCCTCACCTCAAGTTACCTGGGAAAATGGAAGTAGCTGGGGAACAAGCTGTGGAGCCAGACAGTGAGGAAAACACTCTGACACACGGATCCCCGAAGCTCAGTTGACCTTCATTTTAAATGTTAACAGAATATGAGAAATCATTTTCAAAAGTATACTGATATTCATTAAAATAACTAACAAAATGTTAGTTATTCACAAAGAAAGGTGTTGAGATGTTAGCTAGAACAAATTATTTTGCCTACTAAAAGGCAAAACAATGTTAAAACATTGCTCCAAATGTTATGTGAACATCTAGGATTCTTTGGAAAGTGAATCTTGTGTTATCATTCCAGCACTTGGTGAAGTTGCCTCATTACCAACAGCCACAAACGTTCACACACAGAGATCTCTCCCCCTGAGCTACCTGAAAATAGGCATAAATTGTCTAGCACACTTTACCACCTTGTGCTATGATTTCTTTCTGAAACCCACTGCTCTTCACTAGAACTAGTTATTACATTACTTGCAAATACCAGACTATAGAGCCTGATACTACTCAAAGCAGATACTCCAAACCAGCAGACCTAAGATCCATTTTTTACAGTAATGTAAAATATATACATTACTGAAACTCAATTTAGTCATCTGGAATGCAGGAATAATAACATTTACTTTCCCCACAGTAAAGTACTTATAAGCTAAATTAGCATTAACTATTATTCATCTCAATTCTAGAAAACAGTGAATCATAGCCTTAACTTCAAGCATTTGTTTTAAATGAATAAGTAATTTTATTGAGCAGGAAATAAAACTTTTGTCATTCTTTGCAATTTCTCCAACTACCATTATTTACCAGAAGCTAATTTAGCCTATTTACAGAAAAATCAAGTCCTTTTTTTTTGGCTCCTCTGTGCTAGAATTAATCAGAAGCAGCATGAATCCATGTTTAATTTCAATCACAGCAGCTATTGCTTTACAAATAAATAAAACTTACAAAAATTTTATTGCTCCTAAATAGGATGCTTGCTTTTCCTTAACGAAAAGAGAACTTAGAATAATGACTTCTACAGGAACTTTTGTTTAATTATGAGAGCACTACAGAACATGTGTTTTCCCTTACTAAAATCCAAACGCATAATTCAAACTATATTTTCTTGAAAGACATCAGCAATCTCTGGATCATCTAGAAGATGTCCAGACCATCAAGAATTAAAATAAATAAGAAAATACAATTTTGGGGGGGGAGGAAGAAGAAGAAAAAAAAAAAGAAATAGTTATGATTGAAAGACATCTATCAACCCTAACTTCAACCACACAGGCAAGCACTATGAGGTGGTATGTGGAATTCCTTTTGTAGACCTGGGACTTAGTTTATTTCAGTATAAGTTGCAAAAAGCTGGTTATCAATTTTCTAGCTAGATTTAGTAAGATGATAGCAGAATTTAGCCCCATCTGTTAGTCCTTGGCTAGGACATTAGTGCTATTTGTTTTCCTAGCATGGCATCCCAGCCCATTTCTGCCTTGCAAGCTCATACAACAGATTGATGGTGCCAGAGAGACACTGTGAAGTGGTGCCTGCGCCACTGCCAAGGGCAAGGAAGAAACGGATGGTCAAATCCAGATGATCTTGCATTAAGAGAGGAGGAAGTGAAAAATCTGCACTGTCTACCCTGCCCCCCGCCTCGCCCCCTGCTCGCAGGAGATCGCGTCTAATCTTCAGCGACTGAAACAGAGAAAAAACTTTGCTTTAAAGCTTTAGAGCAGAGGTGCCTAAAGGGTACTTGCAGCTTGAGTTTTGCCCAACAATGGGCTGGTTTTAAATCCACAATGTCAAAATGAGAGTTAGAGGGATTTTCCCCATCTTCATAACTGGGACAAACTGCTTTTGCCTGAAGACTTTCCCTAGTGCCCTCTTTCTAAAACACGTACACAGGGAAGGGCAGTTTTCTGCAGACCCAGCTGATCTGTAAATCTGTTGGGAGAGTCCAGATTTAGCGTTCAGAAAACCTTGCATATACTACACTAAAACTTATACCAACCATTGCACTGGAACTACAGCCAATCCTGTAGCAATGATAGGTCTAAGTCACATTTCTCATTGTAACAGTACAATTTTATAATTCATTATCAATAAGTATTGATGGCCAATATGTACTAGATCACTCCAACATATTGAACTCTTTGAGATACTGTGAATTTCACCAAAGAAAAGCCTACATGAGCTATGATTCATTTTCCCATTCCTGATTTATATGTGCATTTCCAACAAACTTCAGATAGCTACATGTGGAATTTTTCGAGAATGGGTCAAGTGTAAAATTCTTACAAATACATAAAATAAACAAGCTAAAAACCAAGGGAAATATTTTCATCGTTTCTGTCAATTTATAGCAATATTAGTTATTTTTAGTACAGCACAAAGGATTATCTATATATGATGTGCATCTAGTAACACCCAACAAAAAGCAGGTGAAAAAAATCAGTGAAATATATACATATAGGAATCAGTTCAATTTGGAGATATCTATACACATAAACACAAACAACAACCAAACTAGAGACATGTATAATTCTGTCTACTACAAATTTGGCCTTTTCATAATCTGCAGCCCAACCTCTATTATAAACTTGCCATTTCAATCCAGACCTTTGACTTCCAAGAAAACGCTTTAGGAAAAAAACTCTGTTTATATTTAGGAAAAGCTTTAAAAGGTAAAACTATCATAGAATAATAATATCTTTATCTTACCAGACTAGTCAGAGAGTTCAAACTGAAATGGCATTTTATACTAAGCAATAATGTCTCAATTTGTAAATGGCATGCAGGGCATCTATATTACTGAAAACCCGGGATAATGATTGCAGGATTTCAAGTTCCCGAGCTGACAAAGGGGATATTTTCATGAAGGTGACACACGGGGGTTTCAAAGGCGCAGTCCACAGCTGGCACTGAGACTGAACACATACAGTGTGCATGCACGTTGACAGAAATTGTATGTACCAAAAGATATCCCAGCAAAAGAGGGTTGGAAGAAGCCCTAAAGATGCTTCAAGCGAGGAGAAAGCATCAAGGATTTTGTATTTTCCTTCAGCCACGAAAGGACACGATTGTGTTTAAGTTTCCAGTCAAGGGAGAAAAAATTCACTGTCTTCAATACAACTGTATGCCTTCACCTTTATCTCCAAGTACGCCCATGCCTAACCATGGCAGGAGGGTTGGAACTAGATGATCTTTAAGGTCCCTTCCAACTCTAACCATTCTATGATTCTATGATTATGATGGAGATGAGCTAAACAGTGACTGCTGAAAACTACCAACTTACTGTCAAAGCCCATCTCCTGTCCGCTGATCAAATCAGTAAATTCTTCATCTGAAGATTTTCATGAGCATGTTTACTGAGCAAAGTAAAAGACTGAATTACTGCCACCTCCAAAACCCCATATCTTACCCTTGGTATTTGATGCCTGATTTGCCTCATAAGAAATACAGAAGTCTTTTGTCTCTGAAAACAGAGAGATTTGGGGGTCACGCAGTAAAACTGAATAAGAAAACTTGCAAATTTTGGTTAAAAGCATTCATGCAGAAACCTACTGGTGATGTGTTGTGTTCAGTGATTTACCCATGTGTCAAACCCGTGACTTTGGAAACTGCTTTGTACAACTGGAAAAAATATAGACAATTGCAGAATCATGAGTGTACTAAGGAAAAAGCAAGGTATGCAATATATGCAACCTTTATATATACTCTTTTGCCAGCTGCTCTGGGATTGTCAGAGTATACAAGTTATAGTACACAGCAGAAGCTGTTCATGGAGAGCATTTAAAACAAAATCTGCTAAGAGTATGTAAAGGATAGCTGACAGCTGAAAAAGACCCTAATCTACATGTTAAGAGAACCAGAATTCCTAATATTTGGGTCCTAAGCTTTGGTTTGGATCATTCTATTAGGAAAAGCTAAGATCTGTGCTCAGGATAAAGCTCCATATTTAAAAGTTAAAAAAGAGGATGGATGTTATGGAGTCAGTCCAAGGCCATGTTCTGTCCCTTCCCTGGGAAATGACTGCGTGTGCACTGGTCACAGGTACAGGCAGAGACATCCACCACGCGAACTAACAGCCCAAGGTCTGGGACGCAGAGCTGTTGGTGCTTGGCAGGGGAGAATTTGTAGCACAAACCCACAACCTGCAGTTCACTCTTTACCCGTGTCCCTGGGGCCCTTGAAAAAGGCAGTGCCAAAATGAGCTCAGGGAGTGTACAGATTTTCCCAGCAGAGTAACAAGGACCTAACCCCTCAGCTGTGCTGAACATCAACAAATGCTGTTCTACTAGAAGTAGCTACTGAGAGGTCTCCTACTTCAGACTCGGGTTGAAATGCAGGTTGGGATGCAGATAACTCTGAAAATGGCATCCAGGAATTCCGAAACGGTGAATTCCATACTAAATATCCGTTCCTCAAATCGTGGAAATCACAGTCAAAACCTCATTATTTTCAGATGCACACATTTGCGGAAGCAAAGAAAATTCCCACTCTTTCAATTTACCTGTCGTGTATCTACTATCCCAGGAGTTTCAAATCAATGTTAAGCAAATCGCACTGTGTTTAAAAGCCTTTTTCTGTTCTAGCTGTTCAC
>JAOXJM010000052.1:34190950-34206502 GCA_026413425.1 Tringa solitaria
CTCAGAGGTCCCTTCCAACCACCACAATTCTGTGATTCTGTGATTCTGTGATATATATGAAGAAAGAAACAACAGGTGAAATAAACTTTTGGCTCAATAAATCTTACGGCCCCAAATTGCATCTCCTTTCTCTTTGTGCTCTCTGCTGCCTCGTGGCCAGTTTTAACACGATTCTCTATTTTTAGGTCCCATCTCTGCACCACATTCCTATAAGCATCCACAGATCTCTCCTCGGAGAAGAATTTCTATGATATAGGCATAATAACCCATTACTGTGAGGTAGATATGACTACGATGTTGCATTGCCTTTCCATGGTAACTGTTAGCATGCCTGCTGTGAAATTGTTTAACTTCTGTTTCACTTTAAAGTATTCTGCATTTACCACAGGCCAGCAGAGATGTCGCAAGTTCACACCTGCCCTTGTATTGCCTTGGGATATTTGCTATGTACTCCTGACGATTTTCCAGCATCTATTAATTTTCTCAGCATATCAAGCACTGTTTCCCTTTCCTTTAAAGACTGTTAATAACTGAGCACAGAAATCGTCTAGCAACAGTACATTCTTACAGAAGAATCTCCTTTCTTCTGCAAACAAAAACATTACCCTCACAGCTCCAACTCAGTTGAGACCGATTCCAACTGTTGGGAGCAAAATTTGAGTTTGCTGATAAACCAGATGCCTTCGATCAAACTCGCTCCCCTAGAATTACACAGGGGTTTCATGGTTTCCATATTTAGGAAACACAGCTGTAGCACGAAGTTCCTGATTTAAAATTTAAAGATTTGTAACTTTGTTCTTCTGACTACCCAGAAATATTCCAGCTACACTGCCAGACCTTTGATAGCAGCAGGTTGGCTTCGCACTTTCTGCCGGTACAATTGGTCTAAAGTTGGTTTATGTGGCCAAAGTGGGATGCTGAGAACCAGCAGTTCATGCTGAACTGAAGCAGCCACAGATAGGGCCTTCTGACTGTCTCCTTCTTCATAGAACTCTTCAGCCTCTGTTTATTACATTACTTATATACAGTCACATGCACCTCACAGAAAGTAGGAAGCCTCTGACAGGAGGAATGATTAAAATTGAAAGGAGAAGATGGAAATATACAAAATATAAAACGTAACTGCACAAATATTGCAGTAGACTCAGATTTAAACAAAACAACCTTTAACATACAGGTACAGGCAGCATCTGTGCAATAGACTGACCTCCCAAAGAGTCTTGTCTAATCCAGGTCAATTCCCACAAGGCAAGTAAAAGTCCCACAGAAACAGGGTTCCCCTTCTCATCCAGCAAATGGAAACCTATTCTGCCACATTGCCATTGGTATCTGAAAACATCTTCTGTCCTGTGGCTCTCCTCAGAAAGTATTTAGTAAGGAAAATGTTGGAAGAAATGGGCTGATCAACTAACCAGCAAATTAAAAAAAAAAAAGCTTAAAGTGAAATTAACTGCAGCACTCTTATGCATTATGTATATTACCTTTTAAAAATTGAACACAACACAGAGTTATAAATCTGGACATCCCAGAAAAGAAAACAAACTAAACCCAGACGTAAGGTCTGGTAAGATCAACATAAAGAGAATGAAATTCCTTTTCCACTCAGGGACTACACTAATACAAATGCTTGTCTTTTCTACTAATTATTTAGTAATAGCCAAGATAAAGACACTAATAGTGTCTAATAATCACACAGTAGGGTTCAGTAGTAACTCTCTCATTATCAAATCTGCTCAACATACAAGTCAGAACATGATTTTTCTAACCAACTACATTGTTCATTTTGGCATTGTAATTCAAGCTTCTGATGTCAGAAAGAATTCTGAGAAATGAAGTAGGACTAGAATTCCGTGAATATTAAGAAAGTATACATGCATCAGTCAAAAAAGGAGCCTCCCCTTCCTACACCCCTTTCTGTATTAAATAAAATGGGCTTTGGCTTGCCCATACCCATCAGGGTCAAATTCTGTTGTGGAAAACAAACATTCCCTCATACTCAGTGAAAGGACAACACATCTTAGAGTTTGTCACTCCTCATTATTCAGGCAAAAATGCCTCAAATCACTAGAAATAGCAATAACTCCATGCAGTGGTACGAACTGGGGACTGAGTGGCTGGGGAACAGCAATGTGGGAAAGGCCCTGAGGTCCCCGTGGACGGAGCACCAAACATAAGCCAGCAACATGCCCTGGCAGCAAAGGTGCCCAGCAATACCCTGGGCTGTAGAAACAGAAGCACGGCCAGGAGACTGGGGGAGATGATTATTCCCATCTGCTCTACACTCATTAGTTTGCTTTTAGGATAACTGCATCCAGTTTTGGTCCTCCCAATACAACAAAGACATCAATAAACCACAGCAAGTCCAGGGGAAGCCATCAGGACGGTTGGGGGCTAAAGCACCTGCCTTGGGAGGAGGAGCTGAGGGATCTGGGTTTGTTTAGCCTGGGGATGAGGTGGCTACAGGGGCTTAGAAGAAGCCTGCCAATATCTACAGGTCATCAAGAAGACAGGTATATGGTAAAAGCACGAGAGAAAAGGCTATACATTGAAACAAGGCTCAACTTTGATATGAGGAAATATTTATTCTCCATGAGTACAGTCAGGCAGTGGAACAGGTTGCTCAGTCTCAGCCCTCGGAGGTCTTCAAGACCAGGGTGGGCTGACCAGCAGAAGACTGGACAAGAGACCTCGTGGTGGTCCGTCTTTTCCAACCTGAATTATCCTATAACCTGGTAAACTTAAATCTGGAGTGCAAAATTTGTCCCAGGGATCAGCTAGGTTGTCATGGAAGATGCTATTCTCCCTGACTATAACTACAAGCCTATCATATAAAGAATTAACAACGAGGCACAATATAACGTGATGGTGTTGTGCTATGTATTCAAACTCACTGACTCGGTAAGTCAATGACTTTATTTCTAGGCATATAGAATGTATAAGATGGCTGGGGTTTTTTTGTATCTGAGTAGTGAAGTGACCAGTTAACTCAAAGTATGATGCGGCAAGACTACATAGAATTAAAGCCTGAATGAGCAAAAGCTGAAATGAACCCCAAACCTCTTTCTTAAACAGTGTTTTAAATTACTGAAAGGAAGTAATTTCATGACATTGTATTATACGGTGAGTAAAGGTTTCTGTCATTTCATAGTGAGCTGTCATTTCTCTTCCCACTGTTCAACTTCTTTTGCTCTTTAATCTCTGTAGGCTGTTACTATGCCTTATTATTTTCACAACTTGAATTCAATTCCTATTTTTGTATTTTGTCCAACTGCAAGTTCCTTGAATATTCTGTGAATAGCCTCTTGTCTCTTTAGTACAGTGAAGTATTTTTTGTGTTGTTTTTTTTTTTTTTCTCATGGCTTTCTTATTAGTGTTGTAAGGGCTCCATTAGCCATGCTTACAAAATCCATGTCACATCTTTCAATCTGCTGTTTCCCCATTGAGCAATAGTTATATTCCTAAAGGCAAACGTACTTTTACACTTGAATAAATCTGTGACTGGGCTAAGTGCAAAACAACACAGTGAGTTAACAAAGTAGCACACCAACAAATAATGAAGATAAATGAATCCATATATGATCAACTGGTGATCTCCATATAAATAGCTGCTAACAGAGGAATGTTTCCCTAGGGAAAATGAGACATTTTACAACGATATTGAACATTGACTTTTCAAAGAGAATGACCAGAAGGACTTGACGTTATATTAGCAAAATTTAATCTTCAATATCCCTTATGGTCACCCTTCCCCTGAAAAATGGTCTCATCTCACTATGTTGGGCTGGGTTATAAAGCATGTCTCACTAAACTATCTCAAAGCTTTCACATCATTTTTCCCCCTGACTTCCTGCAAGATTTGTTTTGCATCTACTTATCTGTGCTATCTCTTTGCCCTGACAAAACTTCCTACCTGTGATTCTGGGATTAAATCCTAGACTACTAAAAAAATTCATAATATTCGATATTTGCACTGATGAAAGTGAGACTAGGCTCTGTTCCACAGCCATTGTGAAACCCAGGATATTTTCTAGTTTGTGCATGGTAGGACAACAGCACATGTGAAGTACAGCGCGTGCTTCACAACTGCGCTAAAAAAAAGTAAAAATAAAATAAAAGCAAGCGCCTCTGAGGAAGCCATTCTTGCAGCTTTGAGCAGAAAAAGCCAAAACCTGTTACGTATAAATAATAATTGTATTACTAAGCTACTGATTTCAAACATTATCTCTCTAAAATTTCCAGTTAGCCATTGTTACACCATTACATCCCATTGCTCATTTGTCTGGTATTAACCTCTACCACCCCACATGTCTTCAGTAGAGCAGCACTAGGCAGTAGCTCGAGCATCATCTAGGCAGTTGTTACCTTACTCAAGTTCATGGCAATACATTTTAACAGCTTCTAGGGAGCACTACCAGCATGTGTCAAGAATCTTTTCTCAGACCCATCCTTGATTGTGTTGGGAAATAGGTATTAAAAAAAGAAACAAACAAACAAATGTTTCATCCAAAACACAACTCCAGTAACACACAACAGAAGACATCCTCTTGGTCTCTTGTTTCTTGCCAAGGTCCCAGAGTATGTTTATCTGACTTGGTAGCTAAGCAGAAAGGGTTTTCAATTTCCAGCGCTAAGCACGTGATAGCACTTTGTGAGTTACGGCAACACTAGTCTCCCTCTTCTTTCAAGTGCTGAGGTTTTACTGTATGAAAATCCTCAACAAAGAGAAAGAGAATTGAACAGGTGAGCAAGACTGGCCCTTCACACTGAAAGGCAGCCACTTCCATTATCTCGGAGATCTCTGCTAGGCAAAACAACAGGTACAGCGACAGAACAAATCTGGAGATCAAGCTTTTATTTTTGACTCAGGAAAAGCAGAGGCAAACTGTACCCAAATAATTTCACGTAAAAATCCTCCTGTTCTTTGCGGCATTATGCATAACCAGCAGCTGGAGCATTTTGTCTCTAGGAAAATTGTCTCCTTCACCTCATGAATCTCTCACAGCTTTGGACTGTGAAACAGACACTTGCTGGGCTCAGAATTCACTTCTAAGGTTCCTGGAGCCAGGCTCTGCGATTCCCAGCACTAATGCATAGCTTTCAGGGAATGGGGCCAGATGCTTTTCCCTGAAAGGCTTAAAGCTTCTTCTGAGAGGTAGCATCAGACAAACTTATTGAGCTACTGCTATTCTCTTCTCTCTCAGATTGACTGATATCAGTCCATATGAATCACTGAATGTGTGACATTTAGAATATGACAGGCATATTCTAAAATTTAATTATTGCCCCCTAACTGACACCTATTTTTGATGCAAATATAAGAACAGAACCTTCTGTCATCAGCTAATCTTGCAAGACGCAGAGCTCCCTCGGTTTACACTGATTTCAAGTGAATCTGATCGCAGTGACTGGCAGCCAGTGACCTCTGCCTCAGAGGTTTCAGCTTCACATGAGTTTCCCTTTTTTCAGCCTTGGTTCCCACAACATCTCGTGTATTTGATTTCAGTGAAGTCTGGACAAGTCAGTGGTTTTCTGACTCTACAAGTAAAACAACAACAAATGCAACCTAACAAACCAAATGAAATGTAAGTTCCCATTCATCAAAAAAACTCAGAGTGGGAGAAAATAAAATCAATGGATATATGATCGCCACTTGAGCAAACTGTTTTGATGAATCCTGATCTCTGGAATCAGGGTCAAAAAGACAAGTGGACTTTCGAGTAGAAGAAATTACAAATATGAATAAAGGAAGCAACTTCACACAAGCACTTACATTAGCAAATATCTGACTTATTTGTGGGAAGAAAATAATTCAAGTTGATACCAACACCTGAAGAATACAATTTTATGCAAACTGTGGTATGTACACATATTTAATGCAGAGTAAAGATGAGACTTCTATTTCCAGGTCTAGTTTTTTTTCAGAAACCATAAATTTTATTGTCTGACTGTCACAGAAACAAATTAATACTTCTGTGGGTATAAGAGGGATAACAAAAAAAAGTAACCATTTATTTGCCTACAGGTCTTTTATCCTTAAAACACTTACTCTGATGCTTTCTAATAGCAAGAAATTTACCAAAATACTTGTTATGTACAGAGATTTTTCAGGCTCTAATTTTAAATATATATAGGGAATAATAAAAAAAAGGCATTTTCATTTCTTAATAAACTGCCAGACCCTTTGGCAATTCAGCACTTTCTATATAGCACAGAAAGCACAGAAGTGAATGTATTGTTTTAAATTTATGCAGAAAACCAAAATTTCTCTTAGACCTCATGTGTCTTTAAGGCCAAATAACATGGAAGAATAAATGAGTAATAACATTTTCATGTGCAACACATGCACTAAAGATGTAGTGGAAACATGCCATTCTCATAATTTCTTTCTGTCATTTTCCTTTATTTCCCCCTGTATTTCCTTGCACATGGTAGCACTAGATAAAATAGCACTAGTACTCTAAAAGTTATCAGTATGAGTCTCAGGATCCTATTTTGAAATGGAGCATCTTAAACCCATTGTAGCATTTAATTTCCATGGCAAATAACAGGTTGGTTTCTTTTTTTTCCCCAAGGAAAGTCTAAATACTTTAAATTACCACATTTTTAACATAGTGACATGTTGATGGTCAGATGTTCTTTGATGCTCAAATTTAGATTGGCAGAAACCAGAGCAGTGTAGGGGCTTACAAAAATGTGGTATTTATGTTTGGCAGCAGTTACTTTGTGAAAAACACAAGGTGACTCTTTTTCCTCTCCTTCTTTCTTCTTTTTTATATTATTTTCCCCTCCAAGTTTGGCATGAATCTAAAGAGCTAAAAACTAATTTAACATGACAAATGCTTTCATCACTCCCTTAACCTCTGAAGTGAACACTCTGACAAAGACAATATGTGTGGTATATGCTTTCCTTTTGACACTTTATAAATTACTTTCTTGTAACTGGGTTTTACCGCCAGTCCAATATCTTCAGGATGTCCTAATCTGAATGGCTGGTTCTACATTCTTCATATGTCACCCCAGGATAATAGGAATAACTCCTGGGCTTTGTGAAAGGATGTATGTTTCAGACAGGACTGCAGGACAATTTTATTTACATACTGCCTGCTGGAATTCACCAAAACGTTGTGCAATGCTGCCAGCTTATACTCTGCTTTTCTTTCATGTCTGGCTACTGAAGAATGAGAGAGAAGTGATAAACCTGGCTTTAAATAGGCAGACAACATTTTGTATACCCTGTAAGGAAAAAGTTAACTGAAGTGATTTTTTCCTGTTCTCTGCTATTAAAAATACTGTAACACCCATGGAAACGTCTTAAAATGCTCTTTTTTATGAAAATTACCTGACTTTTTTTTTCCTTTAACAAAAACTGCACAAAGTTGCTTGATTGACTTTCAACTAAATGAATCTGATGTGTGTCAAAGTCTCTGCAGAAACTCTGTCAGCGTAAAGGATTTCAGGTATAGAACAGTAAGTCTAAGACAAAAAACTGTACACACGCAAAACCAAGTGTATTTTGCACACACAGATGCCATGTGACAGCAGACCAGTGCCACACCGACCTGCAGAAATTTTTTCCCAGCCATCAGTCAGGATAAGTTTAAGAGGAAGACTTAGGAAAACTCAGGTAATGAGGAAACCGTCTATTTAAATATCCAAACTTCAATGGCATTTTAGGATTTAAACTATTAATCTACATGCATCTTAAAAAAGAAGATAAAAACCAAAGTTTCTTTCTAACAAGATAGATTGTCATTATTTTGACAAATGTTTAATTTCTTAACATCTCAGCAGTATCTTTAACACCAATTATTTCCAAAGGTTATTATGTACTATGCATTTATTTTTAAAGCTTTAAACATACTGCCTTTTCATTTCATTAACTGTATTTTTATTTGTGTGTTATCAGAAAGGCAATCAGAATATTTTCCTAAACCTAGAACCTAAATAATTTTAAAATATTTATTCTTTTCTATCTATCATGATACTTTTTTTGCTTGTCTCTAGAAATTGCCCCTCATTAGAAATTTTTTCATGTCACCCATAATCTTTGGCAGTCCTCTGAAAATCCCATGTTTACGGCATGTTTTCAATGATCTAACCATATCAATTCCATCTCTTTTATTATGGGACAATTTACTTAGAACTCCTGAAGACTATGAGAACTTCAAAGTATTCTTTCAATACAATTTACCTCATATCTCCCAGCATTGCCTTTCTCATTTAGTCCTGCAATAGTCTTGATTAGCATTGTTGTGATCGTCTTCAGAAAGACTAGATATGTTGATAAACCTAAGCAGAAGAACCATTTGCTGCAAATTTTGATGACTTCTTCCATAACTATTATTTTTAGCTGATGTAACCCTGGTGATAAAACCTCTGCTATGGTGAAGAGCAAGAAATTTTCTTCATATACGTGTATGGCAGAAAAACATTATCAGCACCTTTAAAGCCTCTCCTGTTCCTGAAGTTCTGACAGCAAAATCCATCAGGAGATGTTACTGCAAAATGGAGTATTCCCTTCCTCCTGTGCGGCTTGGGGGAACTTAACATTTCTCTTCATCCCGAGACTACCAGCTCTCCTGGTAGATCAACAGCTCTTGCTTTCCCACTGTCTCAATGATTAAGACAGAATTGGGATTTCAGTCTGATTTGAACATTATTCTGGTGACCCGTTTTGAAAACAGAAAAGCCATTTTTCCTCCTGATAGAGCAAGAAAGAGTTATTCTGCCTTCGCTGCAGCTCAGCGGTTAGCAGGTCAGGAGCTCCAAAAGGGCTGCAGAAGAGTGGGACAGCTGGTATTTTGCAATGCTGCCCTTTCCCCATGAGAGTGGATAGTTCTCCCAGAGCTCAAGTGCCGCACGTGCCCAGGAGAAGGTAACCCTCCAGGGAACTGCAGGACATGGAAACCTTCTTAAGGCTTTTTACAATAAGAAGATAATTTAGTGCCCTAGGTGTCAAGCACCTTAAAGTCATACCATTGGAGGACAGCAAGTCCCAGCAATCTGATGGGTGGATTAGCTTAGAGCTGATGGTCTTACACCTGCTCTGTCATGTGGAATGAATCTGACAAGTTTTTTGCTGAAAATGAGGGAATTAAATTAATGAATGGCCTAAAGCACCTCCCTTTTACCTTTCTGTTGCAGTTAAGGCAATGCAATTTCTTTTTTGTTTTCTTTCTTTTCTCTTCTCTCTTTGCCATCACTTCCTATTATGATCGCAGTGGATCTATCAAATGTATTCACAGAATTAATTGCATCTATTTTCTGGTTTTGACGGCTACTAGTCTTCAATGTACTTAATCTTTACTGTGTATGGCATGAAGCTTGTTAGGTAACTTCTCATTATTTAATCCTTAAGCCAACACTCTCTTCCTAGAACCTGCTTTCTCATGGTCAGTAGCTAACTCTATTGTACTCACCACTCTTCAGTCAGGAAAGAAGACCTCAAAAACTTCTGTCAAAACGGATCATTTATGTCATTACTTGAAATGATAGATCATTCATCAATTATTAAGAGAAAATGCATTGCCTTACATTCTCTCTTGTCTTAGACAGTATATGAAAGTGTATAAAGCAATAACCATGTCGGAAAGCTTTGCTTTAGATTACAGTAACCTAAATACCATGGAAAAATACATTTCATAATCCATCACTTCAAAGTTATGCACATGATTAAAATATTCAACTTGCAGCATATCATTTCCCATGTGCATAATCATTCAAACAGAGAGCTGTTGTATGATAACTGTCAGGTTCAATAAATCATTTGCTCTCCAATCTTTTTATTTATATATCAAACTAAGCCTGTTATTCTTCTGAGGTGAGCGGTGCAGAAAGATGGTTTGCTCTGTGGTACTGAGTATGCTGGGATGCAGGCCTGGCCTAAAGACACAGCAGCAATAAAGGAACCAGACAGCTCTCTCTTAGTACACTAGATATTAATTACATATGGAAGCTCATTAGTACAAAAAATGGGATTTCCTTAGAAAATAGTGTCTACCCTGTTGAGTCGGATTATATAGGATCCAAAAAAAATAATAAAAATCTGTTCAAATGGAGATAGTGGAGTGAAAATTCAGTACCTCTTTATAGGTTTCTTTGAGCACTATATATGAGAAGAGTTTCAGAGATTAATTAAAAACCACGCAAAATAGGTCTGGAAAGTATTAACAGAAAATATTGACAAGCTACCATAATTTTGTCATTTACCCAGAGAAGCTAGAGTGTGCATTATGTCAATGTTATCAACATACTGTTGAAGGCACTGTAAAAGGTAAAAAACACAGCTCATTTGTGCAGACACTCAGAAAAACCTCCAAAATAACAGGCAATGAGGGGGAATTAGAAATTAATTAATTAAGAAAGAAAAAATAACAGAAGCATATTTAAAAAATCTTGAAAGACCACAGAAAGATTTAGGACATAGTGTGGTCAATATTAATATATTAATCATGGGAATAAACACAACATTTAGAATTTCCTTTCTATATTTTTTGCTTAAAAATGGAACCATCTAACTATTTAGATCTAACACCACCAGGAATTTAGGCACACAGACAGATACAGGCTGACTTATTGATCAAAATTATTTTGTGTTTTTTTATTTAAGGACAAAATGTGATGGTAATATTTGAATTCAAATACCAGTAGCTTCTGCTACTTATATGGATTCACCACCTATCACAATTTTTTCAAAATATTTTTAAAACATGGTAGTACTTCAAAAAATTCTTATATCACCCTCTGTTTGGATCATCTATGAGAGATGCGTATCCAATACCTAAATTTAACACTGCACATTGAGATCTCTGGGTTGCTTCCACTGCTCTTGTAACAGTGATGAGGATTTGAACATTTTGTTTTTCCCCAATTTTCTTTGCTCCTTAAGAACAAAAATTTGTGAAACAGACTGAGCATCCTTTTATCTGCTGAATTTCCATTTGCTGACATCGCCATGAGATTTGACAGAGAAAACACAGCCTTACCTATGAAATACGCTAGCAGGATGGCAAGCAGGACGGCAGCAGCAATTGCAGATAAAGCAGCACATTTCCAGCTACAATACTTGGAGGGTTTTTTCAGCTTGAACGCGCTCCTGGAGAATGTATTTCTAGGTAACAGTCTGGGAGGTGGAGTATAAACTGTTCCTGAGGTCAATGGGTAACCAGGGGAAGAACTACTGAAGAGCGGAGTAGTTCCAGAAGATGTCTTAAACAAGAAATGCCTGAAAAACAGAAAATGGCAAGTCCTGCAGTTAAGAAGTAATATCTCCGATTCCAATTCCATTCCAGCTGCTACAATGTGTTCAATTCAACAAAAAAGAAAAAGGATCTTGTATGAAGAAATATGGAGATGAAAATTCTCATTGTCTTTTTGCTACCACAGCTTAATAACTATCACTAAAATACAATGTCAAGACATGCTCTGTCAAGACATCTGCTTAATCCTTTCTTAATTAGATGCAACTTGACCAGACACCAGGTAAAACACCAGCACGTCCAATTAAGTGTCTTTGAGTATCAGCTAAGATCGCTCAAGTGATCTGCTCCAAGTGTGAGCAGTCGAGTAACAAAGCTCACATTCAAAAGCAGCATCACTATCAATCCCTTATGGCCTGGGTTTGACTATGGCAAAGCAACTAATTCCACTACAAAATACCTGTAACGTATATTAGTATAACAGAACACTTCATGAGAAAACATCCTTTCTGAGTTCACAGTTTTACATGATTTCCCTGCAGAATCCACAAAATCCATACCCAACAAATATTTAAGACAAAATAATTATGAGTCTTATTAAAAAGCTCCCAGCAGCAAACATTAAGAACATATTGAGCAAAACCCCACAGTCCTGTAAGAAAAGATCTTGCCAGAATTAGAATTAACCATTATGTTTTTAATGGTACACAGATTTCATTTGAACAACTACAACAATCACCAAAACCACATGACTCAGCAGGAAAAAGGGAACTTCAACTGCCCATACATTTGTCAAGAAGAAAATAAGGGACAAAATACATTACCTAACAAAATCTCGGAAATCTGAATGCCAACAGATCCCAGAGAGAGGAAATGGAGAAAGCAAACAAGGAGACTTGCTTCTCTAGATTAACTTCTCACAGTCGAGAAGAACTGACTACAAGCATGTTCCCAGTAAATGATAAAAAAAGAAGCACAGAAAAAAGGCAGTGACCTCCAGCAAGGCCACTTGTTTTGAGACAAAAGAGCTTTGAAGATGTGTTCCATACCCTGTCCCTTCACAGCTCTGAAAAACAAGTGCTCCTTGGAATAAGTGAGAATGAAAATACTCAGTGATATCCAAAAGCAGCAAAACCATAGCCTAAAAGAATTCAAGTGTTTAGGTGCACAAATGTTTAACATTTTTATTCAGATCAGAATCCAGTATGTCGCTCTCAAACCACCTGTTAGAACTTTAAAATGAATTTCCATCACCCTCTATTAGAGTGATTTGGAAGTTTGAAACTGAAATGTGTTTCCTAAGTAGGTTTCCCAACCCCTCATCATACGTGTTCCTACTTCCAAGCACAGCGTTTACTGTACACTTATTATGTAGAATAACTGAAGTGATTTTAAAAAATATTTAAGCATTTGTTTTTAAATGAAACCCAGTGCATAATAAATTGCATAGAATTTGCATACGGGTAGAAGACAGAAAAAGGACAGCTGGTTAGGTTTCCAAGACTTATGATTAAACATTCACATTTGAAGACAGTCTCTGAACACTGTAAAATACTCTGAAAATATGGGGTTTTTTAATGCAGCCATTAATAAACTCTATTAAGGAATATGAAAAATCACTTAATTTGACAGTGCCTTTTTTTTTTTCCTAAACCCTGAGTGACCTTGACCGTCCCTTACAACAGTGATCAAAATTTAGCTTGTTTCAGGAAATATTTCAGTCACCTAAGATAGTGGTAGTATTTGCTGTCAGAAGTCATTCTTTGTGCTTTGGAGACACCACAGAAAAAACTTCAGACACACAAGTGCACAATGACAAGTGGCTTTCAAAGCCCAACTATCTCAAGCAGATTAATTCTGTGATTTGGGTTGTTTTTTTTTTTAAAACAGAGTATTTGTCAAACAAAGAAAGAAGTAGAATAAAAGGGGAATATTCTAACCAGTTACTTAATGGAAATATTTGTCATTATTTGCAAATAAAGTTGCCCTTCTTTTTNNNCTTCATCAGTGAGGCTCATTAGATGTCAGATTTGCTTCTTTTCTGCACATTGTACATGATCTATGAGAAAACACAGAAAAGGCAAATGCTAAAAGGGTTCCCCCCTCAAAATTACTGAGCCATTAAAATTAAAAAACACACCTTCCAGTTACAAGAAAGCACGAAATAATGAAAGTCTGATTTCACAAACACTTCATTTGAAATGTTTCTTTTCTTTGCAACAATTCAATTAAAATAACTGTTAGGAAAATGATGTTATCAGGCTGGTTGTGTTACATGAGATCTATTGACACTTCTATTCCTTTTGTCTCGTTAAAGCCTGATTAACACTTGTCAGCAGAAGCAGTTTTAGTCCTTTTTGCTTGTTCTCCAGTGTTGGGAACACAATACCAGTTCCACATAGGAACTAGGGATGGAAGTGACATGGAGCACCAGGAAGGATGGGAGGAAGGACGGGAAGAGGAGAGATCTGGTGAGACAAAGGCAAGCAGGAAGGCTCCTCTCTCTCTTTCGGGCTAACTCTGCCTCAGGCCAGGACCCCCTCCTCCTCTCTACACCCTCCTGGCAGGAGCCGCCCTTTCGGGTTTGCACCAAAGGGTCTACAACAAACAGTTCTTACATTTCTTTCCTTTTTCCAGTCCAAAAGCAGATCACGCAGAATCAAACGGAAATTGCGGTCCTTGGCTCTGTCTTTATCTGAAATGTCAAGGTTTTTAAACCCAGGAATTTTATGTCCTCTTTAGCTGAGAAGGCAGCTACAGTACTAACAGAAATTTTAATATAAAGCATTGTTAAAGTAAACTCAGATATATAATGAAACTCTGCTCCCATTAAAATTGAATTAATGAATATCTAGATATGTTTTAATAGAACATGTCAATCATATACTGTTTCCTGTGAGAAGAAAAAAATGGATGAAAAAAATAGTCCTACTGTGGTCCACTTTGAGAGACATAAAGTATACAAAGAGAATCAAAATACATGCAAACAGGATCTCTATTATATTGTTAAAACTGATCAGAACTTGATAGAAGCAAAAAAGGCCACTTGAAATGGATACGTGGAACAGTGTCATTCTCAAAGCAAAAAAAGAAAAAGTATCATTGGATAAACTCTGAATCCTGTCACACCTGCGAGTCCTACCCATGGATTCTGAAAGCTGAAAGTTTATTGTCTCCATATGAAGATTTCTGACAAAATGGCAATCATCAGAAGGTAGCACACCATCTTAAGGTACAGGAATTCTGCCTTAAAAATTTTTAAAAAGACATTTAACTAAAGATATGTTAAATATCCACCAAGCCCTGTTGGAAAACAGGCACTGCATTCAGAAGTTGGCAGCTGGATTAGCAGGAATACCCTAAGTGATAGCAAAGCTCACCAGAAAGACTGAGAACATCACGGACAAAATACTTGGACCCCCAGAGTTTTAAGTCTAGATTCAGCTACTAATGGAAATAAATTGACTTGTCTCAACTCTATCCCTAAGCCCAATGATCTATAGCTATATTTTTATGTGGGATTTGACATGCTCTGGTACAACCAATTGTCTGTGGGCCCAAGCCGCACAGAGAGAACATGAGCATTTATCAACATTAATTACAGTCTCACAGCGGTAAGACTGGGAGGTATTGTACAATGACTGCTTATGAAAAGAAATTGTCTTATTTATACCCATTCATTACTTTCAAATACATTCCATATCAGAATTTAAAAAAACTGTATATTCTGTCTTACCTGTTCACCTACCAAACACTATTAAGAAAAAGACATTTTCTACCACATAATTAGTATGCATGATTTGATTTATATTGGGACAAAGTTTCTATTTTGAAAACATGGGAGTAAATTTGTGAAGTCTCAGTCCAGTCCCCCTAATTTCTGTGCATCATGAAGTCATTCCTATACTGGAAAATGACAAAATACGATTGTCAGTATACAGATTCAGGAATTTAAGCACCCATGAAAGCTCTGGAAGGAGGCTGAAGGCTGCTCATGGAAAACAGGTTAACCCTTTAGCTTGCTCCGTGCTCTCCTCTCCTGTGCAGGGCTGTAAAACGCTCCCCCCTTTGTTTTAAGCAGCTGCTGACATGCTGGATCACAGACGGGGACCTCATCACTGGTGCCAGGAGAAAGGTGACATCTCTGGAAGTTGAGCTTGCAAGGGGACATTTGTCTGTGGTTCTGTGGACTAATGGTAAATGGAAAAAGCTATGTTTTGCTTTCTTCATTAATTCAGAGCTCTCTATAGCATTTATTTTCCCACAGGTCAAAAGGACCTCTGGTGTTGAGGGAATAGTGATCTGACAGACATGGTATTAACTTCCATATTCTTTGAGAGAACAATCTTCCCCC
>JAOXJM010000052.1:34210427-34232895 GCA_026413425.1 Tringa solitaria
TTGAACCCCTCCAGGGATGGGGCATCCACAACTTCTCTGGGCAACCTGTTCCAGTATCTCATCACCCTCACACGAAAGAATTTCTTCCTAATATCCTAAGATATTAAATCTTCCTAAGATCTAAATCTTTCAGCTTAAAACTGTTACTTTAACATTAAAGTAAAATCCTAAAAAACTAACACAACAAAAAAACCTGCTCCCACTCTTCACATACCCTGCTCTTGGCTTTTAGCCGTAGCCTGTGCGTAGCCACTGAGTACCGCACTCATTTCTTCGCTGCCTGGAAGGCTGCAGCTACAAAAATGCGGAGGGCAGATATTTCCCTGCTATGATGCCCCATGATTCTGTAATTCATGCACTGAACTGGTGCAGACTGGGATTCAGCTCACGGTGTTAATCTGTCCATTAATCTACCATTTCTGCCCTAGCTCGCTCTCCTCAGGCTCATCTAGAGTGACTGTGTCAATCCGAGGGGAGGGCAAATATTCTAAAGAGCAAGATGGGGATTCTATTAAGGCTAATTTTCTGATTGCTCAGTCTTTGAACTGAACTTTGCTTCAGTGACCCCAGATTTGGACCACTGCTCTTACACTACAGCCCGTAAGAGCTAAAGAAACTGATTTCATAATTGTCAGAAGAGTGACCATCATCCTTTCTCCTGAAATATAGGAGAGAAATTAGTATGTTACAATGTTCCTCGAAGCCTAACAAGGAACAAGCTCAAAGGAATTATAGACATACATACAAAATTATCTTTCAAACTGAAAGATTTGGACTGAAAATATTTCAAAATATGAGACTAATTACGAGACTAAGGAATAAAACTAATTCCTATTTAATTTTGTCTTTCTCCTGAATTAAGTATTATTAATTATAATGGTACCAACTAAGTGAATATCAACATAAAGTACTGGAACAGGCATTAGTACATTAGTCAATCTCAGTCAAACATCTATCCATGAAAGCCCTTCTCTTATCCTCACTTATGAGTCACTGGGCTTTTGACCAGTGCCTGCAGATGGTCCTGTGTGAAGTTCCCGTACCAGAGAGGACTCTCACAGTGCAGAGAGGGATGCAAACCTTCCTTGCAAAGCCATACTTTTCTCCCTGTGACCTCAAAGCATTTGAAGCTTTAAAGCAGAGCGCTGCCTTTCCGGCTGTCTGGAAGTAATGAGACCCACACGGGGATGTTCAAAGGTAGTATTTTCATCATTCATCCTCTTCGAAAGCAATGATTAAAGAAGCAATAAAGGAACACCTCTTAACTGGAAAACGTAGAAACCAGCACTTTGGAAAGGAGGAGGAGGAGATGGTTTGAAATAGACTGCAAGAGGACAATAAAAGTTAAAGAGCATTAAACAGCAGCTCCGAGCCTAAAGGTAAAGCAGCTAAGTACTGCAGAAACGAACCATAAAAATAGCACCATAAAAATGCTATGGCAATGCATTACTGCATCCTTAGTTAAAGATATTTCAACCTTTCCATTATGGATTCTTATTTCAAAGAAAACAGAACAATTACGTAGCCAGCCCAGGGGCTTGTTGCAGCCATAAAGAAGCAGCAGATAGGGAAGATACAGTCCATATTTGTTTGCCTTGAACCAGAAACAAGCACACATCCCAGGAGGTGTTCAAGGCCAGGCTGGATGGGGCTTTGGGCAACCTGGTCTAGTGGGAGGTGACCCAGCCCATGGCAGGGGGGTTGGAACTAGAGGAGTTTTAAAGTTCCCTTCCAACCCAAACCATTCTATGATTCTAAAAAAAGCCAAATTAGCAACTCCATATTTTGCATTGCATTTTGCAATCTTGTAACTCCACTAAAAGCAACAAGCTACTACAATACAGCTAAGCATAATTACGTAAAAAATACAGAGCCACAAAGGGTACATAGGGACGTGGGGTATAGTTGCCTGAAAAGGGTATGTGAAAACATGGGTAAGTAATAAAAGCCTAATTTACATCACAAAGAAAATAAAACAAGTGTGATTAACACCACCACCACCCCACCCCACCCCCTCCATCAATATTAAAACAAGGGGTGGAGAAAGGATATTTCTGGGAAATGTGCTGTCTCCAAACGGTCTGATTTCAACCCAAACTGCCTAAAACAGCAAAGGAAAGAAGGGAAGGGGAAAACATTCTTCCCAGGAAAAAAATAACAACATGCAGACACTGATCGCATTATTCAATGATTTCAGCGCTGGGTACAGTTAGATAAGGAGACGCCTGGAATCTAAATTATGATCTGAGTTCTGTAGTGCTGACACGAAGCACCCCCTTCAGACAGCTCTGGTGCCGCTTTTTGTTTCATAATCTGTAATGTGACCTCTTGCACATTATTCTCAGCTGAGAGCAGAATGTACTGAAGGTAACTGAAAGGTGAAAACTAAAAGTTGTGAAACTCTTTCCTGATAAAGCAGGTGCTGTCAGCGCTGGCTTTGCCTCCTGAGCACTCCACTACCAAGATTAATAAACTGACAACAAGAAAAAAAATTAGAGAGTAGTGCACTGCGAAGAGGCAGCGTAATAGGGATCACTGTTTCACAACAAGCTAAAGCTATAAAGTAAAAGCTGAACAAAAAAGTTACCAAAAGCTCTATTTTTTGTGTGGGGCTACCAGTATGAATGCAGATGAAATGCCATCTTTAAAGTGAAAGAATTACAGGCTAATTCTGAAAGTCTCCAATGGTTCTGCAGGCATCAATTTCAGCAAAATTTGCTGCAAACCAGAGAAAAAAATAAAAATCATCATCTTCTGAGTTAATATTCTTGTGATGAAACTTGTCATCAAGTCCTGTCAGGTGTGTAATTTCAGAAAAGAAGAAAAATCGATCCTGAAGCATCTCTGGAATAGCCTTAGAACACACCAATCCTGTCAGGACGTTTTCTAATATCTTAATGCTTGCCTATGACAAACCCATCTATGGGAAAGCTCCAATTAACTGCCAGATATCTTGGAACCTCCAAAAATAACAGCATACACAAAGTAACCTTTTTTCATCAACATGAATATGTTCATATACCCAGAGGGTTTATGATTAAAAAAAGAAAAGGAGAAGAACCAAAGTTAGCAATAGAACTGATAGTCTCCACTGACAGGGAATAGGCACAAAATCAGACATTAGAAGAAAAACAGGCAGGCGAATGCCTACTTCTCTTTCTCAGAGATGACAGTATTATGAATATCCTAAGGAATTCCCTCTATATAAAGTGTTTGGTAAATTGAGACAATCTTAAGCCATCAGAAATGACATACTTCAGGTAGTGTTGTACCCACGAACACTTTCATACGAAAATAGATAGACAAGGAATAGTAGGGGATCTTTCTACACTAGAATTAAAACCAAGCTATAATATTGGGCAAAGAACCATACAGCAACAACTGGCCTGGGCTGAATACAACCGACATTTTAATCTTGTAGTTCTAGAAATAAATACCAAATTCAGGATGCCAAAGCTAAGTTCTAAATAGCAGTGATGCTCTCACAGAAGCAGCAGATAAGAGCCAAGTTTCACGCGTAATTGATTTTTTTTGGCCAAAGTTAGCTCCAAACCTTCAGTAAGTGAGAATCCCTTTCCTTTCTTTTTTTGGACATCTCAGGCTCCAGATAACTTGCATTTACTTTTCACCCCCTCCACTTCTTCATGACACCCATGTTAGCACTTCAGCAGGGTAGGGCACTGCGACTGAAGCCCCCCATGAGTGTTCCAAAGCGGCATCGGGGTACAGACTGGGAACAGACTCCCTGCTCTTCTCAGTCTCGTTTGGTCCCCACGGTGCTACAGCCTCTAATTAACCACTGAATATTAGCGGCCTGGGTGTTGTAAGCTTCAATCCGGCCACACCAACTCCTCCCAAGGCTCCTGAGCAGATGCAGTGTTTAATGGAGAAAAAGTCTTATGAGGAGAGGCTGAGGGAGCTGGGGGTGTTCAGCCTGGAGAAGGGGAGGCTGAAGGGAGACCTTATTGCTCTCTATAACTACCTGAAAGGAGGTTGCAGCAAGGCAGGGGGGTCGGTCTCTTCTCCCAAGTCACAGGCGATAGGACAAGAGGAAATGGCCTCAAGTTGGGCCAGGGGAGGTTCAGATTGGGTATTAGGGAAAAATTTTACACTGAAAGGGCTATTAAGCATTGGAATGGGCTGCCCAGGGAAGTGGTTGAGCCACCATCCCTGAAGGTATTTAAAAAACGGTTTGACATAGTGCTTAGAGACATGGTTTAGTGATGGTTTTTATCAGTTAGATTGATGGCTGGACTAGATGATCTTAAAGGTCCCTTCCAATCTAGAGAATTCTATGATTCTATGGCAGGCTGGGAGGGCCCGGCCAGGGGCGTGGGGCGGTGTGACCATACCTGGATGCTCTGGGAGGGGTCCAGCAGAGTCCCACTGGATTCCCAGAAAGTTGCAACTGCAACAAAACATCTCAGAAGCCCTGGCAACCAAGCAGCTGAAATTGTGGCAGGAGCCAGTGCTAGAAGCTGTCTGGCTCCTCCACCCATATGCTGCGTCTGCAGCCACCGGGGCGAGCGAGAGCACCTCGCTATTCCAGTCGCTTCTACCAGCACCACAATGGCTCATTTTAAATTCTGGGAGACCAGCTCTGCCAGCTCCGCTATTTAAAGCACAAGTTAAATATGTTTGACATTCCATACCCCAAATGACAACAAACCAGAATATTTAGAACAGCAGCATGTCAGGCATTTATTTCTTTATTTAACTGGCAGCCCTAAATGCTGCACCTTTTCATTTATATGCAAGTGTTTGCCCCACGGGCATCAAGCTGTTAAGACATACAGAAGAGATTAAAATGAGCTTGCATGCTGGATGAAATATAAATTAAAATTATAGTACTGTCGGTCTTGAATCTGGGATTGTTTCTCAAGGTCTCCCGAAACGCATAATTTCAAATGAGCCTCTATTTGTTACTTCAGGAAAGGCAAATGTATAATTTTTCAGCAACACAATCAAAATGACTCAGAATTAAGTTGTCCCTGAGCCTGTAAGTAAAATATGCTGTACTGATACCATGGGCTGTGTACGCAGGGATGGTCCAAATGAATAAAAGGCTTTAAAACGGGACGTGTGAACAGTGAGGTGTCCATCTGCCTACCTTCCAATGTAAAGCACACGAGAGGCTTTTAGATATTCTAATGTCACTAACCACCAATGCTGTGCCAGCCAAAACCATCACCGACATGAAATGAACTAACCCCCATCTCTTAACAAGACAAACAACCTCCTCTGTGCGCACTAGAGAACCGTGCAGGGACATCCCCTGGGGGTGTCCTCCACACCACCCACCTGGTCTCGAGCGGGACATTGCTGTTGAGGACCCAGCTGTCCTGGAGCTGTACGGACTCAGGGGTGGTGGCCAGGTCATTGGGCGCTGGAGCGGGCGCGTGGATCTGGTTCCGTCTATTTGTGAGCGAGTTCCTGTTGAGGGAGTTGGCAGAAGAATGATGATGGGACAGTGAGTGGTTGTGAGGCGGAGGGAGAGGTGGCCTCAGCGTTGACTGGCTGTGATGATTTGAAGGGCCTAAAATAGAAGAGAAAAATAAATCACAAATGTGTGTTGATGATACTATTCTCCTTGGCATTTCCAAGGGACCACTGCCTGGAAAAAAGCCAAACCCCACAAACAGGAAGCTAAGCCTGCAGACCACTTGGACCTGTAGGCATCAAAACGTGGTTAAATCATCAGTGATTGTCAGAGATCAGAGATATAGAACAGTGTTTCAAAGATGCACAGTTGGGATGTTCACGAAGACTATATTTAGATTTAAAAATACTTCTTTATGGATTCTCCTGGAGAACAGCTCCTCTGTGGAGGAGCCAGGAGAGCAGTCTAGATTGACAATTCTCCGCTCAGAGGAACTTTTTCCTCCCTGTTTCTATCAGGGACTTTAAGGGAAGAATCTTAATGGATTAAAAAGAGCTTTTGTGAATATGGTCTTTAGGCTTCTATAAAATGTAATCAGAGATCTCAATCTGCTTTCACTCACTGTTACATTACCAATCAGCTTCAAAAGAACAGTATTTGTGCCAATGAAAGAAGATTAAGCTCCGAATATGAAAAGAAAGCAACAATGCAACGATGGTATCTTTCATGTTCTTCCACGTGATCCGGATTTGGCCTGTACTTTTCAATTTAGCAACAGCACAAACACACACCAAGATCTGAAAATCACGCTACTCTCTCAGCCTCTTTCACTGAAAAATGACAGACGATGGATTTTTGAGATACAGAAGGATATACACTTTTAAGTACTGACATGTGCACATTGATAATGAAAATCAATTTTTCTAATCAATTAGGCAAGTGGATTAAAATAAAAAGCGCATGTGAAGAAAATAGAATAAGCAGGTGTCATTCTAGCATAGTCACTTTTCTGAACATAAATGCAGAATTGTAAATAAGTTTAAGTGCAATTCTGCATGTTGCAATAACTTTTAATACAAATAGCAAGAAAGATTAAAGAAAACAAACCCTATAAGTGTATTATGAACTGCCTGCTTTAGTCATTATATAAAGTTGTAGTTTTCTAGTGAACAATAATCAGAATAAGTAATATTAGGGAAATTGTAATTATAATGATGTATGTTTGTTTTTAGAAACTGAAGCACATTCTGTACTTAATGAATCAAGCAATAAAAGAAAACATCACAAGGGGAAAACATTTCTAATGAGACTGATCTATTTTTATATGAAACAATGAAGTATAGAAACACTGTTGAACTGATCAATTAACTGTACGTTAATTAAGCCCAATATTTAAAGAAAAACAACAAATCTGCCCCAAACCCCAACAAACTGTTCAAGGGGGGCTAATCCCGATTGAGAATCAGGCCACACAGCCAGGAACTGAAACCAGTGCATCATTTCAGGCCTCTGGATGCCAAGGCTCTTCTCAAAATACCTTTCATAAGCAGGGGGAGCTCTTAGACTCCCGTGTTAAGCCATCCATGAAAGAAGTAACCACCTCTTTTCTTTTGTATAAGGAAAACCACATCTTTCTGCAGCTCGGACCCCCGTGACTGGAGGGACGAGTGGCACGGTGACTGGTGACCATGTCCTGCCTGGTCCTGGGGAACCTGCTCCTCCCTGGCACTGCTCTGCCAGCTGCCCGCCCCAAGGAAAGGCAGTGCAAACGCCTGCTCCAAAGAGCAGAACAACCAGGAACAGGAGGAGAACAGAGGTTTTGGAGAGAGATCGTTAATGATCTGAAGTGTTTCTGTGGGGCTGGGGAAGCATGGGCCAATGAAGAAGGGACACGCAGGTTTCTGGCGACATGTGCAAGGCAAGCAGAAGTTGTCCCGGGACAAGAAACTTTAAGAAGGGAATGATAATAAATTCCTCATCCTTCCCATGCTACTTTAAATTTGCACAGAAGTTCCTTTATCTTTACTGAATGCCTGTTGCCTGAATGCTCACTTTATGGCAGTGTCAACTCCTTTAAATACAAAGTCGCCTTTCACGAACACATCCTAAATTTTTAGGGCCATCGTATGTGCTGCTCTACTCACTACCCCTGCCTCGGCTATGCCTCACCCAAGCTTGAAAGAGACTGTTTAGCCGCGCAAACTCTGCGTTTAAAAGCCCCATTTGGACCTCCCATAAATATCTAATCTACATCAGGTCCTGTGCCATTCCCCAACAGCATGTGGAGTAAGACACAGCAGGAAGAAAATGTGTTTGGACAATATCCACACGCATAGAAGCTTAAGTGGAATTACTCTCCTAGTCTGTGTTCTGGCTTTAAACAAAGCATATTTGGATTTCAGTAAGTAGATATTTATGAGTGATAAAACATAAACACATGCCCTTTTGTTAAAAACTACTTTCGAAGATTTACATGCTTCATATTTTCTCAGCTTACTTTGGATGCAGCTTTTCCTTTTGGAGGATAAGTATGGAAAAGCCATACCCACATAAACAAAAAAGTTTTGCTCTGAGAGACACAGTAGCACCATCTTATAGAGACTTAGAATCTTGCAAAATCGTAGAGGCTGGTCTTAAAAATGAGCCAACTGCACATCAATAAGAAGGAACAGAATTTCTGTAAGATTAAGGAAGGAAGAACTGAATTTGAGTTACCACAAATTAATTTAATCTGTCTCAAGACTCAGTTCCCACACAGTAAATAAAATGTACTGCACAAAATAATCTGTACAGAAGGAACTGAACATGTATTGCAGCTGCAAAACCTCAGAAATCTGGCATAAGATGAATGTACCATTTAATATAGAATAATAAAACAAATACCAATATCAATGTTATATAGATATTATATAGTTTATATTAAAACATATAAAAGCTTATATATATATATAAAATACTAACTAGGGAGCATACACACACACTCATAAGTATATATGAGAGAGATAAAAGCTTAATATGCTGCTTCTTCATAAATCTGTTTAAATGAGTCAAAAGCAGAAGCTGAACACTATTGAACTTGCCAGGGATATAAAATTGGATTCACATCTGAACATCTGAGTGCTTCTTTATGAGCATCTTTGCCTAAATTAAAACTTCAACAGCAGTACCTACAAATCTGCTGAGCTCAGAAGTTCAGAAAAGTAAATCACTCGTCCCATAATAAAAGATCAGCAGCTTAAAGGACTGGCACAACGTACCTGACGATATGACATGCTCTGCAGGCTCCTGCCGATTGCTTTATTATTTGGACACAATAAGTGTCTTGATGGAGTACAACTGGCTTTTTACATCAAGAAAGAGATTTTACTTTTGATATAGCAGTTGCCAGTATTGATCTGGGCAAAAATACTGAGGAAATGATGCCTTTTCTCAATTATTACATGAATTAGGGGTTTCACCAGAATACACTATACAATCTCAAATGTTTAGGATTTAAGGTGAAGTCTCTTAAAACCACAATGAAAATTAGAGAACTAGAAATCTGAAATACTGGTACTCTCCATGTTTTGGCTTTTTTTTTTTTTTTTACATTCTGATGCAAATTCACAAATCAACAAACATACCTAATTCTAATTAAATTTAGCACACATTGAATCTGCTGTGCATTTCTGAAAATTCAGAATCCAATGACCATATAATCAACATGCCATTCTTCAAGAGATCTTACTGCAGTCAACATCAGCAATGTTCATTTCAAACGTGCAAATTAGAACTGAGTGAGGATAAATTGTCTTCTAATTAACTAATCTGAGAATAAAAAGTCTGATCTACATATCTTTGAAGTAATCACAAGCTATCCAATTGACTTATTTGGGTGTAATCAGAACCAAAATGCTAAAAAAGAAAATTAAATAATGTTTTGCTCTGGTCATTTTTTCATCCAGTAAAACAATTAAACAAATCAGGCTAAAGCAGAGGTAAAATTCAGCTAAAGAATGATGCAAAATACCTCATCTCCTTAAAAAAAAACCAACAAACCAAACAAAAATCCAGCCCTGAGCATAACTTTGTCTCTATGGTCTCAGTTTTGCCTATACCAGTGAGAGTGAAGGCTCTGCAGCCCACAGCACAGCCTCGGGGATCAGGAAAAGGCACTGGATGTCACAGCGTGGCAGGTACGACAGGGATGGCTGCGTGCTCCACAGCACACACTTCCAAACACCACTTCTCTCAGCTATTTTTGCAGTTCAAATGTTGCCTAGAATACAAAGTGAAACTTCAGATCTGCTTTAGCATGGTCAAATTATTTTTCAAAGTCCTTTCCAGGCTTTGGTAACACATGTACTAAATCCACGCAACACAATGATCTGAGGGGGACAAGTTAATCTCCCACCTCGGAGATTAAATTCAAAGCAGAATCAGCAGCATCCCTCACCCAAGCAAAGCAATCACTTCCCTGAATCCCCGTTCTTTGTCAATACTACCTCAAAAGGAAATGTAGATTGTATCTTAGTTGTGCTGAATTGGCCTCCGTGCCATCATTAAATGCTAAAAGTAAATATATATAAACCCCTCTCATCAATCCTTTTCACAAAAGGACTGCAAGAAAAAAACTAAACATAATATTTTTCTGAAATGAACGATGATGCAGCTTTTCCTTATACATCTAAACAAGTACTGAGCACACAAAGATAACAAAGCTGATGTATTAAAAGAAAAAATTAATTAAGTAAACCCACAGAAAATCTTTGTTAGCCAGCATCAGAAACCCAGTCTTCAGTATTCCTAGTTCTTTATTCAAATAACTCTACTGCAGTGTTTTCTCAAGGAAACCACATCATCTGCTATCACAATGAGTAACAGGTTTTTCACAGAACCACGGGGCCACCTTCCAAGCTAAATTCATCTTCAAAGGCAGATCATATTACTCAGAGTCAGGAAGAAAAGAAAGCACCGAAACACCCAGGAATATAATCCAGCATGACAAGGAGCTGCCACCTCCACGGCCAGCTTTCACCCTGGGGTTCGAGCTTGGTGGGGTGGAACCAGGGGTCCTTCCCAGCAATATCAACTCTGGTTTATGCTATGTCTGCTCCAGTTCTTGCTCGCTTGCTTTAATTCTCTACATTATTTTGTGCAAGGCTACAGTTAAATGGAATCTAAATGTTCTGAAAATGTTTTCAACATATGCTGTAAAGAAGCAAGTTATCTCGCTCATAACCATGGATATCATTAACTCTCTCTCTTGTTGTTGTAAACCCAAAACATTTGCCAGGTGTTCCTTCTTTTGTCTGCATGTTTTTACAGTGTTTGAGGCAAGAATAGGTTCAATGACTGGCTGTCATCCCAGACTGTACATTTCAAACTGAAAATTCAGCAAACGTGTGGTATAAAATTGTAAGTCACTTATCAGTCTCTGCCAGTGTGCTGCAGCCATCTCCTCAGCACAGTATTAGAATAGAAAATTAAACGGTGCTGTGACAGAAAAAGAAACAAGAAAAGCAAACAAAAAACACCTCATTGCTTATCCACAATATGCAGATAATCACAGGAAAGGGGAAAGGTGGTTTAATGGATAAAGTCTAGGACTTTGTCATAGTGTCTATATCCTCCTCTGACTTAGCCAGCCCTTGAGCGATTCTGCCCAAATCAGTTGTTATCTAGAAGCATCTTTATCCATATCCCTAGCAGGAGCACTGAAGGTAAATTACCTCCCCGCTTACACGGCAGCTCAGGCCAGGGAAATGCTCGGTGCCTGTGGCCCTGGGACTGCAGGGCACGAGCCCCTGGCTGGGCTGGCAGGAGCAGCAGTGGCCAAACGAGCTCGGCCAGACCCTCTTCTTGCTGCAGATGCAGAGCCCGGTGGCTACTCCATCACCCTCCCAAAACAAAGGTGCTAAGACCCAGACAGCCGACTGCACCTGGGCAGAACCAGCCTACTTGCAGCAGGAATATTAGCTTGTTTGCGGCATTGCTGGAGCCAAAAAAAAGGCAGATTTGGTCTTGGAACCAGATGGGTTACTTGGTTACAAAAATATGGTGTGCATACTCACATAAGCAAAGGCAAAGACCCTTTGCTAGGAGTACAACCTGAGGGATTACAGTCATATAACCAATTTTCTCAAGTGAGGGTCACCTACAGAAAGGTTAAAAACCACTGCCCTACAAAATCGTATCATCTGAGATACCATGTACTAATTATATTTGCTGAAATACATCGCTTAAATATTCATTATCACACTGTATGAGGTGCACTGGCTGCATAAAATAACAGCTAGTCAATGGCAAAAGACATTGCTTTAATAATAATGCTTGCTGTGGATTCAGTGTCCTGGGATACTTCGATATAGGTATATGCGTGTGTGTGTGTATACGTATGCAAAGATAGGCATACTATTTCCACTTTTACATAGTATAAAAATGAGGCAAAGAAAGGTTCAAGAACAGTCTTCTTTCCAATTAAAAATCAATTCATGCACTTCACATCTTTTCCCATCTACTGTTTCATTTAGTTTTCCAATAATGAAATAAATATAAAATGTATTTCAGAGAGATTAAGTGTGTATTTATCTTCTTTAGCTTAGATATATGACTTTTGTCTGAAGAAGGCACTGATGTAAGAAGAACAAAAAAGAACAGAGCACATATCTATTTCTAAGCAATAAAGTTGATTATTACCATCATCATCACCATCACGGAACATTTCAGTGCAGAATGCTAAATGTTGCTCTCTATTCCTGTTTCTGCAGAATGGGAAAGAGTCGAACCCTATCTAGAGGCTTACACAAACCCTCTCCAAAGCTGACACAAGCCCATACATCGAGAATCACAACAAAGAGAAAGTGAAGACGTGCATTTTTCTGAACAACATACAGAAACCTCTGAACAGAACTATTTAGGCCAGCACTGTAAGCCTGGTGACATTTTCCTGATGGGAGTACAGCTTGAAAACTGCTATTTCCCTGCATGGTCCAAGAGGGAGCCTGAAAATTTTCATAGTGACATAAGAATAATTGTCCTGTAATTTCCAATTCATTGTGAGTCTGGAGTCAGGTGCAATAGAAAGTCATCCCCAAAGCTATTACAGCAGTACTTGGATTTTACATACCCCAGTCAGCCAGCACACAAAGCTGCTCTCCAAGGGGGCAAAAGACATGCCAGTCACAGGTGCTCTAATTCACATTATCTTGATTATTTCAGAAACATCACAGAACATATTAGACATTGTTCAAAATAATCTTCTTTTTGTTATACCTAATCTCATTAAAAATTTATACAAGAACAATTCTCTCAAAATAAATTACTGAAAGTAACTGTGTCAGAGAGAAGATCTAATAGGAGGCTGAGACCACAGCAATACATGGGTGAGCTTTTTAGTAAATCAGCCTTCCAGGTACTGCCGATCCTTTAAGGAGAGGACTATCAGCAGAGTAACGATTTTGAATCCTTCTGTTGTTCTAAGAGTCTGTAATATCAAGTTTCACCACTGAGAGGTTTGGCAGCTGAACTGTTAATGAAACTAAATATATTGAACATGGCTTTCAGCATCAAGTAATTTCTCTGTTTCTCAGGCAGAGTTATCATCACTTCCCAGCAGCACTAACTTGTGTCAACTGCTGAATTTTTTTCTTATTCCACCTTATTGCCTTGGGAAGATTCAACATATTGCGTACTGCACACCAGTCTAGAATTTCTTCAGTTCTAGAAAAATACATTAGATTTCATGTTTAAAAGAAATTAAAATATGTTCTATCTTACTACAATGCTCTTCCGTGGGTTTTCAGGATTAGAGCATTTGTTTTTTTCAGAAATATCTACAATATTACCCCTTCAGCTCACAGAAAGCAGGAAAATAATAATTAAATACAGATTTTCCTTTAGGCTGAACCACCTGATAATCAAATAGTGGAAATAACCACTGATACACAAGAACTGTTAACATGAAGACTTACTGACATACACCAGTAAATACAAGGTTTCTGGAGGAGCTTCCTGGGACAACTCAATTTCACAGCTCCTGGGAAGCCAGGTATTTACTATCTGGACCATCTGTTTCCCAACATGTAGAACAGGTAAAAATAATTTGTGTAAACTATAAGGAAAAAGTAAGATGAGTGCTGCATAAAGCTGTAGTGAAGAAAAGCAAACATCATGCAATATATATGTTGCAATGAATCAGACTTTTCAATAGGTTATTTCTCATTTTAAAAGCAGGCAAGATACAAATAAGTACAAGAAAGAAACAAATATTTGTCTGCCTCCAGGGTACCACAAGCTGCAATATACTACATGACTGGCATTTCTTCCATAGGCAGTGGAATTTGCTTTGAATCCTTTATTGGTTGGTACAGGACAAAAAAAAGAGAGGCACAAACCATTCAAATAAGAAGTCTCGTCCAACTCGCCTGACTTTTCAAGGTACCAGAGAGGTTAACTTCAGTTACCATAATAACAGGTTCTAGTATTCAGGAGACAAAACCCTAGGTTAATGAGTAAAAATACAGAGCATCAGAAGGTGGGGCATAAAAGCCCTCACACAGTTTATCACTCAGCAGCAAACGAGCCAACACTAAGCCAGCAGTTCTTATAAAAGTCTTTAATTGGAGTTTTTAGTGTGTGAAGGAAAAAAAACAACCCTCAAACTAACAAAGGACCATACCCCCACAGTCACACATGATAAAACAGAAAAATCAATACAGGAGAATTTCAGCTATGAAAATTACCTGTCTTTGTCACTGGGTGCTGCAGCTGGGCTGGAACTTCTTAAAACATGGAATCTGATATAACCAGCTTTCAGGGGCTCATCCCAGTCCCCATCACCCACTGCCTGGATGCCAGGTGTGTCCCTGGCAAACCACTGTCCTCCTGATGAGGCACCCACTGAGTTTGTGCTGTTCCGCAACCAAATAAATACTCAACTGCTGCTGCATTTACCATGAACACATTTACTGCAAGCTAGAAAAACAGGCTCTAGCTAAGAAGAAATGAAGCAGCCCACTGAACACTTTGACTAGCTGGAGAAGACCAAGTGTTGTCTTATCTAAATAGTATCTTGCAGAACCTTAATCCTCATTAAGATGTTAAAACTCAGTGCAGGTCTCCATTATGTGAGCTCGAAGAGGCTCTTGGAACAAGGCTTTTTTAATATTTTTATTTTTCTATAAAATACACCCGTCTCATCACTTACAGCCAATGAAAAAGAAAACACTGTCACTACTCACCCCCTGGGGCTGCTCACTTATTTGATATCCTCTGTCCAGTCTCCCCAGCCTGCCCCCTGACACCATAATTAGAATGCAACTATAAGCTTTGGGCTGCCACTTGAAATATGCACTGTTCTTACTTCTCCAGAATGGAGAAGGCAATCGAATTTACAAGCTGAAGAGACTGTGTAATCATACTGGCAGACACCAAACACTGAATTGGTCCCACATTACCAGAACACACACAGTGCTGGGAACTGTAATGTCTTTCGGCAAAGCTGCTTGTTCCCAGTGTCAAGGGGAGAGCGAACAGCACAGTCCTACCCCTGATCTATATGACATACGTGTTTGAAAACACAGCTTCGCCCCAGGTACTCAGGTCAACATCATTTTTACCTGCCCTTCTTTGTCTCAAGGCCATGATTTTATTTTTCTGAGAAGACCAGCAATGCAAAGAGACTCAAGTAACAGGAGAGATGCTCAACACATCCAGGCTTTTCTGCAAGGACCTTTTATCGACCACATTTTCCAAGGAACATTCAGAAACTGAGAAGTTAAACTTAAGAAATTCCAAAGTCAAGAGGATTTTTTTTTCCTAAACATCTCTAGTATTTTAAGTAAAAGTTTCATTATATTATTACCCATAAATTAAAATAGTTTTAGCTAGTGGGATACTTACTAGATGTCCCTACTTAACAAGGAATGAATCAAAATCAAATTACTTTAAAAAATAAACCTTATGTATCTAAATTGTTGCTGTTAGATAGCTGTGACTCTCCATGCCGATAACAGTTATTTTACAAATAAAACCAATAATTAAGATATCCATTCATTTTTAGTAGTCTTCTTGCTATTGATATGTGTGAAAGATTTTCATTTACACTCATGTATGAACTCAGACAATTTCACTAATGGGGAAATTTATTCTGATAACAAAAAAATCAAACTGCACCTTCAGAAGGGTATCACAGGTGGGCATGTGCATATGGCACCTGGATCAGGAATAAGTATTATCTTTTATGAAACACAACTCTCAAAAATTAGGGTTTCCTTTAACACAGTCACAAA
This sequence comes from Tringa solitaria, assembly GCA_026413425.1. Classification (NCBI taxonomy): domain Eukaryota; kingdom Metazoa; phylum Chordata; class Aves; order Charadriiformes; family Scolopacidae; genus Tringa; species Tringa solitaria. The sequence goes on from JAOXJM010000052.1 coordinate 34,226,079, forward strand.
GGCAGATGGATGCCCTAATAGCAAAGATTTTATTTTAAATTAGTGTTTCTGAACGAGACCTTCACAAACATGAGAAGGCAGAAGTGATGTTGAACTGAACAGTAAAACATGGTAAAGAAAGTGACCGTAAAACCCAGTAACTTTGGAGTTTTTATCTGTCAAAACTGCTTGTAGTAAACATTACACACACTGAACTGATCAATGCCAACAACCACAAAGTAGTAAGAATGGTAATAAAATTACCTGCTGCATGTTTTGGGGTGTTTTTTGAGGTGATTCGTAAATGAAGCCTCCTACGGTAAGGATGTGATTAGAATTTTACAGGCACATAAAGTGAAACACAGAGAGTAATGAATTAATATTGAATCGTGTGACCAAATCCTAGCCCTCTTGTTTCATCCTGGTCTTTTTCTTCTTACAACAGGCCTTCCTCCTCTGGCACACAGTGGTCTGGCATACTGCTTTCTCCAGTGAACAAAGTAAAACGAATGAAAACTTATCCCAGTGCGTGCAAACAGAAAGTAACCCACACAGTGGGACAAGAGGCTGAAGAGCAGCCCCATGGAAAGAGATTTGGGTTTTGGGTTGATGGCAAGTTGAACGTGAGTCAACAGCGTGCCCTGGTAGCCCAAAGGGCCAGCTGTGTCCTGGGGTGAATCAAGCATGGCATCAATAGCTGGCATCAACTGTCCCACTCAACACTGCACTGGTGCAGCTCCACCTCGAGCACTGTGTGCAGTTTGGGGCACCTCAATCTAAGAAGGACATCAAACTATTAGAGTGCATCCAAAGAAGGGTGACCAAGATGGTGAAAGGCCTAAAGGGGAAGACTTACAGGAGTGGCTGAGGTGACTTGGCTTGTTCAGCCTGAAGAAGGCCGACGGGTGATCTCATGGCAGTCTACACCTTCCTCAAGGCGGGCAGCAGAAGGGAAGCTGCTGATCTCCTCTCTCTGGTGACCAGCAACAGGACACAGGGAAATGGAATGAAGCCACTTCAGGGGAAGCTCAGATTGGACAGTAGGAAAAGACCACTGAGAGGATGGTGGGTCACTGGAACAGGCTCCCCAGGGAAGTGGCCATTGCACCAAGCCTGTCAGAGTTCAGGGAGTGTCTGGACGACGTTCTTCGTCATATGGTTCAGTTTTAGGTAGTCCAGTAGTCCTGCAAGGAGCAGGGAGTTGGGGACTCGATGATCTTTCAGGTCCCTTCCAACTTGAGATATTCTTCTAAATTTAACTATTATCTCAAACAGTTTTAGTTTTTTTTTTTTTTTCATGCAGAATATTTGAATAATGTATTTACGTAAGAAGAAAAAAATGAGAACCTCTACACTGGATAAAGATCCAGAAATGCAATGTACTTCTGCCTGACCTCTTAGTTAGTGTTAAAAAAATAACAACAAAACAATCCAAACAAAAAATCCACAGCTGATCATAGATTTTCCAAATGATACATAATACAAGTCCTACCCATTGAAGAGGATCACATTTTTAAGCTAATGTCTAATTAGTACATTTTTACAAAAATGTAAAGACCAAAAGCTATCCTCTACAGGGCATGCAAGTCAATCATCGTTACAGCTTAAAGACTGTTCCATGCATATTATCTGCATCATAAAAGAGTAGTCTGGAATAAAACCCAAACTACACATCTGTGTGGGATGCTGATAGACATCTTTATACGGTTTCACTCTTTCAATTTACTTGCATATTGTTTGATACAAGCTCAGGGACAAGCTGTGCCATGAACAGAGGGGAAGAGAACTCTCTGTTGCTGTACGTTGCCTTTTTATTAACTGGGACTCCACAAAACTCTAAATCTATAAAATGCTCAAGAAAAAATTATTAAATTATTCATCAGTGATAAGACAATTAAGAAGCAAACTAAGGAGCAAGTGGAAGCTTGGTCCTGAGGGAGAACAGCTGGTCCTCTCATTAAAAGTACGTTTTGGCAGCAAAGAACCTTCTGAACTGAGGGAACCTGCTGCTAAAGCAGCCTTGGAGTCAAATTTGAGAGCAAGTGACAAAGACAGACTGGTGTGAAGAGAAAGGTGGGTGTCTCTGGGCATGGCTGCGTGGCTGAAGCAAGCCACATACCCCTTGCTTTTGGCAAAAAGCTGCTGTGACTTTACTGCACTTTGGAGCCACAGCATTGGATGGTGGCTGCCGCAGCCACTGGGCAACTTTGTGCTGCCACGCAAAACTACACTGAAGTAAGCTTAACACTCAAGGAAAGCTGTTATTTGTACTGAATAAATCCTTAGCCGTGCATGGAATCAAGTGGTGAGGTCGGTGTCCAAGTCACTGAATCACCCTGTGCACGGATGGGTGATTCCTTCTTTATCAAACAGGAAAGCATGCTGCAGACCCTGAAGTGGTATCGGGTGGGTAAACACAGGAAAGTTTCATGACCAGCCTGAGATCTTCCCAGGACCATGTACCACCGACGTGCTGAATATGATCATTGTCCATCTGCACAGCACACAACCACCCATGGCCAGGAAGGGGTATTCCACCTTTGCAGTGGCGATGGTGGAGGTGCTATTGGAAAGAAAAAAGGAACTGTACGATGTCAGTGACATGGAAAGCCTTTCAGAGGTGGAAAAGAGAAGGAAAAGGATAAAGAAAGGGAAGAAAAGACAGCACTTGGCGCAATGCCTTTCATGGAGTGAAAGAGCCCATGCAAGCACAGCACCATCCTGCCCTAACAGACAGGCTCATAATGCCAGAGCTCTGAAGGTGTCTGAAAAACTCCTCTTTAAATGCCATTGCTCCATTCCTTCTCATCCCTCTCTTTCTGCTACAGATTAGCTTTAGCCTGTGGTTTTTTTCATACTTTCCTTTTGTAGTTTTTATTTCTTTTCCTGTCCTGCCATCTTTGCAATAGTTCAGCAGATTTACCCCTCGGCTCATCATCTCTTACAATCTATCCTCCAAGATAATCCCTCTTAAAATCTTAGTGAAAAAAAAAAAACCAACAACAAACCATCTCTCACTCACAGCATCGCAAAGGACTTATAATTCATATGATTCCATTGCTGAAAGACGTAGTTGGTGACGAGCATGATTTGTGTTCTTTAAAGACAGTATCCTTAAACATGTCTACAGCAAAAAAGCCTTTCTGTAGCATCCACTGAAATACAAAATTTCCACTTACTGGCACACCTTGTTCTATATATTTGTCCTAAAGTTTGAGAAACTTTTTCAAATAACATAAAGGTCCATAATTTTTAGATGAAATAAAAATGCAAAATCAGATGCTTCATCTTAATTTCGTACAATCTTACTTCCTAGTTAGATGAAACATTAAGAATTTTCCTCCCTAAGTGCCATGCTCTTCTCTCCCACATTTCCCCATGCGTGTAGAGTATCTTTACAGCTGAAAGTACTAAGACACAACAGTTTTTTTCCTAAGCAAATAGTTCTGCTTAAAATTGTTACTCCAGTTCTTGCATAAGATTCAAACATCTTGCATAACTGGCAGGAATTCTGACATCTCTACATAGCATCAAATTAGTCTCAGGCTGTTTCAAAACCTGATTCGTGATATGAAATATAACAATTTGCACTCCAGTCTTTCTGCAACTATTTGTTCACTTGGGTCAGGTGGCAAAATAAACATTTTAGCCTTTCCTACTGCTCCAGATATGTCATACCAAAGCAGGTTTTGCATAAAAAGAAATGGCATGCTACTATCTTCGTAACATTTTTAGGGCCTTAGTTATAAATACTTCAGTGATGCTCTAGACAGGAACTCAAGCGATGCAGATTTCAGCTCTTCACATGAACAGCAGGAAGAGTTACAGATTCAGTTTGAATCGGTCCTACACTAATTTACTCTAGATGATCAAAGAAAAAGGAAGCATAGGCAAAGCTGAATTTCTAAAGTGACGGAATTTATACATATCGAGTTTAAAATTCATTAGGTACACATGGTTATCTCAGCACATACAGGTGCTGGGTATTCAGGAATATGCAGGACAACACCCGGCTGTACAGAAACGATCCCCAAAATACAACCATGATTCCTATCTGCTCAGGAATGGACGGCAGCACGGGAAACAAATGGAGAGGGACTCTTTATCAGGGAGTGGAGCGATAGGACAAGGGGCAATGGTTTTAAGCTGAAAGAGGGAAGATTTAGATTAGATATTTGGAAAAAATTCTTTCCTGTGAGGGTGGTGAGACACTGGAACAGGTTGCCCTGAGAAGCTGTGGCTGCCCCATCCCTGGAGGTGTTCAAGGCCAGGCTGGATGGGGCTTTGAGCAACCTGGTATGGTAGGAGGTGTCCCTGCCCATGGCAGGAAGGGTGGAACTCGATCTTTAAGGTCCCTTCCAACCAAACCCTTTCTATTATTCGATGAGAAATGCTGCTGGCCCTGAGCTGGGTGCCCAGCAGAGCTGCTGTGCCGAGCAGCAGGGCTGGGGTTGCCAGGGCAGGCATACCCCTGGGTTTGGCCAGTGCTGGCCCTGCTGGCCCAGAGCCACAGAGACAAGAGGGGAGACCAGAGGAGTCAGCAGGGACATTGCTGGGAGAAGGAGGAGAGGAATGGGGTGGCAAAGGCCTCCCTGAGGCACCGAATGCTGCACCCTTCCTAGGGTGCTGCCAGGAGCTGGGGAACCAGGAGAGCAGAGCAGGCACCCTGGAAAAGGAGGGAAAGAAAACGGCTCAGAGCTCCTCCAAGACAGTCTGTGTCTCTCTTCAGGCAAGATTCAGGGTAAATTAAAAGTGAGAGAAACAACCAGGAGAGCTGTCAAGGTTGGGACAGAGGAATTGCACCGGCAGGAGGAATGCGATATTGCGCAGGGTAAATAACTGCAGCCTTTAGACAGATCCATACAGCTGTATCACGTACACCTACATCACACACTGTTGACACACCTATACCTGTAATTACTTAGAAATACACACCTCTGTGTTATTGATTAGTGCTACACATGTGCAGCACTATGCATAGTGTACACCTTTTCCCTTAGTCCTGGTAATATTACCTTGCTTCCCAATTCAGAGATGTTACTGGGAAGTCCTCTGACATTCATCACTTAAACCTCAGTACTATTTCAGAGGGTTTTAAAAATAGGGAGCCAATGGCTACACAGCTGTAGAACAGTAAATTAAAAAAAGATACTTTCATGGACATGTAATTATTCTTTCAACACTGTAGCTTTTGCAAAACTAACTTATTTTTCTTTCCCAAGAAGGAGCAGTTTTTTCCAAAAATGTTTCTGCTAAGGAAAAAAAACAAGTCTATGATTTTTAATCCATGTTAAAGAAATTACTCTAATCCTGTCACTTAGACATACCATTTGAAGGGTCAACCTCACCTAGGGCAAAGACTGGTAAAAGAATTATTTTAACCCCAACACTACAAAATACCATCCTAGAAGTCAATCCTATTCAAGGCAAGCAATGACAAGACAAAATTGATACTTTTATATATTCTATACTCTTCAAAAAAATAGATTGTCATTTCCTAAGCTAATATAAACAGATCTGTCTCTTCTTTACGCATTAACAATTAATATGGATCCTGCTTATAGACATCTGTAATGCTTTGAGCTGTATTTATGGTGTGGTAACTGTGTCATTTTGAGACACAGTGCACCAGGATGATAGAAAGACATAGCTGAACTGTTCACTCATGATCCTATCTAAGGGACAACACTGTTATCTTGTTACAAAATACTGCCCCAAGCAATGAAAAGTTTCATAAATCTTTTTCTACCAGACTTGTCAGGTTCTATTTTTGCCTGTGGCTGAATGTGATTATAATCTCTTTTCACCATACAAGAAAACAAAGTGATCTAGAATATAATGACTGGGGAACGTTTTGGAGCCCTCCTGAGCTGCAGGATATTTCCAGCTGCTCGCGTAGCTGATAACGGACTTAATAGAGCTAATGATTTCTAATACCACTAACACAAGGCTATTTTCACAGTGGGTAAATAATGACTCTTTTGTTTTGGAAATAGTTAAAGAGTCATGTAGATGTTTGATAAGTACATGATACAGTATAAATGCAGCAATATTTGGGTAACTAATGGTAGATTAGAACATAGCTAGAAGATAATATACTCTTTTGTTTCCTTTTAAGAACCTAAAAGTTTATAACCCCGTTAACACTACTGTGACAGTGAGGAGATTTCACTGTCAACAATTACAAGTAATGTTTTAATCTAAGCATAAAAATGCATTCATTTGTTTCAGTGCACGGTATCTTTGTTTTTATGTTGGTAATTAATATTACGAATCTTCACTAGAAATAAAATAAAAACTAATTGGATAGTAAAAGAAATTTTCTTGAGGGTTGAATGCAAAAACTGCATTGATGGGGCAAACTATGAATACCACATATGCCTGCAGTATTTTACTTGATCACGACTGCACATTTGTGATGAGGATTAACAACATTTACTTAGTTTCCTCCTTTCCCGGTGTGTAATCTCTTTTCCCCATTCAAAGGCATGTGTTCCCACCAGGGAGAACTCCACTCTGCAAGCTACTGCATTCCTTCCAGTTTTTTTTTTGTACGACATTATATCTTAAAAATTCCCTGTGGTAAAAATGTATTTCTCCTTCCCTCTCCTCCTCCCTTCCAGAAGTTACATACCTATCTATCTATGTTGCATATGTATTTTTTTCCTTAAAGATGTTATTTCACATTAAGTTCATGGTAGCTGTAAGAACCGTTTGGGACTCCTACCCTAACTCACTGCAGTTCTCTTCAGACCCAGCCTTTCATGCCCCCCCCTACCATTTTAGAATCATAGAATAGAATCATAGAATGGTTAGAGTTGGAAGGGACCTTAAAGAT
>JAOXJM010000052.1:34250994-34265908 GCA_026413425.1 Tringa solitaria
ATTTCCTGAAACCTTCACTATGCGGTTATAATTCTATGCAAATTCCTGATGAATTGATTAGCCCAATAATGCCTATGTGAGGCATAACAATTCTCCGTAATGACATAGCAGAGCAAAATGTTGCTCTGAGCCACTGATATTTAAGTACTCCCAAAGTGAGTACCAATGGCTTTTTTGGAGCTCTTCCAGTAGTTAAAAAAAGCAACCTAACTTTATTATTATTAAAAGCAACAGCATTATGTTTCTTTCACTTGTCTCATCTTTGTCAAAACTCAAATTTTTCTTTTTTCCTGGTGATTCAATTTTTATCAATATCGAATGTCAAATGTCTCATGAAAAGGATTTAACAGAGACAAATAAAAGTGCAGGAACCTGAAGTTTGATTCTAAATTCAAAAACTTATTCACAATACTGTCTCTATGTCTTGATTAAATATAGGATGTTTGCAGTGGACCAGCCAATAAATCACTACTATTTTAACCTTGATATGTATTCTTTCTTAAAAATCATGCAAGTAAGCTTTTAACACTTTCAGCTAAAGAACTGTGGCATTAAAAATTCTCCAAAAATCCTAATGTTTCCATCAAGACAGCATAAAAACTATCCATATTCTGATATGGATCACTTGTATCAGGAGTTTTAATATCCTTATTTCGAATTGTTTAGCTATGAAGATTCAGCTATAGAGAACATTATATTGTTGGTTTACATTTCGCATCTGTGAAACAGAGATTGCCACATGAAAAAGTGCTGAAGTAGCACTAGGCATTGAGTTAGTGGCTCAAACAAGATTTAAGAAAAAATAAAGCAGGAAACCAGTCTCATTATTTGAATTTTGATGAATAGGGCAAACAAGGAATCATTAGAGAGTCTTTAACCACCATCTAATAACACAGATTAATAAAAAGCAGCTGAGAGAGTACTAAGAAAAACACATTAATTTTATGAAGCCTTTCACAGCAGACTGATTTGTACCACAGGTTGTTCCATGTTTGAGCAACTTTCTCTCTAAAACATTCTCCACTGCCATGAAGTTTACTCACGAGAATATTTAGCAGCATTCACATATTCATAGAATCATAGGTTAGAGTTGGAAGAGACCTTAAAGATCATCGAGTTCCAAGTCCCCTGCCCTGGGCAGGGACAGGTCCCACTAAACCAGGCCATTCAAAGCCCCATCCAGCCTGGCCTTGAACACTTCCAGGGATAGGGCATCCACAACTTCTCTGGGCAACCTAGGCCAGTGTGTCATCTCCCTCTCAGTAAGGAATTTCTTCCTAATACCTGATCTAAATCTATGCTCTTTCAGTTTAAAACTGTTACCTCTTGTCCTATGGCTCCACTCCCTGATCAAGAGTCCCTCCCCAGCTTTCCTGTAGCCCCCTTGAGGTTCTAAGGGGCTATAAGGTCTCCCCAGAGCTTTCTCTTCTCCAGGATGCCAACTTCCTCCACCTATCTTCATATTTTTCTTATACTATTCAGTTAGCAATGTCTCATATTTTCAACAGATTTCAAAATGCAAACTGAAGGTAGAGAAAGGATCAAATTGTACGAAAATATGTATGTACTTTCATAGAGAACTTGGCAATTTTTATAGGAATGCAGTGGCCAGGCAAGCTGAAAATTCCTCTCTCGTGGCTTGGTCACTTTGGGAAGTCCTACCTGCTTCCCATCTATGACATTTGCTCTGTCTTTTCTTTGCAGTGAGGCAATAAAAACTTTTATCTGAAAAAAGGAACAGGAGTCTAACAGTTGCTCAGATTGAAGACTAATGGGGGAAGATACAGAGGGTTTTGGTGTTGGGAAACACAGGGGGAATGTAGAAAAACTATAGAGAGAATGCTTTCTTTTCTGTTTATTTATATTTTTCCATTCTTTGATAACACTATGCTTAAATCAAAATCTTAAATGATATTATTTCACTACAGTTTTTCTCAAACTTTTTAGATGCTTTCTCATAAAACTACCTGAGAGGATTTTTTTGAGAACTAGAAATAATTAAAATTTTGCACACACTGAAGCCTAATGGTGATATTGCTGTAGATCCTTTTAATATTTTTAATAAGTCAGTGTGCTAGAGCACTAACTCCTGAAAAGAACCAACTGCAATGTATTTTTTTTGTCAAATGAACCTAATAGTTATTAAGAAACAGTTCAAAATTCAGGTTCCCAGAGAGACAGCTAAAAAAAGCCCCAAACCTAACGAAAATCCAAACCCAAACCACATCCAGCCTCCCATCCAACCAAACAAAACCCAACCAGAGAGAGAAACAACATCAAACCAGAGATCCAGAAACCTAATTTGGGCCTGCAGACCCCTTAGGAATTTGAAAATTTGAATTGAATCTGCCTGTCATATAAAGAAAATACCATTCTACAAACCAACCTAACCTATCCTATGAAGGAACTGGTCCAGCAGGATCCACCAGTACTAATTTCCTGAAGGAAATTTAAATGTTAAATATTAAGAAGTTGCTATCATCTGAACTAAGCTTGACTGAACAGTTCCGTGTTCCCCAGAAGAGTCAGCTGCACTGTTGGGGTTCTGGGTCTCAATAAGCAATCGCTGTAGCTTCCCAGAATAAACCTGCCACGATAAAGAGCTGTGAAACAGTACCAGTTGCTTTCTGACAGCAGGATATTAATGGAAATTGTCCCAAAAAAAGAAAATGAAACAAGACTCTCTAATGCATTTGCGTTTCTGGCATGATCTCAGAGGAATTGAAGAATGAAGACTGTGGAATCTTTCCAGCTGTCAACAATAAAAAAGAAAAGAAAGAAAAAGCAAGATATCGAGAAGAAATGATGTGTGGTTGGAAATACAAGTGAAGAAATAAGTTTTGTGGGCAGCTATATACTTCTGAATGACAATTTCTAGTGATTTGTATTATATAACTTTTTTTTTCTGTAAATGATTTGGAAGAAACGGCTGAGCTACCTGTGTAGATGGATTGGGCTTCAGTTGCTGACAGCATGCTTTTAAAAGTTTGGTTTCTAGCCAGTCTCTTGAGTCTTTTCCTCAGATGAGTTTTGTTAAGTGCGGTCCCTCACCAGCCTTTCTGCATTACCAGAGCCACCAGTTCTCCGTCTACTCATACACATCGGTCTCCACAATCTCATCACGCTTTCAAGTCACAGTCTGAAATTGGAAACTTGAAGTCTTGGAAATTCCTCCTTTCCTTCAAGGCAGGCTGTTTTTCCCTGTGCCCCCTTCTCCAGCTGCATAAAGCACTCACAAGTATAATTGACTAGCCTTACCATGTCTACTAAATTCATGAATTTCATAATAAATAGCTATTTTTAACTGGTTTCTGCCCAGTGTCTGCTTCAGACCACAAGAGGACAAACTATTCATGAACATCTAATTAAATTTTGTTACATTTTGAACTAGAAAAGATAGGGGAGGAAGGGAGAAAAGATTTGAAAAATGCAGAAATGTCCAATTAAAGCAATAATTATTTCATTTTTGAAACGCTAACCCATTTCATTGGGAAGATTTTTAAGCAAATATTTTCACCTTTCATTTTAAAGATTTGCTTCTGTTGTTCTTATTGTAACCTCCACTGAAAATAAGTTAAAAGGTTGAAACTTAAAATGGAAAAAAACAAACCCACATTTTGGTTTAGATTGAATGAATTCATATTGTTCCTCCTAACCAAATTTGCAAATTGAAGAAGTCCAAATTTCTGCTTTCATTCCACATAAGTCTTACCAGTTGCTTTTGTTTGTTTTGCCTCCACATTACTCCCTTTTGCTTTTTGTAGCAAGTTTTCAGCTACCCTGGAAATGAAGGTGCCAGGAGTTGATGAAACTTGCATTGCAGGGTCACTAAGGATTTATATGCACACCCAAACCATCCTAGTCCCAGTTCTCATTCTCACCACTTGATAGAATAATTGAAAGCCATCGTTTACCACTTGAGGTCTAACTCCCCAAGCCCCTTTCTCTTGACTTTGTAAAATTGTGTTTTCAGAAACCTGGAGCTCACAAACTTAGGAAGATTTTACATCTTTTATGTTTGCTAGTCCCTATAATTGACAGATTTGTGTCAAGTGAAACAATTATCCACCTGTTCGTGGGAACATATATTAACAGGCATGCTCAAACACTATGTTTTGTTAGGCAGAACATTTCACACTTCATTACAGGGTGTATTAACTGAGAAGTGAGCTTGGTGTTTGGTATGCAAAAAGTGATTTGTAAAACCCAAAATAATTTCCATGTCCCATACATTACAGATTTCATTAATCCACTGTGCAATATTAAAGTCTAGATTTCTCAGTTCTCCCCAGATCATGTGAATTAGCAGCTAGGACTTCCCATTTTATGATTACTAATAACTGTCCCCCAGGTTTAGAGATTCAAGGCCAAGAATGATGTCTCCCAATAACCGGGTCATAAATCTTTTTCTTATGGAGTGCTAAGACAATACTGAACTTTCCTCTTGTTTTAACAAATGGAAGTTTTGGGGCATGGTAGTTCAGGGTAAGCCAGTCCCTTTTGGTAGATTTTGAAAGATTTAGCAGCAGAGAAAGACTCCCTGGCTTTTAGGGTTTTGGTATATATGGGCTTCTATACCCACACATTGCTTTTTAACATTTATAAAAGGTCACAGTCATTTTCTACAGTGTTCTAGTTAATGCTCCTGAATTAACAGAGCATCATGGACAAGAAGCCTTCTCAAAACAGTACAACTTCTATAGCAAGTTGCCAATTCTCTTTCCATTTGCTTTACTATTTTTTTCAGATCCCAGATATGCAAGGTAAGTACCAGCTATCACTATAACCATAAAGATGCCATTATGTTTCTGCTTGTATGTACGTATTTATTTATTGCACAAATCATTAGACCTGACCTGAATAAAAGGAGTGAAAAGCTCAATTACTGAAAATCACACTGTTACAGCCCTATGATATCCAACACAAATGCATTAAATAGAAAAGAACTATTGTAAAGGAGCAACATGTAAGGCAATACCTTGGTGGGGTGAGGCAGGGGCTAAAGGAGAGCTGAATGACAAACAGCACCCTGCCTAGATGGAAAAGGTCACTGCCATAAAAGCAACCTAGGGAACTGGGAGCAAGTGCAGCATCGCTACAGATGGGAAGAAAACACAGAATCCAAACAAATGGAACAGCGAAAGATGCAATTTCATTCACGTGTGAATGCCACAGATTGAGTTGTGGAAACATTTGGGGAGCTGACAAAATGGAACAGGATTCCCTCTATGCCTTGATGTCAGGATATATGAAAAAGTAAACATTTCCACAGTCCAGTAATTAAGTTTTACAAGCATTCAAAGTCCTCAGCTTTTCTGTGTAAGAAATTACATAGATTTGCAACGTAATAAAGAAGGCAGTATTATTTGGTTGATTAGCTTATATGATAAAAATAACACCTCATCTGCAGTTTTAGTATGCAATTATTACAAACAACAAACAACATAGGAATTACAAGCAACAAACACACTGGTCAGTTCAAGACTTTCACTCCAACTCTTTCAGCTCCCGAGTCTGGAGAGCAGTGTAAGCCAGTTATCCACGGGCAAGATCAGGACAGACAGGATGCACGTAAAGCGCATCCCCGCAGACCATCTCCAGGCCGAAACGCCACGCTCTGAATGCATCCCACCATCAAACGCTCTGAACGTTTACCTCCCCTCCCAACATAAACCCATGACGTGCACCCCCCTCATGCTCTCTCTACAGGAAGCATTTCTAAATGTGCACCAAAATAAAGCAGCTTTTTAGTGGAGGAACCACATACTTTTATTACATTCCCACTGTAACAGTGGTTGTACAAGGTTGCTGCTAAAGTTAAAATTGTAAGAAAGACAAAATCCTGGTCTACAGAAGCATTCATCAGCAAAAGCCAGCAGAAAATGCAGTGATGCAAGCAAAGAAGTTCTCTTTACAATATGGCTTTATCCATTTCATGAATTGGATCAGGAAGCAAGAGGAGAGCACATTTTGCTTGGGTGAGCTGTGTTTTCAGTGGAGGCTTTTGTCAATAAAGCTCTGTGTGAAAACCCTTTTTGTGTACAGATGCCCAGAGGGCAACAGGGCTGTTACAGGTAAACAGGAAAAATATTCAGAATATAACGATGGGAGTTCAGATTTCTTTCTGTTTATGCTGAAGGGATATAAACTGTCAGGCAAAGAGTCAGGCATGAATGGGGAAAAAAATTGAGAATAATTAATAACCACTGAGCGGTTTCTCCAAGCCATGTGGCGAGCTCTCCATCTCTTGCAGTTTTTCGAGTAAGACTGAACATCTTCTAAATGAAAAGTCCTAATTTCTATTGATTGAATCATGCTTTATATGAAGATAAATTCAGTTTCTAGAGATGTTAATGTGATCAATAGATGACATATATCTACAGAGTTGCCTGATAAGATGCTAATATTTATAAGCATATTATAAATAAGTATTAAGTAACTGTAAATCGATTTAAGTATTTCTATAACCAGGAATAATAAGTAAGCACTAGATAAATGAATAATTTACCATTTAAATAAAGCAGAAGTGGATAGCTTTGTCTTATCAAAATCAGGAAATCCATAGGAGAAGATACTGAATCAGATGAAAAGTGTCTCCTTGCCTTCAAGCAGTTGTAACAGCCCTTACTTGGATTTATAGGGAGAAATAATTAAGTTATAAGAATTTTTATTATTACAAAACCAACCAACCAAACAGAAACCAAACCACGGGAACTTCCTGTGCACAGATATTGCAAAGAATTCTGAAAAAAAATTTATCCTAAATTTTAGGTTCTCGATTTTATAATCTGTGAAGTGCACGTGGTTTATAAATGCTTGACTCTTTATTTTTAATCAGCTACCAAATTGTGTTGGTGACAGTTAAAAGCATGAAATGTTTTCAAAATGTTACATTTCCATGTAAACAGCTGCAGCACCCACTACAGAAGTTGTCAGGACTATGCCACTGCTGATGAAAAAGGAGGTGTAGCCCAGAAGATTCAAATCACTGTATCAGAAGACAAAATCCTTAGAGAGCCTGAGAAATTCTTTCCATAGAGCACAACTTACAGCAGGGAGCATTAGTGAGGAAAATTTAAGGCTTTTCTAAACACAAAGGAAAACCACAGAAACAGCATCTGGACTCAGCATATGAAAGAAAAGGAAAAAAACCCACAACATGAAAAAGAGTTATTCTGCTTGTAATTGTAATATCCCCAATGCCTTTCAGTTTTCAAGCAATGTACCAGGTCTAGGCACCCATTTTCTTGGCACAACAGCATAGAGCAATAATATGTAGCCTTTACATTTCAAATGCATGACATTTATTGGTGATATCAAACCAGCTGCTAAGAGACAAAATAAGGGTTGGCAATGAAAAAACCCAGGGCCTGACTGGGCATAGTAACTAAGTTGTTTCCCAGCCACTGTGGTAGATATCGGAAAAGAGCAGAGTAACATGCTGGAGAAATGGAACCTTGGGAAGTTGGTACAAAAGCAGCTAAGAAAAATCTCTGCAGCTCTCAAAACCATGGTGAGCTTAAGAAAAATACAGAAGCAACAGAATTAGAATGTGTTCTCAATTCTACAGCTTTTTGTAATGCATTATCATTTTTATTACTGTAGAACCTTCTGTTACGATTATGAATTCATAAATTAATAAATACAATGTTTCTGCAATATCTTAATATCTAGAATCACGTCTTCTGGCTGAAATTCAGACATCTGCTGGCATTGTCAACATATGCTACACGGATTAGCAGCAGCAATAATATCAGTAATAGTTGCAGCAACATGGAGATAATACTTAAGAAAAAGTACACCCTTCAGTTTCAATGGGAAAACACTGTTCATGCTGTTCCCTCCATTTCTAATTCCAGTCCAAAGCTCTAAAATTAGCCCTAGCGCTCCAGAGATGCAACAGAATTAGAATGTGACTGGCCATTAAGGATTTAGAGAATTTAAGTATTAAAAACAAAATGGGGGGGAAAGTATCTAGTTAAAGACCTTGCTAGTAAATCCATACACTGTTTAAAACAATATGCATAGAAAAAGATTATGGCTTAGAACCCCAAAGCTAGGAGCCACACTTCATAGCATAAACACTAGAAACCAAGAGGTTTTTGTTTCTATTCAGTCTTACCTTCCATAATACTGGAATCCTGATTGGACATTGTCACCTGCTGAAGAGAAGTCTTTGAGAAATACAGAGTGTTCTACGCTCTTCAGCTACATTAAGCATTAAGGAAAGGATTCTTCAAATTAGCATTGCTTTCTTACACTTCTGGGGCAGCGCGTAACAGCCATGGGTGCCAAGGTAGAAAAAAGCTTATACCACTGAAATTCTCAATAACAACAACAGTGGATCCAGAAACAAACAAACATACTTTCCTCTAAATTTGCAAATAGAAATTAAAATGATCAATCCTGCAACTCTTCTTTTGCATTGTTGTAAAATGTCATCAGGAAAAAAAAATTGATTATAGTATTTCCCTGTGAATATATTGAATAGGAAGCACTGTTTCTCAACATAATTGTGTATACAGATGTAACACAGGGCTGCCTTTCGGAGGCAGACACAATCATAATTTAGAAAAACCAGCACTGGAACTTTAACAGTTCCTCTAGCAACCCAGCAATTGGGTAACATGCTGGGACAGCTATGCATGCCTAGGTTTCTTATCTACAGTTTAAACCCATGTCTTTCTAGCAATGAGATGAAGGTGCTACCCACTGACATATCCAAACTCTTTTATTTAGTGTCTTCAGTAAGCCAAAGTCAACCCTTTATGAGGGAAAAAAAAGAGTTATGGATTCTAGATTTTTGTCACTGCTTTATTTTCTATCATGTATGTCGGCAGATACAGAAACTACTTTCTTCATTTGGTAGGGGGTGGCACTTAATCATCTGAAGGAGATGTAATTCTTTTTCTGTAGGATTCATTTATTTGTTATAGATCGCTATCTTCTGTATGGGTTTGCATTATACACTAGAAACTGGAAACATCTGTTTATTTCATACCAGATTGTAGAGGGTTATAAAACACACTTCCAAGCACTCCCAGCAGAGGATCTCAAATAAGACCTCCAGCTACAGTGCATTAATGAAAATTCTGGCTTCCTTCAGAAAAAAAAAATTACATTCTAGATTAAACTGCAAGGAGATAGTGATAATTATACATTAATAATTATGAAATCCTATAGACAGGTAATATCTGTTGAATGCAGGAGATGCTTTCAGATATTTATACAGAATATAACGAATATTGATATTATACATAGTAAATTAACACAAACTACAGTCACAAGCATAAAGAGTCATATTCTTTATTTCAACTCTAACTCACAGGTAACACTAAACAGTAACAATTATTTTACTCAAACCAACCTATTTCTCCATTCCCCTCTCCTTGCTGCCAATAACTGCTTGTGAAAAAAATCAAAGCAAACCCTATCTTCTAAGCAGCGTCCAACCTATTCTGTGGGCAAATACTTTTTGCTGAGCCAACTGCTCTGTGTTACTGTCTCTGAGACAGAAAGACATGTTAACACTGAGTCCTGGTCTCAGCTGGGATAGAGTTAATTTTATTTCTAGTGGCTTCAGTGTTTCAGATTTGGTATGAAAGCAATGTCAATGCATATTGTTTTAGCTGTTGCCAGGTGATGTTTATATTAGTCAAGGACTTTTTTCAGCTTCCCATAGAAGCTGAGAGGGAACACAGACAGAACAAGCTGGCCAAAGGAATAGTCCATACCATAGATGGTCATAGTATATAAATGGGGGTTGGCCAGGGGCAGGAATCCGCAATCACTGCTCGGGACGGGCTAAGCAACCGATTCACCAGCTGGTGAGTAACACAACTTATGTTGTATTACTTTATTTTGTATATTCTTTAACCATCATTATCATTATTATTATTATTATTATCATTATCAACATTGTGTTTTTGTTCTATTAAACTGTCTCTATCTCAACCCAAAACGTGGGTTTTTTTTCCCTTTCCCCCTCTTTTCTACCTTTTCTTCCCCGCCTTCTGGGAAGGGGGAGGAGAACCGAGTGAGTGGCTGCGTAGCCCTGGGTGCCAGCTGGGGTTAAACCACGACGCGCTGAAAAACTGCACATGATCTCCCTTCCAGTTAAGTTCAGTAACTTATTGGGAATTTTCACAATATCTAATGCACAGTCTAGAATTTTCCCAAAATCAAAATACTGTGAAAATAACTCTCTATTTTCTTTCTAATTGCTGGAATAGTTGAAGATGAGGAATGTATCCAATTATGGATCCATTAAACCAAAAACTATTGTGCAAGAAGGTATATCTGAGGTGTTTTACTCAGGTAAAAAATCAAACAAATACAAAACCAAACAATTTTTTCTGTTGGGATTCCAAAACTTGGTTTAATAGGAATAAATGTTATATAAAAAAAGTAAAGGCAAAGCTGCTGACAACAAAACCCTTATCTTTTTTTCTATGTAAGATTGAAAAACAGCCTGTTATGTTATATTATGATTGAAGCCATTAAAATGGCATTCCAAAAAGATGAGCCACGTTATATTACAAGAAAGAAGATACATACAATATATACAGGAAGAAGAAATAAACCTATTCCTACTCTTATCTGTAAGAAACCATCCTAGAAAATGGTGTGACAGGAACTGACCTTCTTTTAAAACGGGGAAAAAAAAAACCCACTAACTTTTCATGGATAAAAGGTCTCATTTCCTTCTATAATATTTGTGGGTTTCAAAATATTATCAGCAGGTGCTCCAGATTTCAAAAACCTCTTGTCCTTCATCACTTATAATTGTGCTGCATATTATATTAAGAAATACAAGCAGAGGAATGTAGGTGATGGGAGTTCAATTAAAACCAGCATAATATCTGTTGCATAGAAAATGATTCTGCAACTGAAATCAGGTTCTAATGAGAGAAAAAAGGAATAAATTTTCACATATTTTTAATTACATAGAATTTCCTCAAACATGATTTTTAATAATATATTCCATTAGGTTAACATCATATTTAAAGAAAGTGCATTTTCTGATTTCATTTTAAGTCTGATTTTGAGCAATTATTGTGTCATTGTTCTGCAGTAGAAAGGTTGAATTCATTTACGATGTGGTTATGCTAGTTATGATTGATGTCGCTTCTCCAAATGATAAACCAATCACCCCGATGATGTAATGTCATTTTAAGAGTGCTATAATCACATTTCTCTCAAACTGGAAGCTCTGATGAGTTCTAACAAAGATTTATTGTAGATTAAAGGCCTTCATAATATCAACAATAGATTGCTCATTCGATGGAAGATTTGATTAGATAATTTTTTTAGGCAAATGAGTTTTCCAGATATATCAAGAATGGCTACTGTGAAGGGTACAGGGCAGTGCATGTGGATGACTATCACCTCATATCCAAGAAGACTCATCTTAAACTTGTTGAGGAGTTATCCTGTAATTGTAGAGGTTGAAGCAACTGTAAGTGTACAATCAGAGAAACAAGTGGACACTTACCAGATAATGTAATCAGTACAAGAACTCTGCAAACAATTTGTCTTCAGCATGTACTTTGAAGACTGTGATAGAAATGTTTAAGGAAGAGCATAGAAAGTGCTAGCAAATATTTATTAATGATCAAAGATTATCTTCAAACTAAGCCTTAAATCTAAATATCTTCAAATCTTCCTTTTAACCCAAACCCAAATTTAAACAAAGCATTTGAATTTAGTTGCTTTCTCCCAAATGTCTGGATCTATGTTGCTAAGTTTCCATAGGAACTGAAATAGATTTTTTAAAAATTTTTTTTAAAAAAACCACACCCTACAGTATACCTATTTTCTTATAAACTATCTAAAGGAAACATTGTGAGAACTACTGAAAAAAATGAGATTACTAGAAAATGTTTACTAGTTTCTAGAGGATGTAGTAAGTCCAGGAGAGCACATGCTAGAGAACACTCCCAGTGGTGATCAAACAATTATGCATGTGGCTATGCTAAAAAAAGAAAACAACCAGAAAGTCCCAGCTATTTCTTCTGCTTACCATCTTTCAAATAACTACTTACAATTATTTACTACTTCCCTCTTACCTCATGTTAGCTTAGTTTGCTTAAAAGCAGTTAGTGATAGATTTTGTTGAGACCCTTTTGAAAATACAAGTTCCCTTTATCAACTAGATTGCCCTTATTCAAGACATGGCTGTCCCCTACAAAGAACTCTTAAATGTTTCTAAGGCAGGACTATCCATTACAGAAGCTATAATGACTCATCAAAGATTGATTATATCTGCATCTTTTTTTTCCCTTTTCTATGGTTTCTACTGAGTTGCCCATTACAGATTTTGAGGTCTGCAGCTCCCCAGAGCCCCCTGAACCTCTGAAAAAAACCGCCTCAAAACTGGTATTGTATTTTCCACATTCAAACCTCAAGTATCGAGAAAGCAAGCTCAATCTCTGAATTATTATTTCTTTGTGTAATTATATTTTAACTTATTTGAGATAGCAATTAGACCATAGGGTTACAGGATAATTCAGGGTGGAAGAAACCCCAGGAGATCCTTAGTCCAGTCTCGTGCTGAGCAAGGACAGCTCTGAGGTCAGGCCAAGAAGCTCAGGAATTTAACCAACCTGTACTGAAAACCTCCAAGGACAGAGAGTGCACAGGGTCTCTGGGAAACTTGTTCCAATCCAATACTTAGTGAAAAAAACGTTTTCCTTTAGATTGACTCTGAATCTTATGTTTCAACTTCTGCTCCTTGTCTCATCCTCCCACCACGCACCAGCAGCCACTGTCTAAAGGGTACTCTATGCACCCGCAAAGACCAGGAGTCCCACACCACACAGCATCTCCCATACTGCTGGCTTCTGGATCACTACAATAAAGAGCGACCGTGACCAGACCAGAAACCGCATGTAAGATACAAACTTACAGTGTTAAGTTAAATAGACAGGAACAACAGATATCTGTGTGTAAAAAAATAAAAAAAAAAAAAAAGAAAGGTAAAAATAAAGGTCTATAAAAGCCTTCTTTCATTTTGCCTAAAGAGACTGCCTCTTCATTTCTCAAATTTTGGCTGTCAAAATGAAAAGTCAGCATCTGTTAATAATAAAAATAAAAAGAAAGGAAAGAAACCCCAAAGCACTACAGATTATATGACTGATAGCAGAGCTGCAAATGTTTTAAAACAGTGGCCTGAAAGACAAGAATTAATATGCTGAAAAATAGCAGTGTCTTAGTTAAATGTGACACGGGGAGTACAGAATCAGACAGATTGTGAAATAAGAACAGACAAAGAATGGCAGAAGCAACACACATTTTTAGATACAGAACGTCACCACCTACATAAGATACTGGACTAGACTATGTAGAACAAAGAACCATTGTGCGTGCATCTTTCTCTTACAAAATGCATTAAGGAGCAGGAAACCCACCTAGAAAAATGAGTCCCTTTGATGACAAGAATTCAATAATATTTTTTTCACTACTTCTAACACTACTAAAACCGAAAAGCTCTCTACAGTAAAATGAAGGAAAAACATTTATGATGTATGGCATTTCCAAAAAAGTTTTCTTGAAATAAAGCAGCAAGATTTTTGTTTATCTCATTTCCATATATACTCTCAATTTTGTGGTGATGCAAGAATTACACATTTGTAAAAAAGAAAAAAAGCATAAAACCGGCACAAACATGTCACAAACAAACTCCATATGTTTGCAATTTTCTTACCACTGCTGGAAGCCTGCTGTGGCCCTGAACACGCTCTTAGCAGATATGAATTGGGAGAGAACTCCTCATCAGGATTGGTGTCCATGATTTGATGGGACGTATTGCTGTCTAGCAATGGCATCTGGCAGCTAACTGGTGGAGGATTATGAGAACTGGGCAGCTGAGCAGATGGGAGAAGGCTAGACGAGGATGTAGGTGGAATGGGACGACCTGGGAAAGAGGACACAGGGATCAAAGATCAGCAATGAATGTAATGAAAAAAACCCAAACAGCCAAGTAATTGCACTGTAACCATCCATTGTTACATAGGATCGCTGGGCGAAGAGCCACAAGATCTCTTCACTGCTACAAACTTCTCCCTTTGTATCACATTCAAGGGACTGTGAGCACCTAACGTTGGGAACTCATTCCAAAAGTCTCCTGGCAGCACCAGGCTGTAGCTCCTCCAGTGAGCGGAGGCTGGTGGAGGGGAGGACCCCAGGGGAGCAGCAGGGGGTGGAGGTCTCCCCTCCATGGGGCACCGGTCCCCCACAGCCCAAAGGTGCTGGCCCAAGCCACACGCTCAGGTGCTGACCAATGAATGTGTATCAGCTACGTATTTTACCAGAAGAATTTTCACATAAATAGGGGTTTTTTGGCAAAATAAGGCCAATGAGAAAGGACCATAATGAATTGACCCCTGAAATCACAACACATATATGTAACCATCTCTTAAAACAATGGTGATGTTCTGATATTAATTTTATTTTTATTTTTACCTGGGAAATTGCTCCAGTACAGAAATCTACTCACGACATGTAGCAAGAACTATATGAAGGCTACTTCCAACTAAGGTTTTTCCTGCACTGTTGTAGATTAATTCCCAAACCCACCGAGGGATGTGGCAGGAAGCACAGGGGACAGCACAACTGAAAGGGAATTACTCCACTTGTAGAGATGGGCTAAACTGTAACACGGGCCAGAAACTCTAAGTTTTCCTGTACTCTCATTTCTTTCTGCTCTGGTGCTGTAGGGGCAGAATTTCCTGCCTCGCTCACCAGACAGATTAATTTCAACTCTAAAACCTGATCCTCGGTGTGTACAATGTACCTCAGCCCACTACAACAAGGTATATTTAGTCACTAAACTAGTGGCATCAAATCGATAATAGAATAATAGAATCATAGAATGGTTAGAGTTAGAAGGGACCTTAAAGATCATCTAGTTCCA
>JAOXJM010000052.1:34267079-34283531 GCA_026413425.1 Tringa solitaria
TCTTATGAAATACCACAGTGAATATCCTAAACATTCAAAGGATAGTGACTGAGCAAAACCAGTTTCTAATTATTTCTTTGCAATGTGTTGGAAACAAGCAGAGAGGCTGAGGTTTGACACACCTCAGACAGGAGCGTGACACCGTGCCCATTGTCTGCATTTTATTTTCACATATTCTGGCTCTGCTTCAAAATTATGAAGTTAAAACAAGAAGCTTTATGAACTCAAAATCAGTAAAGTATCATATGGAAATATATTACTATATTATACAAATTTTGGACGTGTGAGGTTATGAGATGAAGGGAAAAAGATTTTTCCATCTGTGTAAACTGCATATGGTATTTCAGAGAAATTTAGGTATGTTTTTGCAGTATATATTGAGACAAATGAAAAAACCCAAGAAATCTTTTTGCCAGGAAAGCTAATCACATTGTTACCTTCATGAAAATACAGCCTAAATCCCTGAAGACAAAGTAAAATATTTAATTACTAAAGCTCTGTTGGTAGCTTAGAGGAAACAGAAGGTATCCAAGTGTTAAAAACTTGCATTATTTTGGTGGGAAGTTGGCTCCGGAGGAAGATTTGTCCACAAGCACAAGGTAATTGAAAAACATAGATGTCTGTGAGCTATACAACCTATTGTCAATCTATCCTGTGGTTAGATTTCCTAATAAGCTGCCAAATTTGATTAAAGCTTTTCTTATGTTTGGAGCGTTCTTGATCTTTCCATCAAGTTGATTTCAGACATCTACTAAACATTAAAGTGCCACTACATCCTTTCATTCTACCGTAGTGGGGCTCTTGTGGAGTGTCTTGTCTCCGTATGGCCCTCCACCCCCAGCCCCTGAACCACATGGAATATGTTAAGACACTGAACCTTTTGCAAAATCTGATCGGGAGTGGAAAAATTACTGAAGAGGAACAGAAAGAGATGCTATTAAGCTTTGTTACCTTAGGAAACGAATCTAAAAGGTAACTATCTGTAGTACCACAGTTGAGATAATGGTTGTGAAAATATCAAAGAGAATTGAACATGTGCAGATAAAGAACATGATAAATGCAATTTATTTGTTACTATATACTCTTAAGTTAGAGATAATGGGTTCAATTCATACTATTGAAAACTAGTACATTGGTCAAGTAAGTTCAATGTATTCTTGTACCATTTAAAACAACAGACCAAGCTTTATAGCTCTCATAAACCTGAGCTTCTTGCCAGAGCCATTCATGTGTCTGCAGATACCTTAACAGTTGTATTTTGAAACACCCCATCTCTTGTAATGATTCAAAACTTCCACCACTTCACAATGGGACTTGGAATACCCTACCGTATTATAAAACATATTTAGATGTATGGTAACGTTGTTTTCAAAAGTTAAATCCATAATGTAAACAGGACTATGTATAATTTGTGTCTACACCTTTTATTTTAATATGATAAAGCTTCTATGAATAAGATTTTTATGTACTTGTGAATTGACTGAAACTCTGTGTAATGGATACTTACTTCTATTGACAGCAATAATTTAATTGTGTAATATACCCAAGGAAACATAAAACAGATGAAAATGCTAGAAAGGGAAACCGAAGTCTAAAAGCTGATACCTTACAATTTCAATAGTAAAAACTAATATTAGTTCTTCTTCCAGTATCTATTCATATGTATGTTCATATGGCATATACCCATGCACAGCAAAGACTAATACAAATGCTGAATATAGTATTTCTAAGGCATTTTTCTTTTATGAAACTATTCCTCAATTACTGCTATACCTCAAGACACTAAGGCTTAAAATCTGCCAAAGAATCAACACTCAAAAATTGTGCCATGCTTGTAGCTGGCAATGATACCCCAGCTCCACAACCTTCTTCAAGAAGACGCTCACAAAAGCAGAGTATGCAGCCAGACATGAGTGTGAGGTATTCCCATGTTCTCCTTGTTAAGGACAACTTCACAGCCAGACAGAGGTTGCATGAAGCACAAACTCCCCAGTATGACCCTGCCATGTGCGGTCACGGGGTGACAAAACAGTGGGGTGACAGAGCAGACCGGCTCAAGCCCCGACACTTATAAAATGGGTAAGAAGAGTTCTGTTCATCCTAATCACTGTAACACATTTGGCAAAGAGATACCCTGGTTGCTGTAAACCTGAAAGACCAAAACCCCATCAACAAAAGGAAAAAAAAAAAAAGAAAAAGGACTGCCTGCAATCACTCCTAGATTAATATACATAAATAAGAGATACAATCAAAGAAGAGAAGCAGCACAGGCTGCTGATCAGTTACTGAAGGGTACTCCCCCCTTCTTCCTTCTCCTGCAAAGCACCTATGGAGTTTTGTGGATGAATAAAGCCCATGTGTGTGCAAAACTCTGACCTCTATATTTCACTATGGTGCATGACCAGAAGAAAGGAGAGAAAACAACATAAATTACTGAAATGTAAGAATTTTGGCACGTGAGCAGTCACTGTGAAAATATGTATTACAAAATACCTCCTGAAGAGCTGTTAAATAACCTTTTATCTAACTGTCATATAGCATAGTGTTACTACCTAACAACACCATATAAACCCCATAAATGTATATATATATTTATATACATATTTATATATTTAACTATATTTGCACACACACATTTAGATAGATGTACACAAAATCAAAAAAACCCATTATTTTAAGAGGTCTAAAGGATCAATCCATATGCCTTAAATAGCCATTTTGCCATTAACTTTGTTTGAGGAAAATGACATCCTGTATGTTGCCATCCCACACTCCCAAGTTATCAATTTCTACATAAAAATTACCTTTGTTCAAAAAGATCCGAATCCCAGAGGTGATAAATACAGATCTTACCTGCAATGGAATTCTCAACCTCGTCCCTTCAGGAGAATCTCACTTCTAAGCTTAGCACGTGTAGCAAAAATCCACATAGATTGTTCGATGCCATGCATTTTCAGCATGTCACACTGAGAATTTCATATACCTAAGCAGCCTATCTCTATTGATAAAATAAATTTATGAAGCCATCTTCTTACATGTAGAGGCTTTAATAAGCAAAATCAAGTTTTAATAGCTTTAAACAGCTGCTACTCTTCATAATCAAGAGGTCATGATGTAACTATTTTGTATTTCTCTTAGTTAGGCTACCTGCTATTCATGCAGAAAATAAATATAAATGATCTGTAATAACTATAGTTAGTTACTTTTATTACTATCAATAAAGGCACTTTTGTGTTAGTTCTACGGCTCTGGTCGCAAGGACCAGGTCTCAAACAGAAAAGAGGCACGCAAGCCAAAAACTCACTGTGCAATCCTCAACACATTAGACTGCAGAAAGAAGGGAAACTTTAAGATAACTGTTTTTTTTTTTTTCAACAACCATTGGGACCATGTAGTAGCATTCAATTATTAATGCAGGAAGCTAGGGAAGCAGAAAGTGAAAGGAGATGAGTTTCTTCTACATAACTGATGGCATCACAACAGAAACTGTAAAACAATTGGCAATTAAGAGTTTACATTTACTGATTGAAGCTGATATTCATGACACACCAATACAGAGTATAGCACCCTTTATAAAGTAATCCCATAAAATCATGTTAGTGACTTAGGTGATGGACAGCATCACGAACAGCAGTTGCTGCGTTGCTCATATTTACTGACAATATACAAGGAAGGCTATGCAGAAATGGCATTGGCTGGACATTAACCAGAGATGATGAAAGGGAAAAATCAGATCTCCACCTCCTTTTCCCCCTTACTTCAGGGCACAGGGCTGGAAAGCTGCACGGAATTGATATGAGGGACATGGCCAGGACCCTGCTGCCAGGGGATGGACGGACACACACCCACACACACCATCCTCATCCTCTGGCACATCACACCTTCTCCCTGCATCTCCACCTCAGCCTCATGGAGGCACCTACACTGTCAGCAACGTTAAGTTCACTTTAAAGAGTGAGAAACGTTACTAAATGTGTCAGGAAACAACTAGATAACGTAAAAGGCATGTTTTTGCAGTGCAAAGCACTATAAATTAGGCAGGCAGCTGATGAAGGTGTGACTTTCCTGAGGTATAGCACATTCAGCAGACTCTCCTGTTCCTCCCCAGAATAATTGCTTTCTGCAAGAAAAAAAAACCCTGTCCTTCCAATATGTGTGCAAAGCACGTCTTGCCAATGGGCTGGGTACTCGCAAGCAGTCATATTTAATAAATTAAATATATATTGTCATAACTGGCATAAGGAATATAAATACTTTGTATTTGATGAAATTACTAGAGTTAACTGACAACAGGAAAAATCATGCACTTTCTGTATAGTAGCCGCATCTATTATTTTTGTAGCTAAAATGGCAACTGTACTTCAGCACACGGGAGGCCAGAGCGGAGCCCCAGCAGGCAAAGCTTTCCTCGGGGATGATAGTACCCCAGAGATAAGCTGCCCGTGCTGCAGGCTCTGAGGAGAAGGACAAGACACACCACCTAACAGTCACCTCATCTAGCAAGGAGCAATGCTAATTTATCTGTAAAGAAGATTCTGTTAACCCTTTAATCATCAGAGCGCATTTCAAGTTGACAAAGCAAAAGCCCAGAATGAAGCACGAAAGAAAAAAAAAACCGGAAAGAAATCTAACAATTCGCGATAATTTTCTTCAGCATCGAGTTGCTTTCTGTTGCCTAAACTCCTGATGCGTTTTTTCTCTAAGGCAAACAAGCTTCAAAACAGCAAAAAAGAAAGATACAAATCAGGATTTGGATGACAGAGTTATCACCAAAGAAAGGTACTTCCAGTGCTTCTGAAGCTCCTATCTCCCTGAAAGTAACAAATGAACAAAACCAGCCAAGCTAAGAAAAATGTTTTCCCAGAGTCTATTTCTCTATTTCACAAGAGTCAAAGGAGAAAATAAGGTCTTCCTAAAACCACGGGGCTGATACCCCTGCACAGACCTGTTTATTGGTGTTTTCAGATATTTCTCTGCATCAAAACAGAGAGTCTGGGCAGCTAAGGATAACATTGATACCATGGTATCACACCAGGAAAAGATAGAAGGTGGCTTTGAAACAATGGTAAGAGAATGCCAAAAAAAGAGATCTAAGAGATCTAAGTCATCACCTGTGATTTACATAAGAATGAACCAGCCAAGACAAACCAGTACTATGGGTTTGTATCTCCCATTTAACAAATCCAGGACCAGAGGAAATGGTATGAAATTGCCCCAGGGGAGGTCTAGATTAGATTTTAGGAAGAATTACTTTACTGAGAGAGTGGTCAGGCACTGGAACAGCCTGCCCAGGGAGGTGGTGGAGTCACCAACCCTGGAGGTATTTAAGAAATGTATACACATGGCTCTTCAGGGCATGCTCTAGTGCCCGAGATTGTTGGGTTGGGTGCTCGCTTTGTGTTTGGTGTCGTGTTGGTGTGGTGGTTTCTGCTGGGTTTTTTTTGTTGTTGTTGTACGGTTGGACTTGATGATGTCAAAGGTCCCTTCCAACCACGAAGATTCTGTGATTGTGTGAAAATAAACACCACCCTACCTGCCCTGCTTAGTTTCTTGAAAACTTTGGTTATGCAAAAAAAGTACAAAATCCAAGGGAGAGCATGAACAGAATGACGATAATAAAAAAAATAATGAGAATTATGTAACTATTGTTTAGGCAAGAATATGGCTCAAAAGGCAATTTCTGCCCTTGTCTAAAGGAAGGTTTGTATCTTTTGTCCATAGCTCCTCTGAGAGCGGAGCTGTGATGCACACACAGAGCCCGGCTATGCCGCTTTCACCAATACACTGCACATTCTGCTCTGCCAAGTACGAAACGGTGGAGTCATTTGTGGAGTGAGACATCCATGCCTACAGCTATGTTTTTATTGACTGCACATACGATGGCTTCGCTACTGACCACCCTGCTCCCTGGTGCTGCCCGGAGCTACAGTCCTTCGGAAGGGCTTCACTTGGGCCCCTGAAGCCTGAGACCTTTTTTCCTTTTTTTTTTTTTTTTGGTGGGATTTCATTTCAAGGTGGCTGAAATGTTGAAAG
This sequence comes from Tringa solitaria, assembly GCA_026413425.1. NCBI lineage: Eukaryota > Metazoa > Chordata > Aves > Charadriiformes > Scolopacidae > Tringa > Tringa solitaria. The sequence goes on from JAOXJM010000052.1 coordinate 34,273,113, forward strand.
GCTGGTGTTGCCATTCGCCAGAGAAGCAGAAGGCACAGCTCCATCACTAACACATGCACTCCTGCTGGGTTCAGGGTGAGTGAGAGCATTTCTGCTGCCAAGATCCCCAAAGACAATACTGAAGCCACCAACAAGCCATTGTCCATACCCTGCCCTCTCAAGCAGGCCATGGAACCACCTCTTCTCTCACCCACCCCCAGGTTTCCTAGAGCCTTTCTACGAAACACTGAAAAGCAAAGTCAACTCTAAGGGGACCAAAGGCCCCAAGAAAAGGGCACTGAAGAAATCAACACATACCTGCCAAAATCTCTACCTTTAGGAAAATATTAAACACAGTAATATAGGATGATCTGATGCAACATAAAATATAGTTTTGAAGGATTCTTAAATTTCTATTGTACAAGTAGAATAGTGTGTTTCTTCAGAAAACATCATTCTAGAACTCATCACGTTACCTGTGTATGTATAGCATTTTAATAGTGTAGAAGTTAAAATGTTGTTTAAATAAAATTATCCTAAAACTCAAGGCTATTTTTTCTTAGGTACATTTCATAATTTATATATCCTACGCAAGCAATCCTACGGAGGGTGGATAGCTATAAATCAAGAAAATCCCAAACACAACAAAGTAATCCTAGATTCTTTGTGACAGTAATGCATAAAGTCTCATTGTTGTAGTCCTAGTTAAATTTTGCTGACAGGAGAAATTGTTTATAAAGTATTATAAGTGATAAAAACAAAAATTTTAAAATGACAACCAGTTTCTGTTACCAAAAAAAAAAAAAAGAAAAAAATCCAGTGTTAAAATATATTAATATTTAATATGTTCTTCTTCCCTGTCCTCTAAAGTAGAAGCATTTACTGCACACCCAGGAATACAGTTTGGGAACTGTATTAGGAACTGTAATAGAAAAGGAATGAATGAAAAAGAACCATTAAGTCCTGGTCTCTATTTTTTTTATTATGGATGCATTCTACAAGCTTGTTCAAGTTTTATTATATTCCTTAAGCCGTTTGACCTCTGCGTGTGGGTAATATTTCCTGAAGTACCACACATATGTAATTCTTGAATATGAAAATTGCTGTACCAATACAAGATATTATCCTTACTAAAATCTATGCAGAAGAATAAGACTAACTTGGAAATCAATCACTTCTGACTTTCAGTGTTAAATTAACTTTCCTAAGCAATCCACCTACAAAATATGGAATTTAGATATTAAAAATAAGTAGACAGTCATGACTTAAAAATTATCTAAACCTATTCAGTATGTAAAGGAACAATTTGCTGCTGTCAAAAGCTAATGTCACTTAATTCTTGTCTTGTTAAATCATCTGATGCCCCTTTCTTTTTTAGTTAAACAAAGATAAATAATAAAAACAATTTACAGCTAGAAGATGTTAGGGGTTTGCAGCTGTTCAATGTCTTTTGGGCAGATTAGATTCTGTAATGAGAAGTTATAAGCATCATTTTATAAAAGCTGTTGCTGTCTTGGGAAAAACATCAGTGAATAAGATTAGAAAACCCTTTTCCTTCATGAACCTATTACAGTAGTGAGCTGATTACTTGGCATATGTTTGATACCTTCATAGCTGGAAAACAGTAATTTGTTTCAGTGATTTTTTCCCATCACTCATAAAGTCAAAATGTCTTCTCTAATCTTACCATACCTCTGATTTAGCCAGTAAAATCAGAGCAAGAAGAAAAAGACAAATCCACATGAACTTGCATTAACTTAAATTCTTTAAAAAAGCTTCTACTGAACTAGCTATAACTAACATTAAATTATAACAACTCATCAGCTGTCCCCTGTGGGACAAAAATAACATTCTAAGATAAGGAATGTATTTAGAAGAAACTTATTGGAAGATTCACACCCATCGTATGTAACTGGATTTCCACCTATATAGTAATAATATGCGCAGCTTTTAGAAATTGGGAAGAAAGAAAATTTCCTGTTTATCAGTTGTATCAGCTCATACAGAGCTAAGCATTCATTCCAGAGAGTTCCACTAATGAAAGGGTTATTAGGCCCTAGGTAGGTAATTAGCAGACATCCTATGAAATCCACCTCACATAAATCTACAAGCACTTGATTTGATTTTTCTAGTGACACAGAGAGGTCATACTATGCTGTGCTAAAAATTTGTTTCCATTATACAAACACCTCCTGTTTACCTTCCCCTTATTTTATTATAATTCTAAATATTGTTAAGCAACTGCTCACGCCATCTCCACTACGTATCTTCCTGTATGATGCTGGCTTCATTTCTGTTAGAGAAATTTATTTCCAGGAACGTTGCAACAATTAGTGATTCAGGTGCCTGGAGCCACTAATAGGCGGGAAAAATAACACTATCTTGAACAAACATGAGAAAACTCCAACCTGTAATTATTTAACAAACTCTGTGAAAGTCATACAAAGATAGCACTAACTGGTGGGAGCTGGATAATGATCAGAGAGTTTGTGTTAACTCTTTACAACCTGCTGAAAAAGCAGCTCTAATTTCTGATGAACAAATTGGAAATGGACACCAGGTTTCACATGATCACCGTTATGTAAATGGCTAAATAATTTAAATAATAGGCTTAAAACCTGCTCTATCATATGGAGGAGTGACAGTGCTACATTCCAGCTAATTCTGCTGCAGGTTATCAAAGTCTGCTTTTCTAAGTTACACCTCCAGTTTAAATACAGTGTTCCCATTTGCTTTCTAAACGCGTGTGGAATGCACTTCTGAACTGATGCTAAACATCTGCTGTGATTCCCTCTAGAGATGTTTGTGTCTTAGTGCTGGGAGATACTAAGGTGCAGGCAGAAAAGTATGAAGGGAATTAATCTTCCATTACTCTTGATACTGATACTTATATTTACATGATATTATCTTGATATTTACACTCTTCTTGCTTCATCTGGTTTCTTCTCTCAAGACCTACTCTTGCATTTCTTACACAACCCATATTGACATTAGCAGACGTTTTGGGTGTAGCAGGAAACTAAAGGCATGACTTTTTTTAACAGATCCCACTTCAAGAATGAACATTCCACGATGTAACAGCACACAACAGCAAAATCTCAGATCTATATAAGTCAATACAAATTGCATTTTTGCCTTCGGCACAGCCAGGATTTCACCTGAGAGTCCTAAACTGCTTCTGAGCAGAGAGAAGTTCCCCCACCAGCAGCCTTTTCCTGACGGCAACACCAGGCGGCTGCTGCTCCTTTGGTTCAGAATGGTCCATGGTGCCCAAGTCTAGGAACACAGCTTGGAGCCAAACAGCACCTCAAAACCAAAGCTGGAAATGAAATACCATCACTAAGACAAAGCCAGGCCTATTTAACCCTTTAAAACCTCTCTGATGTCTTCTGGTAGAGCTGGCTACTCCCTGAAGAAGACATGGAATACAAAAAGTAACCCAAATACAGGATTGTGGATAAAACAACCAAACCACTTGGAAATGAGCAATTTAATTGCAGATAAAATTTTGTCCAATCTCAGTACTGAAAAAGGTTTGAAATACTTCCCTCTTTGTAAAGTTGATTTCCAGTTCAGAATTTGGGAAGAATACTCAAAGAAACAGAATATAGATTATGGAAAAAAGGACAATATCATTCACTGTTTGTGGGCCACACCTTAATGAACACTGGAATCTACTTTCTTTTCTTACATGAAAGCTGCAAATGTTGATTTCTTAAGTGAGGTTTCTGTCAAATTTCACTTTATGTGAAAAGATTCAGCCAAAATAAAGCCTGAGTGGCAGATTGCAACACAACAGCTATCAGACCATTAACTATTTTAGCACTGCTGTTTATCACCATAATTAATGGCACTCTGGGAGAACAGTACAGGAAATTAAAAAGATAAAATTTCCTTTTAATGAAAAGAAATCACAGACATGAAAGACTACCCTATGGAAAAGGGAGCTTCACTCTGCAGTACTAAACAAACCTGTAACCTGATTAAAAGGCATTTGCAAGCACAAAATCAGCTAAGTTAAAAAGGTAAGAAATCTTTTTGTTATAGTTGCAGTTAAATTTGCCAGAACGAAGGAATAAAGACACATGTTCTTCCCTTAAAAACAAATGGGCTTTGTTCCACACCTTTTGGTAAAGCAAAAACCCACTGAACATCGAACAGGCTAGAGAACAGCCTGAACGTGCTGTTCTGTATTTCAGTGTGAACTGTATCTTTAAAATAATGATAGTTTCTCTCATTTTTTCGATCTTAGAGCACTTTATAACTAGAGCTCAGAAATACACGGACAGAGAAGAATTAAAGCAACTGAAGCTGAAATATGCTACTTAGGAATCCAAAGTTTGTTTACACCATTAGAAGGCACTCAAATATATATCCCCATAAATGACAAGGTCCCAGCAGCAAATTAACAGGAACAATTTTCCCATCTCAGGAGCTGTCAAGATGGGCTCTGTTAGCCAATTTATCTTACTCTAGCACATCTCTGGTGCTTGTCAATCAATATGTGAAACATTTGGTGCTGATTGCCATTTTTCTATCCACTTCCTTTTGCCTCTCGTACCAGGCAATTTACTGCAAGTCAATCAAGGTTGAAGCAGACCTTGTTTAAATAAAACACTGTTGAGTTCTTTTCACACCAACAATTTCAAAAACAGAATGAGCTGTAGCTTTTCACATTTACATTTATACTACATTTTCTGTTTTTCCCAAATGCCATGCTCAAGCTATAAGTCATAACTAAACTCAGCCGAAGGCTTATGGAGAAAACAGTCAGGGAAGATGAACTGAATATAACTGTATACACTTTCACTGTCAAAAATTCAGTCTATCAATGGAGAAAGAGAACACTAAAAAGTACTTAAGTAATCTGGGATGATTTCTTTTTCACCCTTGCTTGAAGTCAGGTCTCCACACCATGAAAGCAACTTGTAACTTGCCTGATCTTCTTAACTCAGGATAATTATGTTAAATATTCCTTTACACTGCAATTTTTAGGTAAGAAGGAGATCAACCGTATTTATTGCATATCACAAATAAAAGTATGAAGGAAATCAATTCTTCCAACCAATAAGTTGGCCCTATGTTAAATTCACTTAATAGCTTCCCTTTCCCATGCAGGCAAAACAATCCCACAGCAACCCCAGGTCACATTGTGTCTAACCCTGGCACTACCTTGGCATCACCTGTAAGCAGTGAGGTAGAGAAATGTGGCAGAAACAACTTCCTTTGCGATATATAGCGTTACCTGATGTACAACTGAAACTACAAACATAACAGTACAGAGCACTTGGAAAATATAATTTTTAAAACTTTGACTTGTTTCTGCACAGTAAGACTTGGTTTTACAAACAATAACTACACAACTTTTCTGCTGTGCACAATGCTATTTCAGAGTTTAGGTTCACCATGGATTCCAAAATTAACCACGTGATCATTCACAACAGTGGAGTGTAAACCTACTGCCTCCTGAGTTAGAAGACCAGTTAAATACCTGTGCTACAACCATACAGACTGACAAGCATTTATTCAGCTTAATCCCGTTATTTATTAGATCCATGTACAGTAAATCAAATGACGTACAACAGCAACAAAAGAAAATGCAAGTTAGATCAGCCCCTATGATCCCACAAGTAATAAACTCATAAGAGTAACAAAGGACATATTCCTTTAATAACAAAGAGACAAAGAAAGTGACTACGGTAGTGTCCTTATTAATAAGATTATCCATTCCTCCCCTCTTTAATTTTAAATGATGCAAAGGCATCAGATATTCTGCCCCCAACCTCAATAGCATACACATATGCTAGCATATATATAATATATATTTTTTATATATAATTTATATATATATATTATTTTCTAGTGCACAGCGTTCCATATATATGCTAGAAAATAAATCGCTATATACATATCCTAGAAAATGAACAGATTTTGAAACAGACAAAAAATTATCAGTTCCTTCTCTGGTCAACAGTTTACAGCTATCATAAAAGTATCAAAAGAGCTTAGATTATTACAAAGGATGTCTGCTGTAAGAGTCTCAAATTTGCCTGTATTTAACACCTTGTAAAATTTCATGACATGAACATCCCTGCATGCTTGCTAGTACTTTAATATGAGACCTAGTATCTTCTCGATCCATCACATATGAGAGAATACCTAAAACACCTGTAACAAGAGGCAAAGACTGACTGAAAAATAAAGCAAGCATATTTTAAGGTGCATACAATCGCCAGTCTCATCCTGTGTGATATTTAAATATCCCTACATTATGCCAACATAATGCATGATACAACTCAAATGAGCTGTATTTCACTATCTTTTGGATAAAGAATGCACTCATTTAATTATAAAAGAAGAAATGCTAAACATTTTAGAACATTAGTCTAATAAGAAGCAGAAAGCTCTTGCTGTTTATCCTCACTAGGAGGTTTACTGCAGGGTGACCCTTCTGAGGCAGTCCCCAGGGTAAGGAGCTTCCCTTACACTCCTGCAAGTAAAAGGAAAAAAAAAATTCCGCATAATATAGTAGAGTTCTGTGTAATACCACACATGTGGATATTTTATACACAATATATGTACACACAAAAGTATGTGTGCATGCCTACTAGGATATGCAGTGCCCTAACGCTACCAAGAGTTGACCTGAGAGTTATTTTCAGAAAAAAAATCTCATTACTCCTGGGAAGGAAGATGTATATTTCACTTTATATTGATATCATTAATGAAAAAAAATAATGCAAACCATAAACCAGCAAGCTAGAGATAGGAAAAAATATTTCCTGCAAGGCAAAACCAGTTAGCTTGATTCATGCAAATATGATGTAAGTATGTGCTTCAATAACAATAGCTGGTAGTCCACAATAAAAATTATCATAAAGGTAGTATAATAATTCAAGATTCCTCGTTTAGGCTTAACTAATGACAAAAGATAATGGGTGATTTTCTTGCCTAGTCTTCAAAAAGATGCCTCCCACACTAAAGCACGAAGAATCACACTTACATAACTTTTATCATTTTCAGTGATAGGAGAACACTTACGTATTAAGAAATTTTCCATTCATTCCACCTCACAGATCTAAAACATCCCTGAAGAAAAAAAATATGCCATTTTAATCCTCAGAAAGCTCTGGGTTTATTCAAACCTAGACTTTGCCACTGGCCAAGGCATGCAGGGTATTTTTACAATCCTCTCAGCTGCTACTCGGAGCCTGCGGAAAGCTCATGCCTGGAATGTAGGTTTACAGCTGGGCTCTGTCAATTTATTGGAAAGGCATTTCCTCCAGAAGAAAACCAAACACAACAAATAAAAACTCTACACCTGCTTACGAACCGTTTCTCATAGCTCATAGCAAAAATTGTCTTTTCATCACTAACATATTTTTCCCCAACAGTTAGACTGATTTCTTGGTGTATGGTTTCTGATTATGTGTGTAAAAGGGAATGTAAAATGTTTTTGCCAGAGAAAGAAGCAATAAATGATGGGTGTAGTTATTTGAAAGCTAAATACCCTAAATAAGTAATTGGCTTCGGTCAAAATTGTTAGAGGAGCATCCCCTTTCTGCCCGCGCCCTCCTCCAGCTCCTCTGTCCCCCGAAATCTTTTCAGACTTTCCATTAGAGCCCTACAAAGAACGAATGCAACATTTGAGGGATTTTAGAGGAATGCAGATGAAGTTGGTAGGCCAGAAAGGATCGATACAGAGAGAAGCAACCTACACAGCCTGACATATCACCTGCCAGAGGGGTATAAAGGAAGAGTTAGTTACAATTCGCTCTGAAAAGTCCATCACATATTTCACTAACCTTACCATAAGCCAAAAGTCCAGGATTTCTATCTGTTCCTATCCTCTTTCTCCTCCCTCCCCCAAGATTGTCTAAAACCTTAATTTTAACCTGAACCTGCAATTTCAGCTGCTAAGAGAATTGCACTTTCCTGTCTCTCTACAGCCCCAGGGACTAATTGAGAAGATTACCTGAAGGCTCGAGGTCTAAACGCTCAAGGAAGAAAAGCCTGCTTAAAACGGTTTCTACAAAGAAGAATGACAGAAATAGGAACAACGAGGAGATCTTTCTGTCACTGGAGGCTTTTATATTACAAATGACAGTACACTGTATGTGATCATGTGCCAGGAAAAACAGTAATAAGACAGTGAGTTTCAGTGATTTCTTTTATTGCAGTACATAGGAATCTAATTGATAGATAAGCAGCTTGTTTTCACTACAAATTATGAAACTAAAAAGCAGTCTTGATCTAAAAATATTCTAATCTAAGCAGGGATCAAATTTCTTCTGTCTTTGCTAACTTGCTACGGTGAACAGATGAAATTTGTTAAATACATCAGGCTGAAACAGTGCTTCTCTCCAGCTATCCCTGAGATCACATTAAAGTGGTGCTGAGGACTAAATGGACTAGATACATAAGAAAGAGTCAAAGACAATTTTAAAAGATGCCATTTTACCTACACCTAATGAAATGAAAACTAGAAAATCCACACTCCTCTTCTATCAGAAGTCATGACCCCATCAAAAACTGAGATACAAAACTGTTCCAAGCAAATTCGGTTAATAGAAATAATACATCACAATCCAGTCCATTTGGGGCTTTTGTTCTTAAACACTTCAGTAAATGGGCCTGTTTGTTAGCTCCAACAGATAATTATGAAGTGCAATAAAAAATTCAAATTATGTTAATAGGCCAGAGAACAACGGCTGTTTCTGAAATCACTGGCAATTACTACACATAATGGTTCTCAATTAAGCTGGAGGGTATTTTCAATCGTTCATAATTCACTATTTTAAAAGTATCATAAAAATATATAAATGTGAGCTATTACTAAAACTTTCAGATCAACAATATAGTTGTTTCCCACTGAAAGTAATACCTATTTTATTTGTATAGTGTTTTTTCTCTTGTGAATGGTATGTGAAGATACTGTCAGAGAAAGGAAGGTAACGACACGGGAATTCTCTCTCATAATGCTCCTGAGTGCAAGAGGAGCTACATTCCTTTCTTAAGCAACTTCAGTTTCCCCTAGGAATACAGTCAGCAATCACGCAGGTCTTCATCAACCCTATTTTTAGATACTGCAGCTCGCTATATAAACTTTGTGAACTGGGGAACTTACTGCTACTCCATTTTCAGATTTTTACTTCAGATATTTTTCAAGGGAATATTTTTCAAAAGAAAAAAGGAAAAAATTAAAGCCTAAAATAAGACCAAGAAATCCTAAGGATCATCTTTCAGTTATGAGCTTGATGCACCATAGACTTCCACCAAACCAAATAAAATAAACACCTTTAATAAATGAAGCCACTAAGGAAAGATCAATGGGCTATAATTACTATCCACACTTCCACTAAAACTACCACTTACTTATCCACCACATGTGTAACCTTGCTTTAGGAAAACAGCACATTTACCATCTGCTAAACTCTGATCATAACTTTTCTATATATGAAAATTCATTTTAAATGAACAATTTACTGGAGATATGCCTGAAAACCCTAAATAGATATATTTAAGCACGTGTGCCAATGCGTTTTATTTACTTATTTATTTTAAAATCAAGTACACCTTAAAAACATTTTCTCTAATCCAACCATTTCAATATTCCTCCTGCCAAGAAGCAAAACTTCTTTAATTTTTATTCAACTACATTTGCATACATATTCCTAAGAAAGAGTAAATCACTCAAAAATAAGTTCCTAACTGCAGAAATTTACATTTTCATATTTAAACAGCAACTCCTAAGACATGAGCACAACACTGTGAATCAGCAGCAGAAGACAGTCATTCATCATCCAGACCTTAGGATCTGTTGAGACTCTTTATTGCTTTGACCTCATTAAAACAGTGCAAACCACGAGCTCACATAAATCTGCCTCTCTAAATACTTTCGCCTTTAATTTTTTAATAGTTCTACACAAAGGGAAAGGTTAAAGCCAATTAAAAGAGATACAAATACCATTATTATTGCCCTGACAAACTGTTAGTTATTGGATTTGGTCATTTCAGTTCAGAAAACCATTAGTCCCATTTCTGAATGAATTAGTAATTACACTGCTTATTGACTTTCCTTGGGATTTTTTGTTTTGTTGTGGGTTTGGTTTTTTTCATCCCTTTTTTTTTTTATTCCATTTTCTCTTTCACTACTTCCTTTTGGTTTCAAACTTAAAGCTAAACTAAATGTCAAGTGTTACAGCTGGAAAAGGATATCTACATAAGGACCAAATTGTAATTTTAACTTCATTCCAAATGGGGGAAAAATATTCTGAATTCATTCCTATGCAGTAAAAACTTGTTTTTCTGTCCCATTAAGATCATAATACAATACCAACAGATGCTTAAAAGCATCTAGTGATGAAGGAACCGTTGAAAAAATTGAAACAAAAGTATTGATGAATGATAATCTTTCAGCCTGTGAGATTTTGCTTTCCT
>JAOXJM010000052.1:34283631-34296713 GCA_026413425.1 Tringa solitaria
TCCTGTACTATGCCTAGCAAAACACACATACCCCCCAAAAAACCAAACGAAAACTCTCATTAAATAGCTAACGTTTTTATATTGTTTCATAGTGTTTGGCACTGTGAGCAGCAGACATCATTTTACTTAAAAAAAAAAATAATTAACAAAAACCTAGGGGTTAAAGTCTCCCAGAATTCCCAATGACCTCAGTAGCTGCTATGCACACAGAACTGCGAACAGAATATTACCATTAACATTATAATCATAGTAAACAAGCATCTGGCTGTCATTTAAAATACAGCTTTTCTGTACTGATAATAAGAAGCATTTTCTGCTAATTTCTGTTATCTGTAAATCTCTCTTGGCATTCCAACTGCACTTAATGTGCTGTACACGCTCTACTTTATGCACAATGAACACTCGCATCAAATGTCAGCATGTCTTCTTGTTATCTTAAAGATGGGCAGGGATTCATTCAATAAAACATCTAAAGAATACGGAGATAAGGAATAAGGAGGTGTCTAATTATTATGCCACAGGTATTCAACAGAAACACATATATATATATTTATTTCTCTTTACATTGGAGAAATAACCATAAACCTTTGCAAAAAAAAGCAGTTTTATTTTGTGGCTAGCCCCATTAATTTAATTGCAGAACAGGAGCTGAAGTCAAGTTTAGATCAGTTACTTTTTAATCCATGTATCACATCTCTAAAGCAGCACAGTACTACAGCACAGGAGCCCCAAGTTAATTGGACCTGCTTGTTTTCACGTACCACTGATGCTCATCGCTAACCTATTCCCCCAGGATACCTGCACAGGTGTAAACCACAAACCCAGTTGCAAGGAGCTTCCATATTTTCTTTTACATACTTCCTGTAGTTAGACTACTAGAAAATTAATCTGCAAGTGACCCTTAAAAAAACCCACAAGCACAGCACACAGGTAAGAAGTAGCAGCCTTGAGAAACTAAAGTTGTGAAAGTAATTTCTTTCCTTCTTGATTTCCTGGTGTAAATCACAAGCAAGCCACTTGACTGAATTCTCTAGTACAAACCCAGCACAAGGAATGTCACAATTCTGCCACAGGTTTTGAACTTTAAAATGGACACTGCAAAGTATCTCATATGCATCAGAAATAGCAATATACTCATTAAATAAAAGAAAATTTTAAAAATCTAAATTGACTTCAAATTGAGTGCTGTTCTTTTCAATTTTTATTAAACTTTGTTTCCCATTCTTACCCTCATTTAGATGCTTGCAAAATAAATATAATTATATCCAACTTTAATAACTTTGGTACCTTGAGCTGCAGGTGCTAGTATGCTGTATCTATTACCATATTTTAAGCCCTTTTAAGAAGATTGCATTAATTTCTATGATAATTTAGAGCCCATAATGCATTCCAAGATGCGAATAGATGTTAATCACCACAGAATGATTTTCCTGTATACTAACGAAGTCGTGTTGTAACCAGTAACTATCAACTTTTAAAATTCAGTATTGCCACTGAAAGACTTGAATAAGATTTTGTTAGAGTAACGATGCCCCTGGGAATGGCTTAAAAAAGCCAAACTAATCAACAATTACATTAATTGCTATATCCTTCCTATAGAAATTATTAGGGCTAAAAACGTTTATAGTATCCATTCCATTCCATTCTTTGACCAGTGTTAACAGAAATTATCTATGCATATCCATCTTCTGGCACTACCACAGACTTAGCATAGCAGCTAACTCAAAGATGGCAGGCAGGAAAGAGCCTTCATTATTAAAATGATAAAATGTGACATCAGTGATTACATAACTATTCTGAGATTAGAATATTTAGATTGATAAAATAGGGCAAGAGTTTGCCTCTATGACTTAAGTCAAAGTTGAGCTTGTTTTATCAACTTGAGCAAAATACAAAATTAAGTATCTATACAAAGAAGCGAAAATTGCTACCATTTTTCCAGAAAAAGCCCATTTACAGCTTTATGGCAACCTAAAAGTAACTACAGGATGTGTTTTCTGCATTACCCTCTTTATTGCTATTGCTCCTTGCCAACTGACGTACTAAAGGCAGTACATCGCTTTATCACTACTAGAAAGGTGATCCAAGATGAAGAAACACTCCCATCTGCTACCAAAACATTGCCAGGTGAGCCATCACCCAGGCTGAGAAAAGCTTTCAGCTTTGCTACCGTTTGCCCTCTGGCCCCGCAGGGACACTGGTTATCTGGTGCGTGGCTACATAAACACACGTGGCACTGACTATATTAAACCTCAAATCTGCCTTCAATAACCAAGGAAGAAACAGCCCTAGCAGAAATTATTGCTGTGCTCCACAAGATCAACACTTTCATTCAACAATGGACGGTTTCAGCCACGTTATTGCATGTAAAGATTATAGTTCCATCATCCCAGATCTAGAGCACTAATTTCTTGAGGACTCTGGTCAAAGAACAAGCTTTTCGGGAGTTTACCACAGTTTGTTTTTTTGTTTTAAGAGTTAGCATAGACTAGATTGGACTATTTCAGTTGGAAGGGAGCTGCAGTCCAAATGCCTGAGCGATTCAGGGCATGTTGTTAAGGGCATTGTCCAAATGCCTCTTAAACACTGCTGACTACGGGACACCCACCACCTCTCCGGGGAGCCTGTTCCGGTGTTTGACACCCTCTCGGTACAGAAAGCAGTTACAATGCAAAGTAACACCACCATCTTTGTGTCTGCCCAGGTCCCAAGTGATCTAAACAACAGAATCAAGTTGACATTTCAAACTTTCTATGTGGTTAAAATTTTACATGTTGAGTTCTTATAAAGGAAAATTACTGGTTTAACTTTTTTTTTTGCCTTTAGACAACAAACAGGTTCAGGCGAGCAGCTGAGAGCCATTGACATTGTGATAATTCAAATTGTTCCTCCCTCTGTCAACAATTTTCCTACCTGCAGAGGTTTAACTCGGTGCTGTGACTGAGCAGCATGTACTGATCTCATTACAATGAGTCTCTTTCTCCAAATCTCTTCTGACTTCTTCAAAGATTTTAAAAGTAGCAATCACTTCAGTGCCATGCTCTAAGGTAGGCTTCAGTTTCTGGGGTCTTTATGATGCTGTCAGCACAATCCTTGAAATAAATTATGATGTGCTGGAAGAAACTCAGCTCCTCTGTGAAATATGCCTTAAAAAATAAAAAAAATGGGGGGGCTTCTAGATGAATTTTTATTATGATCACTTAAAAGACTTTGCACTCTTTCTGGCATCATGCTTTAAACTGTTGAACACTTTCAAATTCCTCTGCCTTCAACAGAAGTTCATTATGCCTTCCCAAAAAATGTCAAAAGGTAGAAGAAAGATTTTAAAAGACAGCTTAAAAGGTCCCAAATCCTCTGAAACCCACAAATATATCATTAATTTTCCAGATGAAAGTTGCGTTGAGAGATAGACTGAAGGTTTCTGTAAGAAGAAAAGTTTATTTACTCTTCTTTTACATTTAAGTTGTTCACTTTAAAAGATTAATATTTAATCGAGAAATGAAGTATTTAAAGCTGGTCTTTTTTTTTTTTTTTAAATAACAATCTGGGATTTATTTCATGGTTGTGTATTTTTGGAGCAGCAGTCAATGCCATTTGAGCAGTGACAGGATTTAAGCTGCTACCAATACAAATTAAATCATTAGCTGCTGTGTGTAGAAAAAAAATCAGAATCTTGAATTTATGTCTCGACAAGCAGAGGAAGAATTTATTCTCACACATTTTATATAAATAATCACTTAAATCTGTACATGTTAAGTGCAAGATATGTGTTAGCATAACAAAGTATCCGGTTCATACAAATGTGATTCTTGACTTCCTCATTGAAAGAGAAGATATTATTTAAAAAAACCCACACACAATTAAAAAAACCCAGTAGGATAAAACAAAGCAACTGCTTGAGGAATTGAATAACTAAACAAGCAAGTGCAGGATATTTACTGAAAAAATATCAGAATGGTTAAAAGCGCAGAGTTGTAAAATCAGTCAAACCCCGTGACTTTCTACTGCAATAGAGCCTAGACATTCTAACAGCGTAACACTACACCAAAATGTGCTTCTAAACCAACATAATCAAAACCCTGGACAAGATTTAGTATTTATTTGCTATAACTCCACTGATTCAATATGATTAAACTGAATGATCTTAAAGGTCTTTTCAGCCTAAACAATTCGATGAATATACACTACTGAAGTGAAGATGAAAATCAGGCCTACTCACAGGAGAAAACCAGTAAAAGTTACTATAGACAACTCTCCATATTGAAAAAGGATTAATGCTACACTGTCAGAACTGTTTTCTCCACACATTAATGCTTTACATAGTTGGAAAAAACCAAAAGGGCCTGAACAGGCAACAAGCATCATGAATCCCCCTGGGAGCTTTGGGGTCTCCAAAGGGCCAAGAGGCCACAATAAATTAACACCAGAGGAATGGAGGGGAGGAGCAGGCAGAGCGGGAAATACAAGTATCTACAATAATTAAGTACACACAGGGACTCTTCTATTTTAGTTCATAAATTTTCCTTCCTGATACCAAGTCACAAATTGCGTAGCTCAAAAGACAAGATAAGCACTAAAATACAAACTGATTTTTTAAAATTAGAAACAGATGAATAATGATGATTTGGTTGTTTTACTTTTTGCACAGGGAACTCCTGGAATATCAGCGATAGTAAATTTATAGGACTATACAGCCAGACATTTAAAGAATGTTGAGCCCTTGATAAACTTCAGTGCTTAAAAAAATAATCGTAATAGTCAGAAACCATGACAGCTTTTTTTTAAAAAATATTTTACTGCAATTGTAATGTTGAAGAAAATTTTCTATTGTGTAATTTTCTATGTCAGTCAACCCACAAAAAAACTAAGCTGGAGTTAGGAAGAATTTTCCAATTTACGGCATTA
Organism: Tringa solitaria; assembly: GCA_026413425.1. Lineage (NCBI taxonomy): Eukaryota > Metazoa > Chordata > Aves > Charadriiformes > Scolopacidae > Tringa > Tringa solitaria. Next base: position 34,288,537 of record JAOXJM010000052.1, read on the forward strand.
CATTACAATATGTCTACACTATCGATATTTTATGACTTATAATAAAGCATTTCTCCTTTGTCACTGTCAAAAATAAGACAATTATTGTAGCTACCCCTTCAGCCTGTTCTGCTGTAGAGTTGTCTGGTATATCCTAGAAGATGAAAAGTATTTTAAAAAATATTTTTAACTTAACTGCACAACAGATGGACCTAAAAAAAGGCTACTTTGTATACCTTTTTCAAAAAGTATTCCCTGGTTCCAAACATAAACAAAAAAAAAAAAAAGAAGAGATGTCTTAAAAGCTTAAGACTTGTTTAAAAATTAATATCAGTGGTGATGCACAGAAAATGCCAAACGAACACCTGAGCAGCATTATTCTATAAGAAATCCAGCTCCCTTTTTAAGTAACATTTTTTGAGTCAAGTTTCTTTTCCAATTTAGCAATTTCCCTGAAACTCCTTTCTACATTTAGGCTGTACTAACTAACAAATGGCTTAAATGTCCTTTTCCTCCCTTGAATGGCCATGCATATTTTGCCAGAAACATGAAAAGTAGGAATGCAATTGCATTTGTGCTGATGCTAAATGTTAATAGATTTGCCTAAATGTCTGCTAATAGCACCCCTAGAATTAGCTAGGCTAGTAGTGCATGCCTAATGTGTTGTTTTTGTTGTTGCTGCCTTAGCTGTTTTCTCCTTTTTTTTCTCAGTAACAACAAGAAAGGCATTTTTAGTAAAATGTTTCTATACATCTGCAGCCTGTACAGCAGGCATGCCACTAGCATCATGTAGCACTGACACAGCATCATTAGGATTATAAATCCCAACGTTCTACTGTTTCCTTAAATTAAACATGAAAAGTTTAATGTTTTTTTAAATTAAACATGAAGCCCCGACTTTGCCAGCCAAAATATGTCTTTCTATTCACCTCTTCCTCCAGGTCACTTCAGCTAGAGGACTTAGCTCCATGCAGCCAGAGGATGATGCTCTTTTATTGGCATATACTTTCAGAATGTTGTGGGTGAACAAAGCCTTTGAAAAACATTTCCTACAGGCCAAAAGCTTTATTAAATCTGCTTTATGGTCCCAGAGCTCCAATTTGCTTAGAATCACAAAGCAATTTACAAATGTAAAAGATTTTTAAAGTAAACTGTTATAAGTGGCTTCATTGAACAACCATATTTTTAAAACTAAATAATCTGTGAAAATCAGATATTGTATTATGAAAAAAATCTGTATTACCAATTTGTGTTTACGGTAGCTGTACAAATGCATCATGTGATCAAAGTCTTCGACTGTTTCAAAATATAATAAAAAAATTAAAAATATTTTGGAAGACAAAAGCTTTCATTTCAATAAGGACTAATATCTAACTGCCAGTTGACTTAGTCACCTTGAAATACTTTACTATTATGTAGTGCAGGACAAATACTTAGTCCTTCTACTTCTGTTAAAAGTATGTAAAAAGGCTGTATTCTAATTTTAGTCTCTGCAGACAGCCACTGCAGACAGAACATTCACTGCTAGTGGAAAAAATGCATTGAAGAGAAAAAAAAGCCAATACTTTTTTCAGGTCTCAGAAACTAACTTTCAAATCTCTAATTAGAAATTCTGGTCCTGATTCTAATGATGATAATATAAAAAAAAAAAACCAAACAAACGTACAAGTCTTTTCATCTGTGCCAATGGAAACACACCATTGTAAAGGGTATAAAAAATAAGAATCAAGTCTCTGATTATATTAGCTTTCAGAAAATTTGTTAGCATGTTATTAGCAAAATGTTTATTTGTTAATTATAGTTTTAATTAAGATACAACAATAAATTATCTTTGCAGTATTTCTGCAGCTATTTACAACCCCTGAGACTTAGATATCTCATTCTATATCTGTAAAGCTGACTGAAGTAAATTAAAGTTACATCATGACAATCACACTTTGCTCACCCAAAATTCCTCCTGAAACTTGAAAGGAGGAACGCAGTGTTCCCTCTAGGTGCCTCTGCTAACTGCCACAGCCTAAATGCATCAAACACTATTCTTATAAAGAATGCCTCAAACCTGGTTTTCAGGAAGGAAAATCCAGATTTTTTTTTTAAACTGACTGCTACACTGATTGCATAATCTAGAATCTTGCTAACGTCAAGCAAAATCAAAGAGAAATGGCATGACTGGGAAAGAAAAGTCTGTATGTAATGGATCCACTTGCTGCCTCACCTTGGTGTCACCTGTTCTCCTCATCTCAATAATTTAAGATTATTCTTTACAATATGGTTCCATTAGAGGATATCAAGTGCGCTCTTCACCACATTAAAGCATATTCTGCCTGTAGGAAACTCCTGTCTAAACAGTAGGTGTCCAAAAAGTATAGGTGTAGGAAGACTCTTCCAAGGTGTACTGCACTGACCTATACATTTATGGCATAACTTCTGACTTAAGTTTGTAGCACTTCCTTCATGATCTGTCACAGAAAACTGCAGCCGTTTGATTTCACGTGAATTTAGAGAATGCCAGACTATATGGAGAGTGGGGTATATGACATCAGATGGAAAACACACCCCACATGTCAACACATCCTAGGTTCAGCAGGAGATGCAAGAGCCACCTGCTCCAAGACTCAATAATATTAATTTTCAGAATTCTGCAGGTCAGGGCATTCTTCTAATTACAGGCAAAAAAAATGTCTCTCCAGTATACACAATACCATAATTTGAAAAACAAGGTATGCCAGATTCAAAAGCAGTGTTTTCTCATCCTGAAAACAAAAGGATACGCCCTTTGAAGACACATGTACCTTACATTTTATCTTTCAGTGACAAGAATATACATAAGAGACACAACTTCCATTGTGGTTCCTATCCCAAGTGGCAGCGAGCTCCTTACACACCACGGGACAGTGGGGGTTCCCCCTTCAACCCAGAGTAATTCTATCATCCTATAAACACGTTACTTCAGTTGAAAGAAGAACAAAGACTTAGTTTCATAGGTATTCCACTGTGACTGTAACAGGAAAGCAGACCTTTATTTATTTTTTTTTCTTTTATCTCCCCACCCCCATCTTCATTGAAAAGAAAGAAAAGCCACATGGATACCTTTCCTTATCATCACCTTCTTTTCCTTGAGTCAGAAAGCACAAAGAAATGCAGAAATAAAGATGAATATTTGAAAGGCAAGTATTTGTTGGAAGATGAAAGCTACACGGCTCTGTGATTCGGATCTATGGGTCAAGGACATGGTAATACAACTATATCACAACAGTTGCTTTTTTGATATTTTTTCCCAGGTTATTTGTACTTTTCTCATAACCTATCAATTATCTGGATTTTTATGGTCAAAATGTAACAAGGCCAATATATATCTGCCAGAAAACCCACAAACAGAAACAGGTTTTATAGGCAAAACCAACAATTATTCAGTTTCACGCACACTGTTCTGCTGACATAAACCAGTACTTTCTCATGCTGTGCATCAGAAAAAAAAATCATCATTAAAAAGATTACTAAGGTGGATGTGTGTGAAAAAAAAAAAAGAAACTCTTTAGACTGTATTTACTTAGTATTTCCACACAATTACTAACAAATTAGCTAATACTAGATAGAAGTACCGATTTCCGTTTTAGAAGCAGCACTTGGAAATACCTGGGATTAAAGAAATTGTACGGTATTATTCAAATACATAAAGTGCATCCCACTGGCAAGGTTTCATAATTGTCCAACTAACTCTCTCAGAAAGCAGATTTCCTCTTCTTCCCCCTTTAAAGAAGAAAAAATGTTTTTCCTCTCTTCAGTCAAAGTATTGCAGTAAAATAGTGCTTTAATTTAAAAGGTACTGAAACTGTTCCATTCTTCTGCTTGAAAAAGTCCTTCAAGTGCTGCTATTTCTGTATCTCTCTGGTCATATATATTTTGCTGCCTTAGTTTTGCATAAAAAGGAACAAGACTAGGTCAAGGATGCAAAACCACCCTCTGGCATGAAGAAGACCTGAACACTCCTATCTTTCTAATGACATATTGCTTATAAACACTGTAATTTTTTTCCAATAATATTCTGGTACTAATGTCAGATTGCATTTCATAGTGACGACATTTGCTTCATAAATATATATACACACACTAGAAAAAATAACTGAAAAATATTCCAGTTTCCCACAGCAATAGCAATTGACAGCAAATAAATGTTACCCTGTTACCTCAAAATTTCTGAGTATGCATGTAACATCATTAATTCTCCAGCCATGTTATTTGATTTCATTATAGAGCTGAGCAAAATCTTGCATTTGAAATGCCTTACACTCGAAAAGTGACTCTTAGGTGGTAGAAGTATATTAAAAACAAGCATGGTCAAAGCTGTAGAGCAGGGAAAAAGATGGTCACAGCCCCACAAACCTAACACTGATGAGTCGACACAGATAACCAGATACTGCACTGGATATATCTAAAGTGTTACTGCCTTGTTGTGGCTCCTTCTTATTTTTCCCATATCAAGGAGTAGCACAAGAGATGCGACAATTTGAATATCATCTCTATTACATAATTAACATATATTGTAAGGATATGTTAGAAACTTAATGAAAGGCAAGTGAATTGATACCGGACAAGTGTACCCCAGGAAGAAAGTCCATTTTGAAGGACTAAATCTAAATCTTTGGAGATGTACTAATGATAAAGTGCTGTTAGTGTCATGGGTAGAAAAAAAACACACGAAAATTTATTTATTTAATTTCACCCTGTGTATTCCAGGAAAAGCAGAGAAAAATGTTTGGATTTGGATTAGATTGTGTTAACCATCAAAGTTCAACCTTTTGACAATGAGCTTTTTGGCAAGCCGTGCTTAGCACTGCAGTAACTTGAAGCCTGTAGCATGTAGCAACATCTCTAGTATAAAGACAAGAAGGTAACAGAAAGCAGTTACCCATTTCTTCAAAGATTCTGGCATAAAGTCCTAATAGAAACACAGGGTATACTTTTCTTTAAAAGGCTTTATACTGAAATGTGATCATCAGAAATATGCGCATATTTTACCCTGCTCATCTCCACAAAAGTGTTCACAATCATAGCCAATTTCTTTAGCGGCGCTGTCAATACAGCTATGAGGAAGTATAAAACACTTGCTGTACTTAGAATATATCACCTTCACGTCTTAAGTTTCAATTCTTTTACCTCGTGGAGTAGTTGGTGATAAAAAGTGGACTACAGCTGGCCATCAGCCTCCCTGCCCAACCACTGCCAGTAAAGCCTTGCCTTGCCTTCCCTTTCCCCATCAAACAGCAAAGGATTCTTCAAACTAAGACACTTAAACCTTTGGGAGACTGTTAAACTATTTTGGGAACATGTAAAACCATTCTGAAATAAAGACAGATTAAGCAAGTTAGGGTCACTATTACAGAAAGCTTCTCCATCATACCAACATCTTGAAGCAGTTCAAGTGCAATTCAAAGCTAAACCGAAAGCTTTAGTGGATTCCAAGAAGGGGAATATGTGGCATCTAAAAATGTAGTCTTTGTATCATTTGAGACTTAATCTACAGAGTGTGTTATAAACCATCATTATATGCTTTCTACCTGCACAAAAGCCTCTGCTCTTCCTTGACATTTAGCAGTCAATTCTCATCCTTGTTAGAGATCTGAAGTACAGCCTTCATACTGCATTCTTCTGACTTGAGCAAGGAATTTCAAGCCACAGAGACTCAATGACACAAACTGGACTTTGTTACCTGGTTACATGTTTTGTTTGCTTTATACAGAGCTGCTCTCCCTTTTGTATGATATTTTCTCTTTATTTATCCCCTAACATTGCAGTGTACTGCTGATTACTTTTCTCCCACCAAGTTTCCAAGATGCCTATAGACAATAACAAGCAAAAGGATGATAAGGGCACTGCTTTTGATTTGTATTATGGAATGTAACCTTCATGCAACTATTGTTTTTCAAGCATACATCAATTCTAGTATTAGAGATACTAAAACAGTTTAAAGCAGACAGACTGGATTAGGTAGGAGACACAGGTTCATTAATATCTTACCTGCCTGTCCCCCCCTTAAAAAATTAATTTTAGAAGTGCCTTATTCTATTCAGGCCTTACTCTATGTCTACTAGCATGTATTCATTTTCTGCTCAAAACTAAATCTTGAATATAATTGACTGTGCAGTACATACACTGATGTTGCAGAAGATTTGCATAGATAAATATAGGAGTTCTCCAAAAGAATCTCTTGGTTGTCACAGACCCATCATGACCTGAAACTGTAAGTCAGAAAATTGCAACTTGGATAACATGCAGCACATCCCTAACTTCACTTTGAGAGACAGGCTTGCTGCCTGCTGGCATCCAGAAGGAATGGATCCAGAAGGACTAGCCCTCTAGTCCATGAGCCTATTAGGATCTTTGTTCCAATCACACTGTGCCCAGGTGGGCATTCCCAAGGCTGGCCTTTAACGACTTATTCAGAAAGCCCCCTATTCCCTTCCTTTATATCATGCCAGTTTCCATATGTTTACAAAGAGGCTGATATTGTCATTTCAAAAAAATGTTCTAAGTGTTTTCAATGTAGGCCTCTAAGATTTATACAGAAATCCTCACATGATTCCTCTTGAGCTCACTATTAATGCGTACGTACCATTGTAATTTGGGCTTCATTTGTTTTGCTTATCCATGCCACTTCCCGTCTTCATGTTGTCAACTTATGTTTCGTTCTTTTAATAGAAAATAGTTTATGATTGAACGCCTGGAGGAATGAATCCTGAATGATGTGTGCTTTTGCACTTGTCAATCTTTTCCAGTCTTTAGCTTAAGATCTTTTGATAATCTTTGTATTTTAAATGTCAGCAGCATGTAGTTTAGTACCATTTTGTTTTAGCCGAACAATAGCGTTTAGAGAAGAGTTGCAGAGAGGATTAGTGGTTCCTGAGAGCAGCTGCCTGCCAGAGATCTGACCTGCACGCCTACGTTCACTGCTCACATATGAGAGAGGAACTTGTAAACATGGCACTTGGCATAATTAATGTAGTAATTTCCAACCAGCTCAAATCTGTGTTTTATTTTGTTTCTAGGGTCTTCTTATCTTCTTTTGCTTCTTTCTCAGCTTATGTCCAAGAATGTTTATTGCTTCCATGTTGCAATCTCTCTCTACCAACTCAAAATTTAGTCTTTTTCCTTATGTGTTTCACATAAATTCCCAGCTCAAATACAGGTTTCTTGCTCTAGTCATAAATTTTTATTTTTGGATAGGACTAACATCACCTTCCCTGAACAGTTCACAGCTTGCTTCTATATGTGTACACCTTTAAGCATAACATCACAGTCTGTGTGAAAGCATGTGACTAAGACATACTAACCCATACAAGTTTCTTGCAGCCCTAGGAAGGTATAGAACAACTGTATTGGTATGTCTGCAGTTGGCCATACTCCTATATTTTAAATATGGGGATTAATTTAATTTCTGATTTGACTGTTAAATAAAGTTTACTGTTCTAGGCTAAACATCAAGTAATTAGGATTTCATTTTATTTTAGTACTAATAAAATCTTAGCAAATGCTAAGCTGAATTCACCTGCCTCACTTCAAATCCTACAAACATAAACCATGATGATAACTTTCAATCGGCCCAACTCAAGAAGTTCCATGTTGAAACGTTGGAACTATTGTAGTATTCATAAGAGAATGTTTCAAATGAGGAATACAACTCCATGTTCAAACTGTAGTTTATGTTTAAAAATTGCCACTTCGTAGAAAGCAACTCATGTATTTTGGGAGCAAACTGAATAGTCATTTCCTCCAATGGATCTTAACAATTTGAAAAAATTGCTTTTATTTTAAAAAAGCAACCCTTCACTGTTCTTCCATTTCTCTTCTACTCCCATAGAAAACAAGTTATTCCTCATGTTTGGAATGTTGTGCTGTTTATACTGCTCAGCCATTTATCAGTTTGGTAGGTGCAAAGTGAGACTGTCTCGTTCGCCCAGGCTTTGGTACATACAACTCATGTTGTACACTGCTGAACAGCACTGAGGTAGAAAAAGCCCTGCACTTTCAGGAAATAAAAAAGCTGCGTAGAGTGAGGTCATATCTATTCAAGAGGAAACTGTGGGATAGAGTGCGCCCTCAGCAAGTTTGCTGATGACACCAAGCTCGGTGGCACAGTCGACACGCTGGAGGGAAGGGATGCCATCCAGAGGGATCTGGACAGGCTTGAGAGGTGGGCC
>JAOXJM010000052.1:34303597-34313613 GCA_026413425.1 Tringa solitaria
AAATTCCACAATTTTTCTGAAACCTGTGCATTCTCCAGTTATCCAAGTACAGAATCCCCGAATCACCTCTTTGAAAGCCCTAGGCAAATCTGAGCATATTAAGTGCCATACTTATCAAGTCTTCCTAAAGCATTATCTTTAATCACAGAATTCCCGAAGGGAAGAAAAACTACCAAGAAGCAGTCTGTGCTACTGTGAACAACAGGCTTCTGGGTTGCTAAAGTCAGAAAAACCTATAAAACCAGAAACTGCTTCTAGAATACACCTCATGAGCCCACTTCAAAGTGGTACCTAGATTCTTTTCAGAAAGTTTAGAAGAGAAGGGGGGGGGGGAGGGAGAAAAAAAAGAAAAAGAAAAGGCACTGATGCACAATTCCTGACAAGTCCAGCGCTTACTGGAATGATATAACTTCAGTCTTACAACTGATGATTCCACCCCGTGCCAATATGGTTTGACCAAAGCTCAGACTAACCTCTACCAAACCCTGTCACAAAAAGTAGAATTACTAGTCTCGGGAATACATAAAAACAGAGTGTGTGAGGGAATGATTAAAAAATATAGCTCTTCAACAGCCAAGGGGGTGCAGGGGTGCAGGAAGGCAGATGCTGGTTGGCATAAAGAAGGAGAACACTTTTGCCCTCAAAAACTCCACAAATGGAGGAAGCAGCCTGAACTTGGGGTCCTGCCCCTAGAGTCAACATGACCAGGACTGGACACGTCAGTCCTCTTGCTTTTTGCCTTTTAAAGTTCAATTTATTCTCATTTTCTCAAGATTTCCTACTCATGATCCTATTACCACTTAGGTACACCTCTGATCTAATAAAATAGCACTGTTATTGCAGAGATTTATGTAACAGAAAGAAAAACAGAAAGAGGAGATTACCAACATATGTAATTGTCCAAAGCAGGCAGACAGATCTTTTTGCAAAAGTGGTTATCAAAATCCCGAGTACAATACGTTACTGTACTCCATACACTACTGGTGAGCTGCAATCAGGCTGCGTGCAAGTTAGTAAAAATCAGAACAAGAAAGATTTATAATTAAACTAATCAAAATCTCACAAGCGGTATAATAAGTACTTCTGAATTTTTGATGTGGCATGCTGATTCTTAAATTTTGAGAACTACTGCTCTACATGATACAAGCACCCTATTGGGCTCCATCAAATAAAAGTCTAAGTCTTGGAAATCTCAATTCCTTAACACAAATCTGGATGTCAGACTATAGAGACTGATATGTATTGCTGAATGAAAAATTGACCTTTATGAAAAGAACCTAAGGGCTCTAAGAATGTATTATGTTGTACAGAGAAACTACAATAATCCTTGTGCTTACTCTCCAGTGCTGAAGAACATATTTTTTTTTAAAGATACAAGCAAAAAACTCCCCACACCTATCAGAGTAAAGGGATCCCACAAATTTATATCAAAGTAATTTCCTGAAACAAACAAACAAAAATAAAATCAGCACAAACTTTTGTTTTTGTAGCTTCATAATAGGATGTTGCATCAGTCTGCTTACTCTTATGGGGTTAAATATACATTCTATAACTGCCAACACAAATAAAATAACTTGATATTGTTATTGTTTTAGCTCTAAAATTTGTCTTAATGTGGTGGAATTAAGATGTTCTATCCATGTTAATGTGTGCCTGCCCTCAGATTCTGACATGTGAATTATTTAGAAATTAGTATTATCTTCTAAGAAAGACAATGCTTCAAACACACGCTCCCTGGCATCCACAGAATTCCACTGCATATACTCAAAAATTAAACTTTTCTATAAATACGCCTTAAGTATTTTTTAATTACCTTACATCTAAAAGCTACACTCCTCCTTCACAGAGAAGCATCACTGACTTTGCTTTATCAAACAAGCCTGGGAATAGAGCGGGAAAGAAGGCTGTGCCAACTCTATTGAGGTCAAGTGGATTGAAGTCTGCTTGTGCTATCTGAATCACACATTGGCAGATGAAAAGACATGCCTTTTACCATCTGTAATTTTAATGTGCCAGATTTTGGCTGCCATGCAACCTAAAGTATTTACTTCACTGAGGTACACAGAAAGTAAAAAGGACACAAGAAGTTTTTAATGTAGATTTGAGCTGACAGCACCAGATAAAATCAGTTTATGCTACAGTTTAACCATTTAAACTTAAGAACCGAATAAATTTCTCACCCGTATAAAGAAGTTCTGATGAAAAAAAATAATACTGGTTGTCTCTTATGTCTCCATGGCTTGCTTTCGGCATTTTAGAAGAAAACAACTATGTGGATTTTTATTATGGCCTTGAAAATGCCATTTCACTAAAACTGAAGGTACATACAAATGTCTGATCCTTTCAGGGCTTATGGTCTCAAAAGACCACAGCAAATGCAAATAGCTGTGGTTGTTACTGAGGAAACAGAAACAATGAGAAGAATAAGAATGGCAGCGGCAGTGAGGATAGAAACAAGGTACTTGACAAAAATTTTCTTCCTTGCAGCAGGAAAATGGAGATCTGGTTCTATTTTGCAATAATAGGCCATGTGGTAGACTGAAGAGAACTTCAATCAGTTCTATAAACCTCATCATCTATTTTAAATGTCCATGATTTATGCTTTGTCCAGAAATAGTACACAGTGGTGCAGCAAAATACTTTTGGCATATTAATACATTTACCCCATTGCTCCCCTCTTTAGTCTTTAACCCCATTCATATTAACCCCTTATTTCTCAAAAATCTATACTGAATAAACTGATACAATATTTTTCCCTATATTTGTCAATAATTTTTAAGGAAAATGATTATTTTATTGTTTGGTCAATCATATATCTACTGAAGCCAGAAGAGTAAAACAGTATTAACACTTTTGCATTGTTGCTTTTCTCTTGGCACTAGCACAAATGAGAAGGCGGCAGTTTAATACTTAAAGCCGAACAACCCCCACCCACACACAATTTGCGTGAAAATGTACACAAAAGGCAGATGTGGAGATGTGTCTCTCTTATTGCTCTCATTTCAGTTTGACTGCTCTTCTGTCGTTTTTCTTTGTTTTCACTATTTAGCTTCAAGAGCCATAACTTTGTAGGACAAAGGATTCTGTGATTCTGTGAAAGGAAGTTCACATTTAAGCAAAAAATTGAGATAATTAAAGAAATTCTGTAGACCAGCTGAAATTTTGATCAGTTGTATTCTGAATTGGAGAAAATTCCTTCACAGATATGTTAGAAACAAAATCCACAATTTCTGGAACAGAAGGAGAAAAAGGAACAAAGCATGCTGCAGAGATACCGCAGGTTTCTGTGGAAAAGCCTTTAAGCAAATGCAAATCTGGCAGAATAGAACTATCTGAATATAGGGAAGAAAGAACAAAACATGAGATACACAGACCAGATTTGAAATCATGCTTTTCATCTAACTACAGTCACTTTAATACCTACTGAAAACAACAAAGACATCCCAAATGGCAAGAGTTTTACTTCATTTTGTTCTCTGAGCAGCTCTGAAACAGCATTGAGAATACTGAACATCTAGAAACTTTAAGAAGTTCCAACATCTTCCAAAAGCAGAAAGATCTGGACTGTGAGCACTGTGGCTACTGAAAAGTGTAAAACCCCTTCCTGCAAGACTAGTCCCATTGAATGACATTTACTTTTCTGGTCCAAAAACTGTTTTACTGTTGCAATTTATCTTTACCCTGGAGCAAGTGAAAACTGAGGCACAAACCCAGCCTTCAGACTGGCTGCTGCAGCTCTCCTGGGCCACTGCCTGCCACTTTCCCCACCCAGACCTGTTCAGTTGTGTTGTTACCAGAGACAAGGACAAAAAAGCAGAACGGTTACACACGCACAGAATATAGGAATTTGCAAATGATTTTCACATGTCAGAGGTCCTAATATTTGTCAAGGTAGGTACTTAAATATACATGTACACACATATATATGCAGTATCTCACTGCACACCCTTTAACATGTTTGGGGATCTCCCCGAGCAACAACCATCGTGATGCGCTCACACAGACACTCTGAGTCCACTACGGCAGAGGGAATGGACTAAACATCCCAGCTCTGATTTCTGTGATTTTCAATTAAACTTCCTTTTCTGCTGGAACACAGATCACCTGCTCCACTGTGCATACTTCTGTATTATTAATTTGTTAGCTTGCTTGAATCACAGTTGAAAACCTTTCAGCCTTGGTTTGCAGCAATAAATTCAACTGACAGCTGAAATTTGGAACGCTCACTTAATATTGATTCTGAATGTAATAACAAGCGACATGACCTTTTGGAGGGTGTAAAATATGGCTGCCACAACATCTGTGCCACATTTCTTGCTGTTTAGTAATATGCTCTAACAGCATGGAGCTGGCATAGAAGTTAAGCTTTATTATCGAGCAGATCACTCCATCTCTCCGGCGTCATTAAAAAAACCCCACAAATCCTTAGCCCTCACCCCACCCCCAAAATGCTTTCCCCATCTAGTGCACACATCACTGTTTCTAAGACCTAATTTATCCTGCAGTAAGAAAAGAGATACTGGACTACTAAAAGACACCCCATTCTGTCAGACATGGCAGTTCCAACAGACTGAAAAATCAGCACAGGTCTTTAGTCAGTGAGAAGGGATTTTACATCAAGTATCCTGCCCAAATATCTATCAAGTTACACTGTTCACAGTTATCTTCCTATGTATGAGAAAATACCTTTACATCTTTCCTTCTGAAAAAAAAAAATCCACATAAATACCATTTTTGTGTGCTCTGACACCACAAACACCATTTTACTATAGCATTACCCCAGGATACCTTGAACTAATTTTGCTAGGCTGGATACAGAATTGGTTGCATCTGATTTCCTTTCAGTAATTTCCTTTGAAGTGCTAGTATCTTTAAAATATAGTCCAAGTAGGCAGAATACCAATTTCTGTATTTTTAAAAATCCAATTTAAATAACTACAAATTAGCCAAGCAGTCTAATTTCAAAAACAGAATTCTGCTACAGAAAACACCCCCCAACTCATTATAAAGAATGTTTTAAGTGTTTCCTCACTTTTTTTTTTGTTGACATAACAAGTAAACTGAAACAGTGAATTCCTTTATCCTTATGAACAACACCTCCTTTTTCTCTTAATGAATAATATACGTAAAGAGGCAGGTCTTTACCATGACTTCTTAATTTTGTATTTTGGGATTTCAGTTTCTATGCTGCTAAACACCTGGTAGCAATGAATATTCTAAATGCTTTAAAACTGACCCTTTAAGGAGAATTAAAAACCTTCATAGTTTACAGTTAAATAATGTTTATAAATAGAAGACCTGTTGGCACTAACAAATATGTAGAATATAAAGAACATGAAAATATTTTATTTTAAAAAATCTTAATAGACCACATACTGCAAGCTTTGCTAGTATATATACCTGTACTGGCCTTCTGATGTACCAAGCAGATTATGACTACCTCACAGATGGAGAACCAGAGAGCTGTTCTTTTAGTAAATATTTTATAAAAAAGTACAAAGACAAAGATTTGAAGTATATAAAAATATACCAATTATGTAAAAATATTCCTTGTGACATAACCCTGGGATAGTGGGAAAAGATTCCCAATATGCAAGTTTCAAAAGGCATTAAATAACATTGTATACATGTACTGACACATATTAATTAAAGAATATTACCTTTACTAAAGATATTTGATTATTTCTGAAGGCATAATTAATCTCTAATGATTATAGATACTCAGAATTAGAAATTTATTTAGATCAATCATATATACACACTATCACATTAAAATGGCTAGTTCCTGTTTTTCTCTCCCTTGCTCTGAATGTAATTTAATTTAATTAGAAGCACCTGAACCAACCGACACTCCAAACTGTGCTACAACAGGTGAAGCTGAGACTGTAACAAAACATGATGAAAGACTGCTTGGGCAAGACACAACAGAATGACTAAAAGAAATAATTGTTAAACTTTTTCAACTACAATGAAGTTTGGGACTCATTTGAAGGAGTTGGAGAATAAAATAAAATACCCTAAAAGCTGTAATTGACATTTGAGTTCCCTCCAATCTCACAATTAGCTATTATCATAGAGAAATAAGTTCCATGAAAGGTAAAAGTAGTAGAAAAAAAGTGTTATTGAAAGACCTGGAGAACTCATGGGTTTACCCAAGCTTTCATATTACATCCAGAGTGTCCAGAAACTTTGGCAGTTTAATCTCTGCTTAAGCCTATTTGAAATCCGCACACCTCAGCTGCATGACCATTGTGCTCTTGAAGAGAAGTATTTAGAAGTCCTACATGACGGAACCAATTGAAGTATCAGAGATAGCCACACACTCGCAGCTTTGGAAGAGATTTCTCACTATGCAATTGTATTAGACTTGAGAGTTTAACTGCACAACCAGGCTTTCGAGTTTTAAGTAGTATATATCAAACCCACTGGGATTAGTCTCAATAGTTTCAAACACGTCTTCCTTAGAGGCTAAAATCTGCTGCTTCTCTGCACCACGAAACTCGCTGCCCTCCTCACTGAGACGCTGGTGTGTCCTTGCTCACTTGCACCCTTCGAGGCATCAGCAAAAGCAGAGGTAAACAACCACGAATTGGATTACTCCTACATCCTCAGCTGAGATAGAATTCAAAACTAATCTGATTATATGTGTATTATGAGCCACTAAGAATCTTTTTGCAGCAATTACCAAGCTTCCACACATAAAAAAGGGCATTTCATTTAGCACTGGGCTAATCTACCAAGCGGTAAGCTTCAAAGGGAATGTTGGGGGAGTTGGGGGGGGGAACGACCAAAAAAAACATGAAGTAGATTTATAAAGCAGGGATATTTCTTTTTATTGAACTGCGAAGAATTATTTCAGACTCTTAAATGCACCGAAAGACTTTCAAATAAAATACAATTTCTCCTTTGGACTTTCAAACTTAATTGCCAGTGATAGAACTTCTGTAAATTCTAAAAGGCTCCAGTGCAGCAGTTGGAAATGCTGCCGCTGTTTCCCATATACATTTCAAACCCAAGAGCTCTGGCTGGTTGGGGCAGAGGGAAGGCACGTGAATGAGCAGTGGCTGACACCTGCCTTAAAAAGTCATAGCCAAGGTTATATGACAATTACATTTATGCTTTTTAATTGCAACTAAAATTTGTCAGATAACCAAATATGAGCTATACGTTTGTTTATAGATAAAACAAGGCTGAAAATGAAACCCTGAAGTAATACAGTTTAATGTTATACATGCATATATACTCATGCACACCTGTAAAACTAGATTCTTACCAAAGCTGTCTGTGGCTATAGTAACGTAGCTGTAGAAGTACAAGCACACAACATGGAGTGAAACTCAAAGGTAAAGGAGGAGGAGCTGTAAGTGAAGGAGCGATGCAAGAGGGAAAACCGCAAGTGGCACCTTCCACATGGCTGCTCTGAAGTAAGAGCATTCAGATGCTTTCCTCAGGTGTCTGTCCACTACTGTGCAGAGTTTGGGCAACAGTCAGGAAGAAATTCAACTTTCAGTCAGAAATCTGTGACATCATCATGGAAACACAGAAGAAGAGAATGTGTGACTGGAAAAGGGACAACTGATCTACAGAGGACAAGCAAGGGCGAGAAGGAGAGGGATTACCATTTGACTGCACAGTGTACCAGTTTGAAGAGACCATGAGATGACTGGGAAGGTCCAAGTTTGGATGCTGAACTTGAGAGTAGGCTTTGGTGTAGTCAAGGATTTACTAGACAGAACCTCCTGGGCCACAGCCATGAAGGACATGCCCAGGAGGTGTGGCTCACAGTGATGGGCAGTGAGTCAGGGATGGATGCAGAGGATTGGATAGGGTTTGCCAAGAGCGCAAAAAAAGCTGATGGATATTGTCATAAGATGACATTCAATTGTGAAAAATCATTGCCATGGGAGCAAGTCCTTGCTAATGTTATGCTCATCTAAGAAAGGCAAGGAAGAGAACCTAGGGAACTATAGGCTGATCAGTCTCACCTAGAATGATCCCTGGAAAGAATGTAACTATTTATCTTTGGAAATCTTTTCCAAGAACATTAATGACAACAAGATAATCAGGAATAGTTAACCCAGATTTACCAGAGGGTAAAACATTCCACAATGAAATGAGTGCTTTGGAGGCGAGGAGAACAATCAATGTTGCACTTAGTTGTTAGTGAACCTTTTGACACCCTCTCTCACAGCATTCTCAACTGTAAGCTGAAGTAATATTGTTTGGAATGGACTTTTTGGTGAACCAAAAGCTGGCTGAATTGCTGGGCTCCAAGGGCAGGAATTGGTGACTCAGTGTCCACTTGGCAGCCAATAGCAAGCAAAATACTGCAGGGGTACTAGAATTTTCATCAGAGACCTGGACAATGAGAGAGAGTACATGGTCAGTAGATGTTTGGTTGGTGTTAAATAGGGGGAGTGGCTGACGCTACAAATTGCATAATTTCAATCCAGAGGAACCTTTAAATTTGAGGAATGGCACAGAAAGGCCTTATGATGTTTTGCAGGGAGACAGTTCTCCAAAGGTGGTGGAATAATTCCAACCACGAGTACAAGCCAGGAAGTGAACAGCTGAGTGGTAGCCCTGCTAAAGTCTACTTTCTTTAGTTCTACAAAATTCACAAAACATTTTTAAATTGACTCCAAAGCCTGGATGATGGCTTTATTAGATATTCAGACCCAGATGCAACAAAAGCCTCAGGGACTTGCAGTTAAACAGTGCAGCACTTGCTTCCAGTTAGGCACCTGCAATTCTCCATAGATAATATGGCAAGAATTAGATAACTCAGAATTGTGAGTAGAAACAGCAACAAAAACTCTGGAGGCTTTTCAGAGAAGTGCCTAGAGTTAGTCAACAGGAAGCATGGAGCATACTAAAGCATCCAAATCTCATCCTGCCTCTCCCTCCCTGCAAATCACAGGCAGGCAAGGCAGCATTGCAGGGTGCACATCTGTTCATCCAGGATCTAGACTTCTGAATGCTTAAATTTACAAGCCTGGAATAGTTAATCCATACCCCACCTACAATAATTGGCTTTCTGAAGTGATGCAAATAATCAAACAACATATCAAACAACCAACAAACTCAAACAACATGTAATATGAGTTCATAACTACAAGATAAACATAAAAACCAAAGCAAAACCAACCCAATGAAAATATTTACTTGAAGAATTCCCAGATAAACTTAAGTACAGTCACTTTCAGATAAACTCAAGAATGTTTATTTGCTTTATGTTGTTTTCAAGCTGCAAGAAATTCCTTCTAAAGATTTTACCTTCAATAGCTTCAGTGCTTTTCTGAGAAACATATCAGTGAAGACTCTACCCCAGTGCAGTACTTTTTGAAGTACTACCAAGATACCCACTTCTGTGGTCAAGATTTGTTTCAAGAATCTTTAAACAACAACTGCGATAAATGCTGCTGTCCAGAAGTATCTTAAGAACACATCTTATTTCCTCACTTTTGTAACTCCGTTTCTAGGTTAGCAACGTTGTTGCTTTGGAAAGCGTTTATTTGCCATCTTTTAACTTATCTAAAATAAAAGCTAAGTGAAGAGAAGACTTCAGATAGGGTTACTGTTTCTTATAAAGATTCTTGAGAACATTTGCAAATTGAGACAAATCTTGGAAATATCCAGATTTGGGCTATGTGTCCAAAGAGCCTACAAGTGACAGCAGTTAAACCTGAGCACCTCTGGTCTCCCAGTGCCCTCTAAGAAGAAGCAGGAGGCAGCACGACAACTGATGCCAAAGGACAGAACAGAACAACTAACTAGTGAGAGAACTTCAAACGAAACACCCTCTTCTGTCTTAACTTAGATGTTCAGGATGGGCTTCAACTAATTCTAACATTTTAAAATAGTTACCTAACCATAACTAGTTGATCATAACTAGTGATGGTCTGCAGTTAATGCACAGAGATACACACCACAACAGAGAAATCTCCCCCATGTCAACCTGAGATGAAGCACGCAGGAGGGATCTCTCTGTAACTGCCTGCCTTATTTTACTGATA
>JAOXJM010000052.1:34354432-34370658 GCA_026413425.1 Tringa solitaria
TTGTGACCCAAGTGCAGGACCTGGCACTTGGCCTTGTTGAACCTCATACCACTGGCCTTGGCCCATCAATCCAGCTTATTCAGATAGAGCCACTCTACCCTCAAGTGGATCAACAATCCTGCCCAAGAACGTTGCCAATCATGTCACTCCAATCATGTCACCAGTCACTGTTTTTTTTTTTATACTAAAGAATACTAAACAATTAAAGACATTCTTCACAAGAAAATTAAATAGTACCTTAGGTAAGGCATCTCACTAGCTCTTAGTTTTTGCAGTTCTACTATATCATTCTTTAAATATAAAAAAGAGAATTCAACATATCATTCAAGGTATGGACATCCCACACCTTTATACAATGGCAGTGATGGTACTTTCTGCTTTGTTCTTTATATGAATTTTCCACTGCTTCCTTCTGTTTGTTGTAAGAAGGGGGTTGTTTGCATTACTGTAATATTGTATGGATACCCTTCCTTCCCATGGAAAAGCCAGAATAATTGCCT
Organism: Tringa solitaria; assembly: GCA_026413425.1. Taxonomy (NCBI): domain Eukaryota; kingdom Metazoa; phylum Chordata; class Aves; order Charadriiformes; family Scolopacidae; genus Tringa; species Tringa solitaria. The sequence continues at coordinate 34,354,933 of JAOXJM010000052.1, forward strand.
GGACATAAACATATCACAAGTTCATGTTGTGCACTGTTAGAGAGAAAGCATCAGACACAATGACTCAAAAGGGATAACATTTTCGAGTAAATAAACATAGACAATACTTTCTACATGTACCAGAAGGGTATTTATGATGTGAAAAATACTGCAATATATTCTATCTAAGCTACAAATACTGAGTCATGTGGCAAGTGACCTAGTTTCCTTTTCATTTTAAGTGTATTTTTAGTTATTCCCTGTTGATTTATGTTTTCATTAGAACCTCAGGGATATGTTCTTTTGAAGTCCGCTGGAGACTGAATGGACAGATGATGTTTTGTAAAGAACACCTAGGCATTTTTCCCCAATGTTCTCTCTCTCAAACTCATACGTCTAATAGGAGCTCAACTGAAGAGCAAATAAGCATAATTTGTTTATGTCTTTATCCTACCTTTCCTTCAAAGGAATTTAAATGCATACATGAAATAGAACGAACACGAACAAATGCATCGACCAGCAGTGCAGTCTAATGACTACAATCAACAAAGGAAAGGAGACTACTGTGTGTGTCTGCTTGCTGCACAGCATGCTGCAGTTGGCAATAGAAACTGATTTTATATAGAAGTACTCTGAAAATCACCCCAGTACTCATACAGAAGTGGTTGGTGTAAGTCATTTCCATAACCTTGTGGTATGACATATAACATTTATGTAGACAACTAAAGAGATTATATTGATTTGAAATAGAAAAGACAATGCACCTAAGAAAAAAGTCCCCGGAGTACCTCCAATTGTGCAGAAAGTGCATTAGAAGGGTTTCATTTTTTGAGAATTCTGAACTTAATTTGCAAAAAGTGGAAACTTGTAATTGTTCTCAAAACGGAAATGTGAAGTCAGTGAAATGATGTCCATTGTTGTCAATTTTTTTTAGTAGCAAAATGGACCATAAAACTTCAAAATGTATGTAAGGACTCCAAAAGTTCAGAGCAATTGGTAACCAAGTTTTTTGTTTTGTCCCTTCTCTACCACTGAATTAAGTTACAACATTAGATTTTTGTATAATAAACAAGCACAAAATATTGCATAATAACCTAGCTTCACATGAAGGCTTAATTACAGTAATAATTACATTAGGACAGTCTAGGTTTCCCTACAGCTCTCTATTTTTCAAATTTACAGAGTTATGTGCGTGATGACAGCTCTGTGTGCTCATAAGACTATTGTTACTTTACCCTGTCTACTTTCGCATGCTCCACAAATTCAGTTTTAAGCTGCAGTTTTCAAGTATTTTGTCAATCACAGTTTATCAAATGCATTCTGCTTAAGGCAGCTGTCAGGACAAGATTCAGCAATGACAAGCTGTCTTAGCTCCTGTTCATTCTACCCTTAAGTCACCAACTCTTATTTTTATCTCTGAGGAGGAGAAATACTCCGGCTAGAAAAGGCCCTACCTGTTCACTGAGCAGGCAGTTGAGTCACTGTGTTGGCAAGGCTCCTGATCAACAGAACTAGGATACCAATAAATTCTCAGCAGCCCATTTCTGCCCACATTTTCCTTATCATAAGTGCTACTCTGAAAATACTACTGACACTCCGCATATAGAAGTGATTGAGTAAAAAGATACAGTGTGGGTTGTCAATTTATCCAGAAATAGCCTCTGGTGGATAGATAAAAGCCATCTGAACCACAGCAGAAGACAGTGCTATTACATGGAATCTCCAAATTCCCCACAAAACATTCCAGCAAAATTCTGGCCTCTGTTGCACAAACACACCTAGTGATGACAGCATACGGCACTATTTATGCATAGAGTGAAAAATCAGTGCATACTGAAAGATTTTCTTATAAATCCTGGCAATTAAAAACTTCGCAGCATCTTACTCCATATAAATGTTGTAAGTGATATTTCATAAAGGCTAAAACTGGGATTACGCCAAACTTGCCTTTTAACATTTACTGTGTTATTGACTATATTGCCTAAAAGAATGTTCACTTATAATGACAAATTGTGACTGGGGAAAAAGTATAAATCTGATTTCTTTGTCTCATTGTTCTAACAGTCTTTGTTAGAAGATAGAAAATATGATTGCAGATATGGTCCAAATTCATTATCTTATCAGAGTCCACATCAGAGGAATTTATAGGAAGAGGCAAGGTTGGTTAGATATCAGCATACTTCATTAACCCAGAAGAAAATCTGTTCCCAGGTGGCTACTGGTAAGAGGCAAGACTGGAAGGATTACAAACAGACCTAAAATAGTTTAAATAAGTAATTATTATTTCTGATAACAATACTTCAAAAGTTACCAGTGATGTTGGACAAACAGCTCTGCTGGATTTTCTTACTGCAGCCCAAGCAGCAAAAAAAATACAACAACAGTCAAACAGCTGAGAGCACAGGAAAAAATTAATCTCTGTGTGTCAAATTCCTGTTTTTAGGATACCTGTATCAGCTCTAGTTTGGGTAGGAGAGGAAATAGGAAGAAAATAGTGGCAAGAACACTACTCCAATTCTGCAATCTGCTGCAATAGCTTTGGGGACTCAGGGCCAGTAGGATTTAAAAAAAAGCTAAGTTGAATAAACTATAAGAAGTCTTTTGGCGGGGTTAATTTTTGTGGGTTTTTGGTGGTGGATTTTTTTTTTGTCTCTGATGTTTTGCATCAGAAATAGCTCATCCAAAACAGAAAATCTATTTCTATAAACCCAAACATTCTTATGAATCTATTTATGTAGCCATTCAAACAATATCCTTAGAGTAAGCACCGTTGTACGTATTTTTGTAAGTGAGAAATTGAGGGCATGTAATGTTGCTCTGGCTTGACACCCCTGCTCATCCCCACAACAAAAGACAGCTCTAAAACTAATGGCAGAATGGGTGCTCCTGAGTTAACTATTCTGTCTAGAAGGATAAGGAAGAAGAAATCCAGTTAGATCTTGAGGTACACAAGGCAGAGTATGGAGACTATACTAAGGTCCAGTATTCCACAGAAAGAACTTCTGCCTCTCCAGTAGCTCGCAGACAGACAAAGTCTGAGTAGCTAAAACTAATGCAGGAGCAAAGCTATGCCAGCAGGAACAAATCTGTCAAGAAGTCATCCCAGTGACGGAGTGACTCTGCCTCTTTCAAGTAAACTTGGCTAGTCACCTTAAATGAAAATAGTTCACATTATACCACTCATGACTCACTGAGGCCTTGGTATCAATGTGAGACTCATTAAAGTAACCAATGTGTTCTGTATCTAATGCAGCATTGCGTGTCCTAAAGCTGCCATTCTGACACCTACAAAAGAGTGTAAGAGCAAGAGAAGCATTTTGTGATGCCTCCCAGCCACAGCCCTTCTCCCTCTCAGCAATCTTTCATTATAACATAAGTAATGCTCCCTCAAAGAAAACCAGGATTTACATCTTTGGTCCCTTACATTACAAAGAGAATAAGTGGTCTGAGATAAGCAAGATAAAATTCAGATAAAACCAATTCTAGATTAGAGGGTGGGGCAGAAGAGACCAGCTATGTAAAGGAAAGTAATTAGTCTGATGTGTCCTGCAGGAACAGATGAAGCTCTGAAGGTAAAGCCACAAACTGAACATGAAGTAACATTGCAAGAGAGGTTCTACTGGGTGTATTAGCAAAAGTTTGTACATAACACACCAAGTAAAAAGGTTTTAGTTGAAGAATGTATACCAAATTTGAAGTTTAATGATGTAGATAATTTAGAAGGTAAGGAAGAAAACAACCTGAACATTAAGGTGTTTAAAAAACAAGACTTGTAAAAGAGTTGCTTAGTCTGCAGTAGCCAACTGTAGGTTAGAAAAAAATACGTTGCATTAGTGATCAATCACTCAACATGTCCATTAACAGTAGCAGAAATAATGATTTAAATTTTAGCAAGACAAATTGATATTGAATACTCCAAAATATCTTCTAACCATGAAGTTGTTAATAAGTGAAACACATTGCCATGAAATTTGTAGGGCCAATGTCACTAAATGCTTCCAAGAATAAGTCAGGTAAATATCCAACGCATAGCACCCGTGGATGAAGGATGATTGGTTTAAAAATAAATAAATAAACAAATATACAAATACGGACAGGGATGACCTTAAGTGTAAGCAGAAACCTAAGTCCCAAGTCTTTCTACTTATTGAGCAAGTTCTTGCTCAATATACTGAGCTTCAAAACTGCTCAATCACCTGACTTTTGTTTGTCCATTACACAAGGGACTTAAGCACTTCACTCAAGGATGCAAATCCTACTCCAGAAGCAAGGAGTACTACAAACAGTGCTCAGCACAGCACCTGTATACAAGCTCTCTTGTGGATCTACGCCAGTGTGTCCCTTCCAACTCCATTTCTAGGACTGAATGTAAAAAAACAGGGTTTTGTTTGTTTGCTCTAAAGTGCAACAGTTTAATTCTTTAGCCATCACAGTGACTGACAAGTTCAACAAATCCTTCAGAGACGGATCCTGCTCCTTGGTGGTTTTTTTTCCACTCTCCATATATACACTGAATTAATTTAGATGTTCATACAAAAACTGTACCTCATGTTCACAGCTAGCTTTCCTGGTGAAAAATGGCTCAGAACAAAACTACACAGGTAGGTCCTGCCTGCTCATTGCACGTGCCATATTGGCATATAAAGGAGCAATAAACTCAAAAACCTGCAGGAAAAGTTGGAGTAAGATTCAGCATACCTGAGAAGACAGCTAACTAAGTGAGAAAACAAACACCTACACTATAATTGGTTACAATTCTGTTACACCAAGGAAAGAAACAACTCAAAAGCTGCCAGGACTAAGAATCAGAGAGGTCTGTCCTGAAGAAATATGTTCACATTGTAATAGGTGCAGCCGAGCATTTTATTCCTGCAAGAAAATAAATTTAACACCTCACACATCCTGAAAGGATAGATACCATCCAAACACTAAGACTCTATTTAATATGAGGCAGGGGAGAGGGTTGGCCCCATAGATAGGCCGTATTTCCTTTACCTTGACACACCCGTAAGGCACTGCTGATATACGCTTCTACCTTCTTCTTGTGCTGGGCATAAACACTGAACACGTTGCTATTTTTCAGTGGATCCAAAGAGTGCGTTAGGATGGAAAGCATGCTTTATCTATAAAATACGACATGGAACTTCTAGTTCACCAGCTAATGTAAAAATATGCCAAGAGATAAATTTAAGAACATAACACAAAGAACTTTCATGTGCCAATAATTATTCTTAGATTTTCTTTTTAGTACTAGCCCTTGGACCAATTTACATCAGTCTGAAAATAGTTGCCTTAAAAAATAACTTTCCTCTTTCAATGTATGTAGTATCTTCCAAGTAAAAGAAGATGACATAGTATCTCCCCTCAGAAGCAGGCATACTCATACTAAAATGTATTTTCTACACATGGTGCACTAAAACAAACAAGGCATTAATGTGCAGAGTATGACAGAAATTTTTATATAATTGTCAAGAAAGCAGAATGAAGACATGCAGTAACAGGACTCTTGCAAAGTGAGATGTTACTTAAGTGCTGCCAGCAAGCTGACCACTGACCCCTGTTCACTTTTTTAGGAAAGACAAGAGAAGGTAATAGAAACGTACTCCAGACTTCCACAAGATTACACAAAGATAAATAACACAGGCAGGAGAAGACAATTCAAGAGAGTGAACGGGTCACTAGAACCATGTTTTCTCAACAGTGGACAGACTGTGCCTCGGCCCAGTAACAATCGCCCAATTGTCACTTCACAGAATCATATAATGGTCTGTGTTGGAAGGGACCTTTAAAGGCCATCTAGTCCAACCCCTCTGCAATGGACAGGGACATCTTCAACTACATCAGGGTGCGCGGAGCATCGTCCAACCTGACCTCGAATGTTTCCATGGATGGAGCATCTACAACCTCCTGGGCAACCTGTTTCTTCATTTCTTTTAACAAAATGCCTCTGATGTGGCGAGCTAGGGGTCATTAATGAGTGGTGATTAACCTGGGATGTTAAATAATTCATCACTCACTCACGGCCCACGAGCTGTATAATGAGCTGGGTTATTGTGTGGTGCATTAAAGATATTCTATCACGTAAAGGCATATATTAGACAACAGGATTTAAAACCAAACCTTTACTGTATGCAACCATGTTTATCATTCACACAGTCTATATAACCGCTGACCATTCTCCAACACCGAGAAGCTTACAGCTTTAAAACCAGCACCCTTCACAAATAGGGAACAGAGTTGGCGATTATGACAAAGCAGAACCTCTCACTAATAGAGGAAGTTGCAAGGGCACTGATTCACTTCTGGACTTCGGAATTCTACTAAGTAGCAAAGCATGATACAATTCCCACAGTCGTTGGTGAAGCAAGGAATGGCACTCAGACATTTTAACTAGTTTTTCACAACTGAAAGGCCTTTTTTTGTCTCAGCTTTTTTAGAATTACTCAGTCTTATTATTTCACCATAAGCATTTGCAAATCTAGTTTTCCACATATCAAATCCTATTTTTCAGTAATGATAGATCCTAGATAATTATCTGGTCCATACAGACCATTAGGAAAAATCACACCATAACAACAGTACTTCACAAAAGGTACAATGACAAGGCGGAAAATATTACTTCTGAAAAGTGCAAGTAAGCAATGTCACAGCTAAGTAGCCTTTTCAAAAACAAATACGTCAAAGTTCTTGACAAAGATTTTATGACCTTTCCTTTTACAAGCTGACACTGACAAAACCCTGGTCAACATCTCCAGCATGCGTTTAAAAAAATGGTGGGTACAACCTTGTTTACCTCACTTAGACCATGTCCAAATTCCTGAGAGTGAAGCCAAACCTCCTGTTCTCTACAGTCAGTGCAGAGAAGCACGCACTCCAGAAACACGTTTAAAGGAGATTTTGTCCACCTAACTTAAATGAGCAAACTCCAGACAAAATGCTCTTTTTTGGCAAGCGTCCAAAAGCATCTACCACTCTCTACTGATGCTATAAGGAAATCAAGCCCTTTTGTTGCAAAATTGCTTCATTAAGCACAAGCTAGGCACAGAATTATGCTGAGTAAACCTCTGCTTTGGACACTTCATTCTTTTAATCCCCAGCATAGAGTGTAAAAACAACCTTGCTAAAAAAAAAAATGTTCTTGCATGACTGGGCAATATAAATAGACACACCAGACAAAGAAGAATGTTAAATTTAAACATCACTAAGCATGAACAACCCTTGGCTGAATTAAGGTATGAGTTGCTGAGCCCAGGCAATGATCCATTACAAAGAGAAATCAAGGTCTGTGACTAAGCCTGTATCTCCACTATTTCAGAAAATTCTAGAGAGCCACTTCCACTATTTTTCACCAAATTCCTGTTACTTTGTTCCTGGATTCTTAATGTCCAAGGAAGACCACTCATTGCACAGGAATGCAGATTCCATAAAACATCATCAAGTTTGAACTAAGAAGTATACAAAGGGCCACAAAATTTTTAATTCATACCCAAAAATCACACCCAATGACTCTTTAAATGGAGAAGTGAACCCTTCTTGATATTGAAATAATATACACTGGCTTTTTGAGTAATCATAACAACTTATACACAGGATTTACCACATAACCCATCACAGAGAGAATATACCGAGAGAAAATTTACTACAATTCCAGTAGATAAATAATAGTAACAAACAGTAATGAACAGTACATTCATGTGCTAGACTACTTATGTACATGTACAGATTCAATGCTGTAGTACATATTATCCTACCAGTTCTATTTATTGAAACAATTTATTTAGACCACCCAATTTTATTTCAAGATACGCACAGAAGTTTTTTAATATAGTTTTTGAGAATATAAGTTGTGGATTTTTCAAGAACATCTATGATGTTCCATGAGCCTACACCTAAAAATATGAGGTTAATGGATCCAAGTAGGAAATTTAGGACAGTAACTACATCACATATAGCAAATACAATACATAAATATTGCCACATTCTTCCTTACATGAAATTAGAATACAAAAGAAGATTATATCAACAGAACTATGAGATACTGAATTAATTTACCTTCAAATATTAGAAGTAGTAAATTTTCTGCTCATTTCCGGCTTTCTAAGAATTCTCTTAATATTGAAGATGTTAATGTATCTGTACTAGTTAATGCATTTTAAACCATGATGTTCTTCACAGGACTTTGTGTTTAATAAACATTATGTATACTATGTTTACTCAGTTTTAAATTTTAATTATCTTGGCTTTCAGAAAAAGAAAGAGAATGTTTTCATTGAATGTCACTTAGTCTAAAAATGATGCAAGTGAAGAATGTAAAAGTACCGTTGTTATAAACTCTCCTTTTCTTTTTGTTCAGTTCACCTAAGACAGCTAGATACATGAAAAACAGGGTGATTAAAAAGAATATTTAGGACAGGTTTATTCAAATGTACCTGGCAGAGCTGCACAATCAAGATGGATAACACCTCTCTTACAGCAGAAGTATTTCTCCTTTTTGCAATCACCTTTATAATTTAACTAGCCTGAAGATTCTGTTGAACTGCAAAAACTAAAGATAAAGATGATTTTAATGATACTGTGAATCAGTTCATTTCTGGTTCTACTTTTTATCACCAAACAATTTCGTCTACAACCCTTCTTGCCACTCCTGTGCCCCACACCACCACCTCTACCCCCCAATTCTAATTTTTGCTAACTGCATACAGCAAAGAAGAAATGAGAGAGAATTGTATCAATAGCTATGGCAGCAAACCTTTCCCTGACAGTGACATACTTTACTATTTGCAGACTAAATGAGGTTTTTTTCTACATCGGGTTTATTCCTCTCTCACATCTCCATAATGCTATTTTAGAACTGGGCTGTAAAACAGAATAAATTATTCTGTTATTGTGTCATTAAACTTACTAAGAATTTTTTACATGTTTTCCTCAGTTCTTCTCCTGTATAGGCCCAAATCCCTTACATAACCAACCATTTATACTTTTTCCCCATTATGTTTTTTTGTGCCAGATCATCATCATCTTCAATTAAATGTAGATATGGACTCTGAAGACAGGTACTTAAGGTCATGCCAGTGGGAACTTACAAATTATCAGCTCCTCAACCACACTAAAGGTCTGTAGGAATTTCAATTCTCCAGCAAGTTAATACTTAATTTATCTTGCTTTGCTTATTTTACAAGCAGACGTTTTTTGCCCACTGCTGAAAGCGCCGCCGCCTTTAATGATATCAATACTATCTAACTATCTGTGTGATGTTCATTCTTCCATAGATCTAATGTTTAATCGCTTTAGCATGTCCCTGACCTTACTATTTTGGGGAACAGAAATACAGCAAGAAAGGACAAACTGAGGTGATCGGGTAAATGAGTTTCCCAAATCATTAACACCATGAAGAGCAAGGATTCAGTGTGTTACTTCAGCTTCATAGGATATAATTACATGTTTTGATTAGCAGATATATTTTCCCAGCCTCAGGTGTCAACAAGGGTTCAAGTGTATAACATGTATAAATGGGTGCTAATTTTACTAGTCATGAAAATGTGTTTCGCTAATTACATTTATATCCTCTTAGCCAATTTTCATCCGATATTGCTTCTCCGTAGTACATCTTCCTGTTTATTTCCTTACAATGACATTTGAGCTCTTCCAAATGACACAGCGGTTCTAAAATTCAGTAGGCATGACAAGCTACTTCCCCACTGAACATCTGTTGTCGTCATGAAAAAGTAAAAAGATTTACAGAAGCCTATACAACTTTGTCGTCATTTCTGTACCTCTGTGAATCGTATCCCATGTAGGATGTTATCATCTGGGATTAAAATCGTAAGGCAAGAGCAGTGCTCTTTGTTCACCCAGGTAAATCTTGCTAGAAGTGTAAGAATTTCCGGTTGTTAACACCAAAAAATAAGGGAGCAAGCCTGTTCTAAGACAGTGAAGCCCTCTTCCCTGCCCTGCAGTTTCCTGACAAAGTGCTTCATGTTTTGCTAACAGAAATGAGATGAGGATTGACAACTGAAAGAATCTCTTTTCAGACAGCTAGCCATGGAACGGTTTGGGTTGGAAGGGACCTTTCAGGATCGTCTACTTCCATGCCCTAATCAAAACCATTATGTAAAATATTTAAGGTTATGGATAGGAGCGTGGGATAGAACTGTTAACCACAATCTGCTGGAAACTGGAATGCCTCAGTAAGAGCATGCTTCTACAATTCACACTGCAAAACAACCCGAAAGGTTTCTAACAGTGATATTGTTGTCTTTTGGAGTATTTTTCCAAGAGCAATCTGGTGCATGAATAGCATACAGACCAGACTGCGCTCTCTTCTGCGCAGCACCAGTAGGAAATGGAGTGGCAGGAAGCGAGTCCACTACCTCTTCTGCTGCTTGTGCCCCTCCGCACATGGAAAAATTCATCGTGACGCTGAGCTTCTGCTACCCACAGGGACACAGAGCAGCACAAGGAAAGTAAGCACCATTATAACCAAGATCTTACGCTCTGGGCATCTTTGTTTTATATTTAAACATGAAGCAATTCCTTAAAAGGAAGTTGTGAAACTTCACTTTTTAACATGAGATTAATGCTCCAAGCTAGCGCTAAGATCTCTTACCGACCTTGAATAATTAAATGCTTTATACAAAGCCACAATTTACTAGAGAACATCATCCAATGTTAGCAAACAGCTAAAGACCTCAACAGTTCAGTCCTTCCGCCTGCCGTGTGGCCTCACGCAGCGTTGTGAGCACGGCTGAGGCCAGACTTCAGAGCACGTGAGGAAGAACAAGAGGCCAAGACAGAAAATTCCACAGTATGGCTTAAGGAGTTGCTTGAATGCACGTGATAAAATATTAATCTACTCAGAGTCTGCTCTTGCCACGGATACTTCAAGACCCTTACTGGTAATTATAAACATGACTAACTCCAAGAAATAATTAAAGGGAAAATTGCATGGAAATTACTAACATATTCAGACAGTGTTAAGTTATTATGGAAGATCAGCACAGGGACTGGATTTATAAGCTTGCTCACGGATCGATATACTTACATTGTAATTACTAACAACCGACAGACTTCAAAAACCACATTAAGAATTAATGTGAAAACATCCATAGTCAACGGATAAAAAAAAGCCTAACCATGCTGCCAAAAACGAGTACAGGTGATTCACATTTCCACTGTAAATATGCTGAAAGATTACTTAAAGAATAAATACTACATATTCTTCTCATAAGACCCGATGACAATTTATGCTTATTCAGTAGGTAACAAAAATAGTGTCTCAAAGCCTAAGTGGCACTCAACAAGTACTTAAGCACTGTCAAGAATATTTTTAAAGAATACAGTGCCAATACCCTTACAAAAAAAGGTAAAGAAAGATTAAAACTTTCAACTTGTAATAGGTACAGTATGACAACTGAGTCATGCAACACCTCACTGAAGCTGCACAGAGAGCTTATTACAAAATAAAACTTTTAAAAAACAGTAAGTAGACATCTATAAAATATGAACTTAAAACTGGTTTTACGTGGCTTGCACAACAGACCGCGCGTGATTTTTTTTTTCTGCTCCTTTGCATCAGTTATATTATGTGTCTTCAGAATTACCTAGTCAGATGGAAAAACATAATGAAGTAATCAGATTTATGACAAGAAGCTTCCTTTCTTATCCTTTACTCTAAAGGCTGCAGATAGCTTTACCCTTGCTTTAATATTTTAAGTTTGAAAAATGGGAACAACAATCACATAAATTCAAAGATATTGCATGCATGTTCATTTTAATGGAGTCATCAGTACTATGTAGTTACCAATGGACAAAAGCTATTCTTTCATATGGCCTTGCTAAGGGTTTCAAGCATGAGCAGCCTCATTTTAGAGAATGAGACTACTCACATACGAAGATAAGTGCATGTTTAAGTGTTTTAATCACAAGGCGCTTAAGTGCGCATGGTCTGCCATTGGCTAAAGAAAATGAAAAAAATTACAATTTTCTGGGTTTTATTTCTTTTTACTGAAGTTACTCTTACTATATTTGATAGTTTTTAGCAAGTACAAACAAAAGCATTCTGGATAGCACAGTATTTCATGCATGCAAAGAATGTTTAAAAAGTAATTTCTCAGGGTTTTAGTGAGACACACATCAAATCAAGCCAGCTGCCATAACAGTAAAATTGATACATTCAGGTGGGGTGTTAAGAACTCTACTTATTGGAACCCCTTTCCAATTTTGACAACTTGTATATTAATTTGTTCTGGATTTCTATAGGGTTTTTTAATGCTATTTCTCTTAATAACATAGTAAGTACAGTTATACACTGTACTTTTATTTCTGATCATTAGAAATGTAAAGCACAACATGAGTCAGGAGCTGTCAGGGAGGGAAAGCCCTCCTTAAACATAAGAGGGAAAAAAGCAGCAAAATTGTGCTAAAACTGGATGAACTATTAAGCCCCAATTTTCCTTTTACCTTCAGAAAGGTGATGCACTACAAGTAAAACCTATAATTAAAATAAAAATTGTTTTCAACAGGTTTTTTTTTTTTTAAAAAATCAACGAGTTAATACTTCAGTATCACAAACATATTTACATCAAGCATAGCAAAAGTTGAGCCTCTAGCTTTCAATGAAGTACTTGAGAAAAAAAAGAAGAGATTTCTAACCAATTAGTGATCATCTGAGAACACTCGGAGAGGACAAAGCGTCCCAGAGGAATAGAAAGCAATATCTGCCCTTACAAAGTGAGGGTAAGGGGGAAAAAAAGGAAATTAATAGACCTGTCGGTTTAGCTCCGATATCAAATGACACAGAACCAATTGGTAAACATGAATTTTGTGAAGATAAGAAATGAAGATAAGAAACAGTCAACATAGATTTGTTATGAGTGAATTAAGAACCAATTCAAATTTGGTTCTTTAGCTAAAAGGGATGTGGTACTCTTGGAAAAATTTCAACATAATATGCCAGATTATATGTATTATAGCAATTTAATCTTCACCATGAAAAGACAATGAACAGATGCCTGGCCCAATGTCAGACTAACAAGTCATTCCTGAAAGATAGTGTAGAGTGCTTCTGTTCTTAAGGACTACAAACTTTAGAGCTGATTATCCTAAGAGACTGTGCTATCAAGACTATTTTCCTTTTTTTTTTTTTAAAATGACAGTAAATCTTTCAGAAATCACCCAATAAATCAACAAGTAAACATCTGACCTAACTCATAGAAAGGGAATAAAATCCAAGTGTACATTTCAATCATGCATACCACAAACATACACTACATTTAAAAATACTCTGTGAATATTATAAGTGTTATTTACGGCAGTTCCAAAAGTGGAGATTTTCAAGCGAAATGAAAAAAAAAAAAAGTGTTTCAAAAAAACATGAAGAAAAATAAGACTTACTAGAGAAACTGTAGAAAGAAAGCAATCCCCGTTCCCCTGCATCTCTCCCACTTATTTTGAAGTGACAGGGAAACAGATGATGTGCCACATTTTTTAAATTGTTACTGAACAGACCAAGTGAAGAGGAATGCATCCTTCAAAAAGCTATAGACAGCAACCATTTCAAGAATATGCTAAAAAAGCTTCCCTGCACATCTGTAAGTACACTCAGAGAATAGTGTTCAGGATTTTCTGTTTTGTATTATAGTATTTGTCACAGGTCTGGGCAGTCCTTGCTGTGATGGTAAAATAGTAACTGTGGCCTGGATGGGAAATCCCAGAAACTATACCATCAGGTGCAGAACGGAACCGAGACTCTCTGATGTTCCACACGCATTACCTTCTCCGCTTTCTTAGGAATGATGAAGGAATTGCCTGGAAAGTAAGCTGGTTTTAAAGATACAACTAAGCAATACTACGCAGCTTTCACAAGCCAAGTTATCCTAAAGCCTTGGCCAGGCTTTAGACACCCAGTGGTGTTTATCATGTGCGGTAACTAACTTGGCTCTTCGTTAACATCTGCAGGACATACAAACCCCCGTCAGCCTCCACTCACAGCTTAGTACTGTGCAATAATGCCCTCTGATTTCAGAATGCACCAGAAAAATTAGGTACTTGGTTACACTTATTTTTCACCTGTAAAAGCCTAATTTGCAGAGCTATTTTCAAAGATAACAACTTGGCACTTTCTCTGAAGGATGAGAACTCCTTTTCTTTATTGCACTGAAAAGACCCCTGGCAGATGTAAAGCACATTTCTCCTTGGGCGCTGCACACCCATTCTGCACATTAGAAGCTCACATAACTCCTGCGATAAAACATCCAAGCTAATATTGATTTGCTTAATTCACAAATTAAAATTTTCAAGTAAAATATAAAGACACCATTACCTTGCTCAACCTAAGCACACTTGTGATACACCTTCAGGCTATTATTAGTTCATCTAGTTATTCAGAAAAACCAAGACATAAAAAAGTGAATTTCTAGGTTAGCACAGCGTGCCTCTGGGTAGCATTATATAGCCTGGGAAGTGAAATAATCATTATAAAAATACGCAGCCTGCTGTGCAGATGTTCCTTTAACAAAATGAACCCTGTATTTAAAAATCAGAAAAAACCCACAGATGAACAATATTTCAACATACACGCAACGACATCACTACCACAGCTTTAATAGCCCTCAAATCTCAAATATATTTTAATGCTAAATTACCTGATAAGCTATTTCTATTTTCCCAATGTCAAAAACATTGCCAGCTTTTGGCATGGCTACACTGTATTTTTAGGACTTGTGTCAGGGCAAGTGTTATTTACAAACACCTATGAACTACTTAGCATGCCTAAAATACAAAAAGAAAACCAAAAAAATCCAAACACCCAAACCAACAGAAAAAAACCTTTAACTCTTACATATCTATTACACACAGCAACACTCTGGTGTACGTCTCTGAAAGGCAAAGAGCCTCGACCTTATCTTCTCCTTTGCAAAGAGAAAGAAAAACTACTGAGGAGAGAAATAAAATGAACAGAAATTATACTGGCCTGTTTTCATATCCCTTTTTTTCATAGCCGTGTTATGTGTAACATAGAACTGTCTTTACTGTTGTTAGCAGTATTTACACAGCAAGCGGTTTGCAGAAGAACAAATATTTTCCATAATGAATTCACAGTGTTACATGTGATCCGTTGCCTAGCTATTGATGAAAACATTTAATTTAATAAAATCCAGCCTTTTCCTCCGTATTCCTTCTCCACATTCTATTGTCGCTAATTACAGCACCTTCCCTCTCTCTGTCTCTCACACACACACACACACAGAGGGAAAGCTGCCAAGCAACTCCCTCTGGAGCCAATGTCACGGCTGCTTTTCCGATTACCAGGCGGGCAGATGTAAAGCGCCGTGCCGAGTACCCTGTCCACAGGGATTAAGTGACTCGTGGCAGGATCTGCACTCTCAGATGGGTCAATCTGAAGTCCTCTTGCCCCACTCTCAGTCGAGCCATCCCTGCTGGCAGCCAGTCACATTACGCGTGACTGTTGCCAAAGCTAAACTATGAATGCTTATGTTCAAATTGAGCACCAAAATATTTTTAGTACCAAAGCTCCTCATTCATAACCAAAGTGTTATCTAATTAATTAGATACTGTCGTTTTCAACAGTTACTGCTTGAAACTTATTTCGGAATATTTTGCACAGGTCTCTGATTTTTTCAGGAGAAATTAACTCATGACAAATATTAAGGATACACAGCAGGCGATACAGTATCATAGAATCGTCTAGGTTGGAAGGGACCTTTAAGATCATCTAGTCCAACCATC
>JAOXJM010000052.1:34385534-34405814 GCA_026413425.1 Tringa solitaria
CAAGATGATCTTGAAGGTCCCTTCCAACCTAGAAGATTCTGTGATTCTGTGACAGTGGAGGGTGAGGGAACCAACAGTGACTCTTCTTCTTCCATACTGATGGTCAGAGCATTGGCATCAAGGGTATAAAGGCCATATGCAACGCCTGGCTTTTACAGTCCAAAGTGTCTAGGATATTCAGATCTTCAATTTGAGTCAGATATGTGCTTCAGCCAGTGTCATTTGCATCTATCAAAAGTGCCGGAGCCACCAGGGTACAAATTCATTCACAAATTAAACTCAATGTTTTAATTCAAAAAGCAGACATTCTGATGCAGATAGCCGTTTTATTAATGTAGATGAAAGGTTCATCAGCGGGCAGAGAAGGCATAAGTATTAAAAAAAACCTCAACATGTGCTAGCACACAAAATTACTGACACCTGGATAGCTCTACTTTCATATACAGGTATCACAAACACTTTGTACAAAACCTGCACTTCAGTATGGATTTGAAACACAATGCTAGGATTGCACAGAAAGCATTCCGATGTTGCAAAAAGGATATTGCATTTCACATTAAATTAATTCAGATCATCATGAGTAATAACAATTCCACTGGTGAGGCTGGAAAAGGTTCAGTGCTTATGCAAGCTCATGGGAACATTTTAACAAGAAATACAAGTTGCACTTGGGATAAGTATGGCTGGTAAAGACAACCATCCTAAAGTACCCGTAACAAAAAAAAAAAAAGTGATATCCTGATGAAAACTGTTGGAGTTTGAGATGGAAAAATATGAACGGAGACTGCTGTACTTCGCCAGGTCAGCTTTAATTATCTAAAAGGTCCAATCATCTGATTTCACTAACTTGAAATCAGCAGGACTACAATTCACATATCACTGTGAAAGGAAGTGTAGCTGGTCACCAGCACACAAAAACATCTCAAGAATTAATCACCACTTCCTATTTAATAATAGAATTATATACGGATGTGTTGTTTTCTGCCCTCAAAACCTATGCATTTCCAGTAAACATTCCTAAAAGAAGATCTCTCTTGAACTTTTCAGGATGGACTCTTCAACTGATGCATATGCATGTGCAACACAGAGCGGGACGGACGGCAGGAGGAGGATGCCTTTCCTGCCTTTCAAACTGCCGGGGCTCCCGACGGCTGTTTAGCAGATATTTTCTGAAAAATAACAGAACTATCTGCTGGATTACAGCTAGAACAAAGCTAATCCTGACTCAATTAGCTTCTTGGCTTTTCCGCCATGTGGTATGCCAGTATCAGAAAATTGCGAGAAAGAATTAATTAAATTTACAGTTATTTTAAGATATTAAGCTCAACCTTTCAGGTTACTTGCCTTTCCATAAGAAGGCTCTATCCTTGCCAAGTTATTTTTTCCAAGGAAGTTATTTCAGATGTGACCAAGACTAAACTGTGATCCAAACAAGAACAGATCATCTTGCTTAAGTGTCCTATGCAGACAAAATTACTCAACCAAGTACACACAAAAGGGCATAATCTAGCTCTTTAAATATAAATGGATGCTGCAGGTTACAGACCTCTGTGCATAGCATTCATGCATTTTAGTTCTCCATTCTTCATCCAAACCCACATAACTGAAACCATATTTGTAAAGACAATTTTTGCCATTTGAATTAAAGAAATATTTAGTAACAGGAGTATACAGAAAAATAACGTTAGCTGTAGAAAGCTCCTTCTGACAGCCAAAATTTATTTTGATTTGAAAGGACTAAGCTACTTTTTTAGACTTCAATCTTCCTTTTGAGCTGAACTCAAGTAAAATAAAAGTGCTACTCAGTCTGGAGAGGACCAAGTTTCAAAAGAACAATTACTAAGTAGAATCAATGATCTTTGGTTGTTAGATACTTTACTACATTATGGAAATTAGACTGAAATCTTTCTCCTAAGTTATTAGCCCAGGGTTTAACAACTGACCACTAAATCTGCATGAAAGTTATTACATTTACGACTTTGCAGTTCTTTACCTCTATGTTTAGCTTCTTCCACCTACTCTGAGTGTTTCCCCTAAGCATTGCATTTTTGTTTTACTGATTAAAATGAAAATACTGCATACTTTATTAGGTTTGGCTCTCCTATAATTACATTTGGGATAAGAGACCAATGTTGTCTGTCAACGTAAAATGCAGCTCTCTGGCACAAACATTTTATTTGCTTGTTGTTTCTCCTTCCACCTCTCTGGCATACATCAAATGTTTAAATATCATCTTGATGGCAGATTAATGTTACTACTTAATGTACAAGGTCAGCTTTCCAATGCAAAAAGCAAACTGAGAAAATGTAATTGTTTTAAAACTTTTTAAAGAAAGTTTAAATTTAATCACAATGTATTTAAATGAAAATAAAACTCACATTTGAAAAAATCCCAACTAAACCCCTGAAACAAACTCATGCCAGCACTTTGCAGTTTACAGTATATTCTAAAAGAGCAGTTTAGAAGCATATGAACAAAAATATAATAGTGTAGGTTTGAAACAAAGAAGTTGTAATGATAAGACTCCTGTAAAAGGCCTTCTACTAACTATATTCCCAAAACACTGTAGCACTACAAAACACAGCCCACTATGATTTAAGGCTTTTCACACAGTCATCCACAACATCCTTCTCTCTAAATTGGAGAGATGTGGATTCGATGGCTGGACTTTCAGTGGATGAGGGATTCACTAGATGGTCACATCCAGAGGGTAGTGATCAATGACTCAATGTCCAGATGGAGATCGGTGACAAGTGCTGTCCCTCAGGGGTTCATATTAGGACCAGCACCGTTTAGTATCTTTATCAATGACATTGTGGGATCAAGAGCACCCTCAGCAAGTTTGCTGATGACACCAAGTTGAGTGGTGCAGTTGACATGCCTGCAGGACAGGATGCCATCAAGAGGGACCCAGTCAAGCTCAAGAAGTGGGCCTGTGTAAACCTCATAAGGTTCAACAAGGCCAAGTGCAAGGTCCTGCATGTGGTTCAGAGCAACCCCCAATATCAATACAGGCTGGGGGATGAAGGGATTGAGATCAGCCCTGAGGACCTGAACCCCCCTGACTTGGGGATGTTCACTGATGAGTAGCTCAATATGAGCTGGCAGCATGTGTTTGCAGCCTAGAAAGCCAACTATATCCTGGGCTGCATCAAAAGCAGCATGGCCAGCAGGTGAAGGGAGGTGATTCTGTCCCTCTGCTCTGCTCTTGTGAGACCCCACCTGGAATGCTGTGTCCACCTCTGGGGCCCCCAACTTAAGGAGGACATGGACCTGTTGGAGTGAGACCAGAGGAGACCACAAAAATTATCAGAGAGCTGGAGCCTCTCTCCTAAGACAGGCTGAAAGAGCTGGTGCTGTTCAGGCTGGAGAAGTGAAGGCTCCGAGAACACCTTATTCCTGCCTTTCAGTACCTAAGGGGGCATACAAGGAAGATGGGGACAAACTTTTCAGCAGAGCCTGTTACAATAGGACAAAAGATAATGGTTTTAAACTGAAAGAGGGTAGATTTAGACTAGACATAAGGAAGATTATTTTTTTTTTTTACAATGAGGTTGGTGAAACACTGGAACGGGTTGTCCAGAAAGGTGGTAGATTCCCCATCCCTGGAAACATTCAAGGTCAGGTTGGACCGGGCTCTAAGCAGCCTGGTCTAGCTGAAGATGTTCCTGCCCAATGCAGGTGGATTGGACTAGATGGCCTTTAAAGGTCCCTTCCAACACAAACTATTCTATGATTCTATGGACTCTGCAAAATACAATTTTCAAAATAAAACTTGGTTCTATCATAAGAAGTAACCAAGCTGTATTAATCTACTGATACACCACAAGTGACCGCAGTGGCTAAACCACACTGTTAGATGCACAAAAGATCATTAACCAAACAGAGTAAGGCTAAAGGGTCCAAAGGTAACAGCAGTTAGCTAATTCATGCATTTACTGGTCATTACATCCGTGAAAAAAATTAGTCTTTAAATAGTCATGTTTCACTCCACTTACTCTCTTGCACATGCGATATGCTTTGCACCTGCACAATGCAGAATCAAACCCTCCTTACTCTTGTCACTGTCATCATGCACATCTCCTTCGTTCACACAAAAGTGTACGCAACAGTCCTGTAACATTGCCCTTCATTACAATTGTCATTAAAATGATTTTTTTCTTGCAACACCAGTATTGTCAACCCTTGTTTACTGACCTCCATCATTTGTATACTTAAGATTATAAAAATTAATTAGTACTGTAGTAGTACTGCTACTGAATTTCTGTTCTAATAAGTATGTTCTGAAAGGACGTAGCAAAATTCTGAAATACAAAATTCAAATAAAGACATGTAATATATACTCCCTCATTCTATCATTACCATCTAAGTCCTACTGATTAGAACAAAGATTCATTCTGAGATTCAGTAGAACAAATTAATTTTCTAAAGTAAGCACATTTCTGTTAGTAACCTCTTATTTCAAATTGCTCATAAGCAAGAAGAAAACCCTTAAAATACTCAGATACTACATCTTCATGTAAGTAGGTTGTAATTAGATTATTAACTCAACAATGCACACGTCATACCTTCCCACATATTTGTTCAGCACTTAACAAAACCAGACTTTGACCTACTGAGACATGTGGACTCTGCCCAACGTAAACCAAGAAGAGGGTGGTTGCAGCAGGGAAAAGAGTTTGCTGACAAATCACTTGATTTGGTTCCAGTTATAACACTGACCTACTTGCATAACATACTGTAAGGAATTTAAATTTCACTACTTTTATAAAAGAGAAGACAACCTATTTATTCCACAATGAAGAAACGGGTTACTGATTCCTGATTTTCTATTTTAAGTGAGCAGATTATCTAGGTGCAATTCTTCAGGCTTTATCTTTCCAACATTCACAGGAAGGATGGGCAGTTGTGATATTCCATTCTGGGAACTAATGAATGCAGAAAGACAAGGAACTACTCAACCCCTTTTCTCCAAGACTGACTATTGCCAGTTACAGAAAACAAATCCAAGTGCCTGTCCACATGTGAGCAAGCATGTGTGTGTAACAACTGCAAGGCCCCCACAAACTTAACTGAGGGAATACTGCAAACATTAATTAATTAATATTTACATGGCACTCAATCTCAAGTGCTTCTGTAAAGACCTCTCTCTTTTGCCTTCTTGGTTTCTGCTATCAAACGTGCAGGAAGCATAAATAAATATAGGGAGAATGTAAAAGGTACTCACATGACTATCACTGATTGCGCTTTAACAGAAAGTACTCCATTTCTCTTTTATCAGCTCCTTCTCCAGCCCTTACTACTCGCACACAAGATCCTAGCTATTCATATTAAAGTGAACCATTGTATTTATAGTCAACACTATGGTAGAACCAAGTACAAACATTAAAGAAAACAAAGAAAAAACAGTTATGAAGACTCCAATCCTTACAAGAATTTTCTGAGTTATTAAATAAATAAAAAAATAATGGTAAAGTAACTGCCTTGAATAATGATCCCTTTTGTCTTTATTTAAAAAAAAAGAAAGCTATTAGCTGGAAGCATTTAATGAATCAAACTAATCCCAACTCAATATGGTATGCACATCAGTATATTGGATATTGTTTATCTGAAAAGTTACACTGACAAGTCCCTCTCACCTTATCTTGCAATATTTGTTTGATATCTTCCCCTTTTTGATCCTGTTCTGAAATAAGAAGCAAGTTGCCTCTAGCATTTGGAATTTACCTGTCAAATAAATCTCCATGAAACACTTGGGGAAAAAAAATAAATCATATTAGGTGCTGAAAAAGTTACATACAGGCCTCTTTCACCACTGGAGGCAGACACCACCTCTATACATGATTTTTTTCTACCCCACCTAATCAGTATTAATGCTTCACGTTCCTCCTACTGTGAACTTTTAAGAAATCTTTCCTTTAAGTAAGATGTGCTATCTCTGGAGGTAGTTTATATGCATCAAAATAAGCAACTACCATTCCGTGTATGAAAGTTTCTCTCTTACCACTTAGGCCACTTGTTTTCCTCCTGTTTGTTTTACATTTCAGTTTATGCTTTTCACATAGTACATTTATGAAAAAAAGAAAAAAGGTGCTTCATAGTTTTGGAAACCAATCAGAATATTACAGTATCAATGCAATTAAAGAATTAAAAATATAATGATCTTGACTGAAGAGGTATTTCAATATACCTCTTGGCATAATGACAGCAATTGAAAACCCTTCTAGACTGCAGCCTACCTGGCCCTTGCTTATTTATCAACTTACTCATTTCTAGTCTGTTTACAAAGTGAAGACAATGAAGGAAATCTCAAGGGGGTTTTGTTGTTTTTTTTGGGGTGGGTCTGCTTGAAGTGCTCTCTGGCATTAAGGAAAAGACTCCCATTGAATGATAAAGGACTCACTGTTACACTATTACAGGAGAGGAATTGCATTAACCCCTGCCCTTCCCCATTGTACTCGCTGCCCACTGGAAACAACAACAGAATTACTAAAATCCCACACTCTCTAATGGGATGGTAATAGGATTCAGAGGCCATTAGGGTAAAGGCAATCCATATTTTACAGTTTAATAAGCTCTTGCTGAAGATGCTGGATCCCCCTTCAAAGCCAACAATTACTGATTTAGTATTAACAAATCCACAACAACTGTCAAGATTGCAGAATGCATTTGAGATGAAGTCAGCAGCTTATGGTGACAGACTTTAAAATGTGTGTAGAAAAATGAAACCACTTAAATTGAAATAATTTGTAATTTTACAGTGATACTGGTTATTACTGTCATTTCAGATTTCTTTACGTCCAAATCTCTTGGTTACTCAAGTTTGCACATAATTCTTTCCAAGTTCTGTGGTGGTTGTTTTTGGAAGCGAGCACTTCTGTCCTGTGTTCTGAACGTACACCTCTTGTCACAATGAAACAAAACAGTGAACACAGAACGAGAAGAGACCAATTGAGTCATTAAATCAAGTTCTCTACAATCACAGAGACAAATTATCAATATTATTATTACATATAAATGGATTGTCTACCAGGCTGCAGATTCAAGAGAACCCATCATTCTCCAATAACACGCCTTGAATTGTAGGGTATAAAATACACACTTAATACTTACTCTGCCTATTGTTATCTTAACTATTCTTCAAAAACATTGGTTTAGATATTTTTGAAAGGTCAATGTGTTGAATATTTTCTTAGGTAATTTTAAGTTATAATCTTATTATCTGTTTTTTTGCTGTATCCAGTTAGTCCACATTCTCTTGTGTAACTGACTGGGGACATAAAGAACAGTCCACAGAAGAACCAATCCACTCTTTACATTCCTGAAATCAAAACCAGGTCTCACTTACATACCCACCATAAGCGCTGCTGGATCTAAACCCCTACTTTTCCCTATTCTTTTGTCTACATTTGTGATGGGGAAAAAAAAATCCCAACAAAACCAGATGCACTTTTTAGAAGTGATAATTCTGAGACTCAGTTTTGCCACCACAAACATTGATAGAGTTCTCAGTGAGGCAGACAAGTGCCATTGTACCTAAAACTATGGACCACTGCTGTTATAGTATGATCACTTTGTGCCTGAGAGCTCATAATCACACAAGCACAACAACAGGTAAGCAATAAAATACACAGACACAAACCAACTAAACCCAAGAGCCTACATTTATTTCAAACTGAGGAAACTGATTCTTCACCGTTTGTTTTCAATAACCCTGACAACTTTCTCACATTTTTGAACTTGAATAAATATCCATTTACAGAGGTAATACTTCTCTTCCGCTTATATCAACTTCAGGTGGTCTTCAGTGTTATACAGATAAACTGTGAGATCAGGGTCTTCAGCATTAATTCCAGCACATGAAATAACTCCGTATTAAAGGCCACAACATCAAATTCTGAGGGGGCATACCTTTTTTTTGTGTGTGTGTGCTTATAATAGAAAACAAGCAGGTATTCCCCACAATAGTGGTTCTTCAGATATTGATTGCCTAGTAAGTCCCTCCCTCAGAGCACAGCAGTGTCCAAGGGAAACTGAGTTTGGTCCAGGTTCCTTTCTAATAATGTCATCTTGTCCCTTACTCCAGTGAGGTATTTCCTTTGAGTGGGAACCCACCAGCTAACCAAAAAAAACCCTGAAAACAGTAAGGAGGCAAGAACACAAATACCAGGGTTTAACACGCAATTGACTGTACGTTTCTCTGCAATGGGTCGAAAACACAGGCTTTTCTACAAGTGTCCTGCTTTCTCAGCAGCACCCCCATCTCAGCATGTCTGTCACCAGGAAGAAATGGAGAATCAGAAACAGTTGTGTTTTCGCTGTGCAAAGGCATTGCACCTACATCTCTTTCAGACAGGCACATCACCCAGTCTTCTTTTCTGAAGAAGATATGTATGTTCAGATATTGCAACTTCACACACCAGGACCAGGCTGTACTTCAAACTTTTCTGTACTGTTTATGTGGAGAGCCACCAGACTTCAGTAAGGACCATGCATATTCACTATTTATCAAAAAGTATTAATAATGAATGTAAGTGCATCTTTCATTACCTCAACAGTTTATGTTAAAAGCATACTTTTAACAAAAGTTTAGAGTTGATAATATTCTCGCTCCTCCAAAAGCAGATACACAGCAACTTGAGCTCCACTTCCACATCTTCTTTGCTTTGTCCATCTAATGCTTAAAGAAAGTTTTCAGTACACTCAAAGAGTAGCGGAGGAAGAAAACCAGAATGATTCCTGCAACAATTAACTCCGTTTAGCTCACTCTTAAAAGAAGTTCCATAAACTATCTTGCAAGATGCCTTCCAGAGTATCTAGGGACATGACAGAGATTTTTGAAGCATAGCTTCCAAGCAAACTAACGGAAATAACTAGAAGCCAAATAAAAAAGGGAATTGATGACCTAATTAATACTAGGACAGGAATAGTCCTATCAATATTTTACAATACAAAACATAACTACAACATGAACAGAAGACAGACATCAAATGCTACACGTGTAGCCTCTTTGAAGAGAAAAATAGAGAGTGCACAAACCAGTAATTTCTAAGGACCTGTTTATATGGATAAATTTAACAGCCTAACTACACTGTTTATACGAAAATATGTATGTGTCACTGTAACACAGCCTGACTCTAGAATCAGATTTTTTTTAGCTTAGGTAGCGTGGTCAGCAACTGAAAGCATCTTCAAAGATACTAAAATCCACATGTAACCATAGTGGTGTAAAGAAAGTGCTAAAGCTGTACATTTTCTGGCACAAGCATGCCTTAGAAGGACCTACACTGAAGCACAATCAGTTATTAAATAGAACAATAATTTGTGTGCTACGGATACATACTACTCAGTTCTACTTTTTAAGAACTTTCGTGTTTTCTTTGGACTAATAGGTGAAAAACATTCGATCAGCAGTTGGTGACTTAATGCTTGGTGGGTATGAGTAAGTTTCAGAAATGTTTTGTTTTCTTCTCAGATGTTTTTTTACAAAGGTGAGGAAAAATAGGATGGTAGTAAAAACAAAGAAAGAAAACCCCACAATTTAGACAGCACTGAAACCAAACACGCCCAGCAGGTGCCATCATGGAATCACCTCTGTGAATCACCACATAACTGAATTGCTGCCAGCAGAATGCCATCAGATTAATAAAGCTGATTACTTCTGTGTTCACCACAGCAGACTTAGATTCCAGGGTTTTTTTGTCTGATACTGAATATCAGCTCCGTAATGTAATGAATCAGTTACCATTCTCCTCCGGAAAGGATGGAAACTACAACAATACTCACATATGTTCCAGAATCAGTAAACCTATTAAAACATCTACTTCTTCATTCACTAAGCTCACATACTTTTGTAATTCAAAATTCTGCATTCAAATCACAATAATTGTGAATCAAACAGTTAAAGAAAATGTTAAAATGCTCTTACCCCCTGCTTGCCTGCTCTAATGCAGATCTCCTTGAAAGGACTACATTAGTGTTAACTCACACTTCATCTGTAATACCCTTCCTGTTCCTTAGCACAGAATTAGTTGTTTTAAATTTTGATGTGAATTTCTATGAAACACCATTAGACACACAGAACTCCTTTGCACTTGCAGCATAAATTAGAATTCCAATCAACTCCTTCAGAGATAAAAGCTCTACCTCTGCTTAGTTTCCCAGAAAACAAAACAAACCAAAATCAACTCATGCAACATTAAAAAAAAAAGTTGCAAGCTTGAAATAAGAAGGTATCAAAATAGTTTTTAAAAAGAAAATAGAACCTTCGCCCATAAGAGATCAGTTCATTCAGAAGATTTCATTTTAGAAGGTGGTGAACAAAGATAAAACAATTAATTTGTTAAGGCTGGCCAAGGCTAACTGGGTAAATGTGACAAGAAAATGTGCTGCCTGCGCTGTAGTACTGATTTGCTTAGTATTTGACATATGCTTTCTCAAAAGACCGTTTGAATGTTCATTTCTATCATTCTAAAAAATCCTCTCAGAAAAGGTAGTAAGGAGATGCAATATAATGAACTGTAATACAATAATCACGGTTTGGATTTCTGTCAAGTTTCTCAGAACGTAAATGAGCATTTATCAAGAATTTGCCCAAAACAAATAATTTACACTCATTTCCGCAAGAAGACAGACATGATTCTCTTTCATTCAGCTCTTTGTTAACTCTGATTAATTACTTCACTTCCAAATTTCATTAGAAACATATTCATCTTTTCTAGGTAGCAACAATTGATATGCTGCATCTCAAAGTCTCATATTAGAAAACTGAACATCTGCCCATTCCTTACATTCTACTGACCTCTAGAGACTGTATGTATATATGTATAGCACATATACATTATTTATGTCCATGTACACATACTAGAGCAATGTCACAATAGATTGACTTCAGTGAAATCTGTATGCAGTATTTGATGTCACATTTTTACCCTAATCACAAATTATTCTTAAAAATATTTTCTTTCCTGGGTTTTCTGGACATTGAGAATCTCTTGCTATTTTTTGCCTTTCCTCTCTGTGTTCTTCCAACCCAAACCACGATAGCTGCCTTTATCTGTTGTGTACAGAATTAAGCTACAAGTATGAATATCAATATAAGCATTGAGATAATCCAGGTTTCATTTAGGCATGAATACCTGCCAGGGAGTGAATGCTACAAAACATTCACTAAGGAGAAGCTCCTACTTATTGAAAAATAGGGAGAGAAGACAAGTCTTGCGCAACTCAGTATCGACATTTCTTCCCCCCACCAAATGATAACATCTCGCAGCAGCCTTCTTCTCTCCATTTTGCTGCCAGGGAAAAACGGCACAAAAGCCTGCGTTGGGTTTGACATTTAGACCAAACAGAAAGGAGTTGAATTTTTAAACTAAAACCTATTCAAAGTAGACATTAATCCAATAACAAAGAGAAATGAGGGGAACAGAAAAGACTATGTTCCTCCATAACAACCTTAGCAGAGCTGACACTGTTATGAGCCATCACTTGGTGATACTGTGTGGTCAAATACACCAAAAAACACTGCCACAAATATATACAAAACGAACACGTGAAATTTTAAAGGCACATTTTTCAAACGAGAATGCTTTGTATTAAGTTTCGTATCAAAATGCCCAGAAAATGCACAAGGGGTTTTCCAACATTGCTGATGCTTTATAGAAAAGGACCGGTCATAAGATACTTTCATATGACTATCCTCTGGGATCTCACAGACAAAGATAAGTTTAGGAAAATGATCTGAAAAAAAGGTCCTACTTCAAAAAGCTTTAGCTAAAAAACTTTTTATTCCCTCCCACACTTTGGGGGTGAGGGGATAAAGCTTTTTAACGCAATGTTTTATACTGTTATTATCATACTGCACACGATAACAATACAAATTTCATTTGATTTGGAATCAGCTATGAGCTACAGGTTGAATTGTATTAAATCAATATATGCTATAGATAGCAACTGAACTTTCTATCTTTAAAAAATTGCATGCATAGAGTAAGAACTCTGTTAGAGGCAAATATATTTTACACAGTGCAGCTAAAAGACCCTACATCCACTACTTCAAGTTACTCAGGAGTTACTTCAGCATAAATGAGGAAAATACATACATCCATGTCTTCTCCTTTAAAAATAACATCCTTAAGATAATGTCATTGCCAAACCCCATTTCTGCTATTTTAAATTATGTTTATTCAGTTTCATCAAAATTTGATATAAGGTATCACAGTGATGGAATTATATAGATTGTTTTGAAACAAACTGTCCAAATAAGTCATGAACTTACTATTATCTGCAGTACATTTTCCTACGTTCATATCACAGCTTTATATTTCAGTAAGTTACTGCAAACCCCTAGATATCCATTCCTCCTGTATTCCCATAATGTGAGACGAGGTATGTATCTTTATATTTGAAATGGGCTTAAATTAAAATATATACATTCAGATTTGTGTGCTTGTTTTTACATGCATAAGCATCCATAGACAAACCTAGAAGTACAATAATATTGCTGCTACTGAGAAACGTGGCAATAAACTCAGTTGTGGCCAGAATTATTTACCCTATTCAGCTATTCTGAGCTCTTCATAGTGTACTCATAAATAGAATTCCACTACACAAGTATGCTTGCTTTTCTCTTCATGACTTTCAGAACTGAGAAATACAAAGATAAAAGTTTATTCCTTGGGGCTATATTGTGTCATAAGCCTTTAAACTGAATTTGCCAATGTTTTCAACAGGGAATTCTCTTTAGAAACTGATGACATATTACGATCTTTTTAACTAAATTACGTACCATTTCATTGAACTGACAAGTCTGAAAGTAAACTGAAGTAGGGAAGATACAAGAACATAATTCTGGTAATAGTCTCTCACTGGTAACAGTCAGGCTTATTTTTCTGAATGACAACGAACTATAAAATGTAAAAGTGCTCATTGACTTTCAGTCATGCCCAGCTGAGACGCACGATGTTCAATATCAATTGTTAATTGTGTCTAAAGCCCTAGAAACTTCTAATTTTGAGCAAAAAAATCCCGCAAAAAACTACACATGACTATTCTATAAATATATACAGCATTGATGTTGCCTAAACCGTACTCAGGAAACACAAGGTTTCACTTCTTCCGCATATAAAGTTGCAAACAGCTTTCTAAAGGTTAAGGAATTACTTTAGTACATACACAGTTGTATGCATGCACAAATTCAACAATAAATTAAAGAAGCAGAACATTAAGGAAAACCCCTACTGGCAACAGCAAGTCTGTGTGGGAAAAAAACATCAACCTAAAGCTTTCCAGATTAAAGAAATTTTGGTGCATACATTTGAAAAACCCCAAGAAAATACTGAAACCAAACTACAATAAATAACGTACAGTGCAAATGACATGGGAGATGACTGTAGAGATCGGCCACACATTTTTCTATCTGCATTTTTTTTTCAATTATAAGCAGAAGCTGAGATTTTCTTACACAGTAAGCAGGAAAGTAAACAAAGCCATGCTACTGTGTATTATAAAATTCATTGAAACATAGTAATTTTAATTCTAAAACCTGCAATCTCTTCTCTAACAGGTCTTCAACTAATTCTTGTTTTGCCTTTCTTGTTTAAGGTACAAACCAGCTGAATGCAGAGCGATCATGTTTTTAATATGACTAGGCTAAGTTTTGAAAGTTTATCCTACTTTACATGAAAAGCTAGGATTAAAAACAACAAAACACACATTACTGTTTTGAATTTGAAATCAGTTACGGTTGATGATCATCTCCAAAAATAAATATTCCCACAGATAGAGGTCAGTGGTTGCCTGAAATTGCACTAGTTAGTGCCTGTATACTAGAATCCTCCACTCCTTTGGGACTGCTTTATCATTTTATCACATTAATTAATAAAACAGTACTTTTAGCATAGGACATCACAGTTTTCTATCCACTCATTTGCCATTGGTTACTCTACAATTTATTGATCTGAGACTCATCAGAGGACTTCTCTCCGAATTTAAGCACATAAGAATATGGTAACTCAGAATTGTTCATAGCTAAAAAAACAAGTAGAAATAAAAAAATAATGTACAAATTAAGAAAGAGGTAGGTTTTATGCTTTTAATTACATTATGTGTTGATCTGGTGAGCTCTTACTGTTCTCAAAGGAAAGCAACTTCACTGCATTGGAATTCTAATTTTGAGGTGCATGCATTCCATTCATTAATTTATAATTGAACATTCCTATTTCGTGAACGTGTTTAAAAAAAATCCTGAACTTTGAGGGATACTCTTTAAGCCCTTCCCCTGAGAACACATGTGAAACAATGTTAATACTAGTGATAAAATGTTAAACCTGGCAAGTAAAAACTAAAAACCTTTAGTTGTCTCTACATGTGTTCAATTTCTGCACATGTACCTCTTCAGATTTTCAGATTAAATAGAACCTGTTATGATGATGTAAAAAATTATTGATCTCATATTATTAAACTACCAACAGCCTGTATAAGCATTCGCCTTGAGATTTTTCTTTGGCTTTTGTTATCTCACTGCATTTCTTTTCCTCTAGGAAGTAATCTTTACTTTGCTCTCCAGCAACATCTACTGGAACATCAGTAAAATGCTGCTATTTCTATTAATCACCCATTTAATGTTGAGTAGGGCAGAGTTAGAAAATGCCAAAAGGAGAGATAAACGATCTGCAATTCAGATCCTGCATTCTGGGCTCAAACGGATCAAGTTAGCTCCCCTTCAACCTTCCAGTTTTCTGCCATTTCATAAGGAACAAATTCTTTATGACTAATTCATATCAAAAGTCATCTACCATTTACACTTCGATGTGCTTTATTCAAGTCACGAAATATCATTTAAAATACCACATTACATCCAGAATTTCCATTTTTGTCAGATAAATTACCCTCAATTTCAGCTTGATCCAACACGTGCTTAAACAGATCTGCAGCATGGAAAGAGCTTGGAAGAATATATCGGAACATTCGGAAAGGTGAAAGAGATGTAATGGCAGTTCCAATGCCAAATAATAAACAATACCAAGTTCAACAAAACTATGGTTAAAAAGTAAATATGTCCACTACAAATCAGTGAAATGTTAACCAGCTCTTTTGTCTGATTTTAAGGCCTCAGAAAAAAAAAAATAAAAATCTGTCCCTTTATCTGAGGATGATCATGTAGGATTAACTACCACTGAAGATCAAGTAGTAGCGCGTAAAGTCCCTCTGCGCTGATGGGAGAGGAGGCTTCCCTGGGGGCTCGATCCCCCTCAGCTGCGTGGTGGCTTGTCACTGCCTATCGTGTAAAATCAGCCACTGCCAACGTAGACAGAAAGCTCTGCCACCGGGTTCTGCACCATACCCAGCACCGCGCCTTCCCAGGGCTGCGGCCAGGATCGGGTCATTGGGGTAAACTTGCATAAAGACAAAAGTTCTCAAGTAAACATATTAATTTCTGTCTGCGGTATGCTCACTTGTGGGTCTGCAACGCGAAAATCTGCATATCAAACAATGTTTACTCTATGACTGCTTATAAAGTTAGCTTTTCATAGCTCTGCTTTCAGAGTCAGTTAATTAGTACTCTACTTTTACAAATCACCGCAATAATATTTGCTTCCCTTTAAATCCCCAATAATGGTCTAACTACCCTGGACTGCTTGTTCACTTTCCAGTATGACAATGAAATTCAGACCATCACTGCTGTTCAGAATCCCCTCCTTCTATTTAGAGTCTTAGTTTGCTCATACGGACAGCAACTGTAAAATATAAGCGCAGAAATGTAGGGAGAGAAAAGAAGGCACCAAAGCCAGTGAAAACCAGAAACAGAAGTCCCAACAGCTAAATATTCCAGTTCCAAATAAAAAGCACGTATCGGCATGTAACATTTTAAAAGTAATTAAAATTATTTTTGCCTTTGGAATCCCTGTAGAGCCTCAATGTATTTCTACAGAGAATAAAAGGGCATGTTTCCCCAAACCACAAACACTTTAAGCTACATAATTTTATATTGCCACAAGACTTAAGTTCATAGGCTTTGGCTGATAAATTAGCTCCTCTCAATAACTGTTAAACAGAAAGCCCTTTATTGTAATCCAAGTGCACTTGTGGACAGCACTTTCAGAGTTAACTCCATTTGACAACTGACATAAATCCATTATTCTAATTTGGTGATTGCTTTACTAAACACAGATGCAGTTTATGAGTTTTAGTCACGTATTTCATTCAGGATGCCACTTAATCTCAATTTACAAAACATAAACACGAAATAGGTTTTACAGTATGCCTAAAAGGGTATAGCTATTCAGCCGATGAAATGCCAGGCAAACAAACCGTATTCACCTAGACCTAAACTCAATGCTAGATTTTACCTTACCAAATAGATTATAAATAAATACAGATAATTTTTAGTTCAGATCTTGCAACCAAATTGCAGAATGCCAAGCTCCTCGAGGGTTATAAGACTGATAAAGCTTTTCTTATACCGAGATTTAAGCACTGAATTTAACCTTAAGCAAAGTCCAGCTTTCACAAAAGCTCATTCTCGGGTTTATTTTGATACACAGAGAAAAGGGGGGAAAACAATCATTCAGCCTGAAAACAGCAGCTTCACAAACCCATTTCTAATTCAATTTATAGCACATACTTTACATCTTAAACAAAAGGAATCTGATACAACACCGATGCTGCCTCTTGCTGCAGTTGCTCGTCTCAGTTACAAAATGCTGAAAATCTACCGCTCTGACCAAGCCACTCCATAAAACATTCGGATTCAGGCACTTCTTACCTGCCTCAGTTGAAGGCTTCCTTCCCTTGTTAGCAGTATGAAGCATCCTCTAGCCTTCCCAATCCTCACCACCAGCCTCAAATTGCACCGCTAAGTCCCTTTTTTGCAAGAAAACGCTTATTGAAAGTGATTAGTTTTTGTTGTCCCTTTTAAGTCCCTCCTGCGGGAAAGAGCAGGGGAGCGATGTGACGCCACCTTTTAATCTTTTGCAAGAGTGAAAAGGCAGAAAAGGAGCGCTCGATCAAACTGAGCTTCACACATGACTAAAACTCGCCGGAGAGGCTGCAAGCTCTGGCTAAAGCACCACTAGGCGTAAGTGTAAGAACAGAGAAGAGGGGAGAGTCAATGAAATGTGACAACGTACGTGCATCAAAGACAGGAAAAGAGGGAGAGAACAATAAGAGAGAGATCGAGACAGCAAGGAGAGAAAGAGAAAGAATGAGAATGTGAGGGAGAATGAGCATGAAGAAAAGATAGGGGAGTTCTGAAGCAAAGAATTCGCAGAATAAAGCCAAAGTGTCTGGCAGCTTCTGTTTTTATCTCAGTGAGCATGACATACTGCCTCTCTCATTTAGCAACACATTCTTGTCTCTTCCAGGTTTGAAAACTGAGATAATCACAATGTGTGCCTGTTTTCGCCTGATTGGCACACTTGTGTGCAGTATACCTGAGATCCCCCTCAACCATCTTCTAGAGATGCATTTATGTGCAATTAAGTTCATATATTCATTAGGAAAGACACCTCCCCCCACCCCCAAAACCCAGGAGCTGCTAATTTGTACATCAATTTATAATATAGTTTAACTGGCAGATGGAATTCTACTTATAACTACTAACCAACTGCCACTAATAAACAAATGACTGAACAAATGTTTAATGTTGATAACTGAGTTTTCATAGCAACAAAACATATTAGCATTGATAAATCTGTGTTTAAAAAAAGGAGGTATTACAGACACTTTCTTCTATTTATCTTGTTATTGCACTAAGAAGTAGGAGAAGAAAAAACGTGACCCAGAGCTAACATTTTTAAAGGAATCCATCAGAGATATGATCAGATTTCAAATTTTTTAAAAAAAGCCATTACAAGCTAAAAATTATATTTCAGATTTAATTATTAATTCCCACTCATTTAGAAAAGGTTCTCACACTAAGTCCTCAGACAAGTAGGGTTCATTTTCATGCAAGATAGGCGTGTGTGGGTTTGGGTTTTTTTTTCTTAACTAAATATACCATTTGTAACATTAGGACAGAGTCTGTAATTTGTTTTATTTATACCTTTTACCTTTTTAAGGTAAAGACAAATAGGCTTTTAGCCACTTGGCAACTGGTCAGCTGGCCAACAAGCATAATACTTGTCTGCAGAACCAACACAATCAGTCCACAATCAGGCTTGGCTATTACATGGAGCTGTACAGGTAAGAGAGCAGCAGAAACGTAAACAAACCTGAAAAAGAACATATATTTTTCTCTTTGCTGCAACATCGTATTTGGGCCTCTCCTTGGATCCTAGCATCTCAACTCTACTAGGGAAAAGAAATTACTATGTCAGCGACACAAGATTCTGGAAATCTGGATCTAGATCTCAACTGTATAACATATTCTGTGTCAGCTTATGCAAGTCACACAGTGCAATGTTCAGGCATCTGTGTCTTACACAGATGCCTGAACCCAGCTAGTTTTTTTAAAAAATAAATGTTTTAACAGCTATATGCAACTCTTTTGTAGGGATTTCCCAACCCCAGAGAGGTTATGAAGATGAGGTCACGAGTGATTATCAGGGAATCAGTGACCCATTTGAACACTGAATACTTATATATCATCATTGTACCACAAATTTATGTTTTTCATGAAATGTTAACCTCCAGAATCTTACCACAAACCATCATACCAAGCTCTGGGCAGATGGAATCCAGTTTTCAAATTTATATAGTAAAACTTGAAAATCAACTTTTTAAGCTTACAAGCTGTCCCAAACTTCACACTTAACTGCTAAATTCATGATTGCTTCAGTGTTTCACCTCTTATTTTTTGTCCCCCAGTGACTGGCAATACACTTACATAAAGATCCATTAAAATCAGATTCTCACTAATCTTCTTGAGTAACCTTCACCACATGAGCTTAGAGTAAAATCTACCATAAGGAGAAAAAAATTTGTAAGACCACTGGTGTGTTAAACCTCTCTCCGTATGTGTATCAATACAGCATTAGCCTGCCCTAGCAAAGTAGTGTGATGGTTTACATCAAGTATTTCTCCTTGCTCCAATCGAAGGAGTGTAGCCCTCCTGTTTTCTTTTCCAGATATGAAGGTAATAAATACCACCTGAAGATTCGAGGGGACAAGGAGAAATAGAGATCCATGTGTTCCATTACTGTAAATTTTTCCAGAGTATTATTAGTAAATACTCCAATGGAAGTGCCTAGTTACCTTTTAAAAAGAAAAAAAAGAGGAAGTCCCAAGTTCTTGTAAGACACTCACTCTGCCTGTGCACACTCAAAGTGAGTAACAGGAACAATTAGGAAAGAGATCTTTCCTCTCTGTTTCCCATTTCATTTTGTATTTTCTCACCCTTATTTCTAAATTGCTTTTCTCATGGAAGTCTTGATAAGCTGTTTCCACATACCTTACAATGTGGTAGATTATATTCATGACAATAATCTTCAAAAAATGCAGACACATACATACCTACTTCTAGAAGTATTTATTCATTCTCACAGGCTTATCTATAAATTCACAATGCAATCAAGCCCCTGTATTTACATCCACGATCAACAAAACACTTGAAAACATGCATGCAATTTGTTTGTTTTCATGAAAGATAGGAGATTGAGTGGCTAAAACTACACAAAAGCTTACATATTATACTAAATAAATTCTTTTCTCCAAGAACTGACCTTGTGTTTGAACTAAAGATGTTTGGACAGTGAACTGCTTGAGTCCTGACAGCTCCAGTGAGCAAAGCAAGTTATTCTCTTATGGAAGTTATTCTACAGATCGGCCATATTTCCATAAGACAGGCTTGGCCTTTGACTAATGTTAGTCATATGCAAAAGCCGTGTTTTACTGCTGGTAAATGCGCTTCCACTTAAGCTTCCTCAAGCAGTACTCCAGTAGCAGACAGACACCACACCACATCACCTTACAAAATAACCACACAATGAAACATAACAGTAACGTCATTTTGTGTAGAGATATAAATAACTGATTTCCGGTCCATTTTTTTTAATACTTTCACCATTACAGAGAAAATAACTAATCAGAGCTTTCCTTCAATCTTAACCTGAAGAAGCCAACTCAAGTTTTATCACAGAAAACCTCTTGATCCCTTACTTCTGTACTCTACCAGAAACCTGGAGCATTCTTGTGTTTATTTTAGGTCTAAGGTTTCATTAACCTGCACGCAAACCCATCCTCTATGACTGTGACTTAGAACTTGCGCAGCAATAGTATCGTGAAGAACATTCCACACGTTGCATTGTTTCAGTGATGCTGAGTCACCCCCCTCCTCCCACC
>JAOXJM010000052.1:34405914-34419629 GCA_026413425.1 Tringa solitaria
CCTCCCACCCCCCCAGCACAGCCCCCTGCTGGGTAAATGCATCAACAGGGTTATTGAGAACAGGGAGAGTCGTGACAGCAAATCATGGGGAAAGAGAGTGGCAAAAGACTACAAAAGTGCTCATGCCTATTAAAGGGACTACTGGCCAGAACTACTCATTGACTACAGATCCTTTGGAGCTAAAGGAAAACCACTGGCTATGCAAAAGAGCTAATGACCACTTTTTTAAAATCAATATCCTTCTGTATTTTACATATAGCAAAAACTTTTTATTTGCTAATTATCTAGATGGATGGCACGAACACAGAACTAATTTTTCCAACCTTTTGGTTTTGTTTCTTCTGTTTCAGACCTTTTTTTTTCCAAGTTATATCAGTTGGTTTAATAAAACATACCACCTTTTTGCCCACAAACCTTGTTTCAGTAATACCTTTGGATCTCCCTCTTACACCACAACCTCCATAAAAGCAGAACGGCAATGTGAGACCCTTCATCCCTTCCCAACCACCACTCCCCAGACTGCGATCTGTGCTCTGCTCCGAGGAAATACACAGAGTAGCACAAGGGCTAGAACGGAGGCAAAGCACACAAGAAAATCCCTTGTGTCTTATATTGTCTACACTTAACTTCCCAGCATCCAGTATATGACAAGAAAGGAAAATTGTGTGGTAAAAGAAGCTCCATGATCAGATGTAATTTCACTGGTGAGAGGCACAAGTAAAAGACCTTGCACGAGCATAAGCTACATGTAACATCCTGGCAGGGTGAAGGAAAAGATGTGATGCTATTGCTGGTATGAATTATAAAACCACCTAAATACTGCTTTTTGAGCATAACTGAATACATGTGATAGCCTCATTATAAATTAAAATTGTTTATGACCTCCATTTGGTCCAAACACTACAACCTTACTCACTATATGCATGGTTGAACCAATTTATCTATGACTGCTGGTGCTACATGATAGAAGAAATAGCCAAGTGTCATGCAAAGGAAACAAAGAGAAAATAACAGCAGAAGCTTCTTCAGTAGAAGCAGCTTATAATTTGGTTCTGAGTCATACGGATTTCTTAACTGCTACTGAAAATAATCTTTGATTCTTATAATTGTCAACTCAATAAGTCATAACTAATACCTAAGTTGTTATTTGTCTATATAGTTCATTTTTAGTTTTCTCTATTTCATAAAATACGTGTTAATATATTATGAAAACAGTAGTTTCGTTTCATGAATGGAAATCAGTATTTTTGTCAATTTTGCTTGACAGAAGAACTAAAACCAGAGATAATCAGTAGGTTCCTGGTTATTTGGGAATACTAATTTCAAAGTGCATGTAACTCCTCCTCTTTCCCTATTCCATTTACCAGTAAAATCATAGAGAAATATGCATTAAAATAACATTTCAAAATTCAGACTTCTGTGGCACTGACTTATACTACTGTCTGCTTGGTAAGTTTCTGTTCAGAATTTTTGCTCCAGCTCCAAATACAGTCACACAAGCTCAGGCCTTTTAAGACTGTCATCTTATATGTCAAAACAATTCCTGAAGTATCTCCCACAGAAGATTTACATTTTTCACAACAACAGTAAACTGATCGCCTTTGCAGATGTGGGGTTGGAAGGGACCTCTAGAGATCATCTAGCCCAAGCCCCCCTGCCAAAGCAGGTCCACCTAAAGCAGGCTGCACAGGAACATGTCTGGGCACCATCTGTGCCCAAATGGCAGGCAGTTCACGTGAACCGCCTGTGCCTCCATTAACATCAGGGGTGGAAAGAATAACTTCCCTACAAGGTACTGGTTTGCCTGCCATGACTTCTCCTTATAAGTTGAGCTTGAGAGCTCCTTCACACCGTATAGATACGTTCTGCTTGCAAACGCAAAGGCCAGCTTCCAGGAGAAAGCTGTATGGCTCGTAAAGGATTTTCTTTGCTATTAGATAATTTAAGTTCTCTACAAGTAGTACAAATCTACACTGAGTCGACAGAGTACATAGCTTCACAGAGCATACAATTTATTTTAGCATACTGGACAACACACTTAAAAACCGTACAAAGCCTAGTTTTACTGCCCAGTCCTCTGAATTAATATGCAACATTCATGCCCTAAGTATACCCCTGAGCCTTCAGTGCTTCTCTGAACCACAGCTTTGAAGATGTCTTAGTTTCCTGTGCACTAACCTGACCTATATTCAGGCTGACTTTTATTCTGAGTTTATTTCTACTGTGAATTCAATTCCAGATGCTATATACATTGCTTTGTTACACCTATGACACTGATGCCAAAAAGTAGAAGGATGTCAACAAATTAAAAGGCCACTGCTGTCATTCCCTAACAATTGGAGTTCATCAAAAAACATGCTTTTTTGTGAGCTGATCTTGGCACAAGCTATTTCCTTGATAACGTGGAAGCACCAAATCCAGAAATCTCTTTAAATTATATTTTGTTATGCCAGGGACCAAAGACCTGCTGACTTGCCTGGACCTGAGCTTGATCTGTGTCATGTGCCAAGGATGCCTAAAACTTTCAAATCAGGAAGGTTTCCCTAAAAAGGGAAAATGAGTCTGCAAGAGATGACCAAAAAACAACAGGAAAAAAGAAGAAGAAAAAAAAAAAAGAGTTATTAAAGAACAAAGCTCCAAGACAAGAGCAGATTTCCATGTCTAATGCAGGGCACAGTAAAGGAAATGGAAAACAGGGACAAAGATTCTACTTTTAAACAATTGTTCCTGCTTAAATTCATGTCCTGATCCACAATCTTTGCATCTAAACTCCAGTTTTCACATTTACAGTGTAAAGGACTTACAGGATTAGAACTTACCCTACCAGTAACACCAGTTGATTCATTAAATGCTTCACTATTTCATTTAATGATCCAGTAGAACAGTCATACACTATAATAGAACACCTAAACCTGCACTTATCTTATGAAACAAAATCATAAAGCCCTCTAAGTCTACTAGGTCAGCTGAAAGACCCCTAGAGAATTCCAAAGACTTCCATCTCTGCACATTTATAACAGACCCATGATGAAGACTAAACTTTACACCAACAGTTACCCCAGTAGTGATGATGCAAGAAATGGTGGCGAGACTGCTACACAAGCCATGCCATAACAACGGTACACAAACCCAACACCTACTTGCTGCCTGCATGTGCGCAGAGTCCTTTTTATATCATGAGTCAAGAGAGCTTTTTATTAAAGAAAATATCATGTTGGATCTACACTATGACTCAAGCAAATGAGTAGATAAGAAAAAGAGTGGGTAGCTTCAATCAAGTCTGGTTTACTAGCCGTCTGTTGTGGTTCAGAATACAGAGTAAAATCCCACCAGGAAGGCTTGACGTGGCATATAAAAGCAGCCTTAAGACACCTGTTTTGGCATGCCATGCCATCAGCTCTCATCAGCCAGAGGATATTGGTTTTGCTGAACCTCTGGTATGAACCAGAACAGCTGTTCCTGTCTTTATCCCTGTCATACCACTAACAGAGAATGCATCGTGAAGCAAAAGACTAAAAAAAATTTGGTAAACGTAAAGTGCTGATCAGAATATGTTGAGAACAGCAAGAACTTGACATGATTGACTCTCGAGAACTTTAAAACATAGTATTTTAAGTAAATTGTTAAAAAGTGTCAGAAGTGTTCAAAAGATCATATGTATATTGAAAAAAGTCTATAAAAAGTGAAGATGACATTGCAGTAGAAATGATTAAAACGTAAAAAATATATTTAAATGCACATTTTAGTTTTGGTCTTAAGACAACTGTTTCACAGTTCACAACCAGATCACATTATAAATAGCAAGATGTAGCTTTTTAGGTATATTCAGTCTCTTTAAAAAATATCCATAATAAGTAACTTGCTGTATTTAAAAATAAACAAAACCTAATAATAACAACACTCAATTTTTTTTTTCTTTAGAATATATACATTCTGATTCCATGGAAACTCAGATGAGACTGTGTCATTTCTTCAACTCAGCTGACTACAAGCACTGGTGAACTATCTGGCTGTTATTTGAAATGTTCCTCAACTTTATGAAGTCAGAGACATGAGAGCAAAAGCTTTCCAGTAAACACTTCTGACAAGGTGAAAGAAGTAGTTAACAAAAAAAGAAGTGTTAACTATTTTTACTTTTAATATTTTTCAGCCAACCAGTTTATTACAGCCATTGTCATTTTTGACATTCTCTCTTCTGTGACAATCACAGAAGCAATTCAAAACTTTACTTATCAGCCAACTCTTTTTTACAAGAATCTGATTCTTACTTGTGAAATCTGGAATAAAATGGTACAATTTCAGATGCTGAATACTTAAAAAAACCTCTGGAAGCCACCAGGAGTAGATATGAACCGCGCTGTGTAATATGACGGAGTTACCACACACATTTCCTGGAAATGTGCTTGTCTTAATGCACAACACCAAAAGCACGACATTTAAGGGGTCCAATCTCGGAAAAAAACCAGGGAAACTTATAAATGCTCAAATTGTTTAATAATTTCTACTTCCTCTTTCTGTGAGCCTCCTGGTGTCTTTTTTTAGGGCTTTCTAAAATACACTTCTCTCTGTGACTCAGTACCCCTACCTATCAAGAAAATATAGAGTTAACAGCTGGTTTGTGAGGGTACTTTGAAAACTACCGTGGAAGAGATCAGGGAGGGGTACCACCAGCTGAAAAAACAAACAACAACAAAACAAGTAGAACTTTTTTAGCGTTTTTTCTTTTTTCCAAATACCCTGTTTTTTCCTCTATTAAAACTGCACTTACTGACCTAAAAAGGAAAATGTTTGGATCCCTGATGGAATTTTATATAACCTCAGTTACATCTATCTAATCATGATAGATTTTCTGCTGATTAAGGTTTCAAAGTAACTACAATACTGTAAAACAATATTATGCTATTGTGATTTTTGCATTATAAAGGATATGAGTGCAGTAACGCAATCCATAAATCCCAAAGGATGTTTTAAACATTCTGTTGCCCTGCTTATCTCTATTGTACCACCTAGCTTTTGTCTCAATTCTAACAGATTTTCTGTTAGCCAAATTCACAGAGCATTAATTGACATCAACCGATACATGTTCACGACAAAAAGTGTGAAGAAACATATCGTACTGTGAATTTAATTTTAAAAATGCTTCTCAGTTTGATAACAATTAACCAAACCCATTCTATCATCATAGGAAATGTCTGCTTCGAGGCCTAAGCAGTTCCGACACATTTTCTGATATTCACCAGAACAGAAACATTTCTTTATGCTTGTCAAGGAGTCCTTTAAGAGTACGGAAGGGTGTTACTGAAATAATTTCAACATCTGCTGATGTTTTAAGTTCACAAGGCAATATAGATGTTTATCATTAAGGTAGCAATAAGAAAATGTTAGTCCAGGATAAGCCACCTGACACTACGACGACATATGCATTTCTCTTACATATGCTAATGTCCACGCAAAATCAGCTGGCAGCCCTGCACTCCTGGAAGTAGGTGCCACCCTCAGCCAGCTCTAAATGTGATGAAGTGACCCACCTGCGTTTGGACTGCACAGAGCACCTCAGGTGAGACCTTGACTGCAGAACTACCTCCTCTCCATCAGATCTCCTTCCCTCAGTGGTGCGAGGTGCAACTGCACCACCTTGCCTAAAGGTCTCAAAGCAGCTCATGAAATCACGCAAGCGCTGAAGTCTTCTGCTGTGCCACACTCTGAACAACCTCTTCTTTCCAAGAGGAAGTATGCTGAGATGTGATGGAGTGACTCACCTCTACAGATAAGGCTAACAGAATGATTGAGCCTGACAAACTAGAGTGGCATTAATCACTGCGTCCATAACGCATTTACAAGTTCTGTCAGGACACCTGATATTTGAGTTAGTTCTCAAGTAATTCGACTACAGACACAACCCTTTGCCCCTCAAACCATTAAAACTGAATTTAACATAGCTGTACAGGTGGCATCTAAACAGAGCCAGGAGGCTGGAGGTTCTACTCTACACACCTTCACCTCAAACACAGTGCTCACTGGAACACCACAACTCTTCCAAGACTGAGTCTCTCCACGTAAAGGTGCTCAGGCCAAAAGAAACCAAAGCTCACTCTCAAAGTTCACCCATGACCAGCTGGTCTCAGGAAGCCCCCAGCAGCCCCATCACAGCCTCTCCTCCCTCAGCACCCTACGCTTTAGCATTGGTCTGAATCCAGTACCTGTTCAAACAGGGAGAAATGGAAGGATAAAGAAAGAATAAAGAAATCTTGAGTTCTGCTTTCGTTGTGGTTTGGGTTCTTTGGTCAGTTGGGGCTTTTGGTGAGACTGCCATTGCCAGGGGAGATGGCTGGTCACCCATAGACTCCTCACCTCCCACCTGAGGAGAAAGACACCTCCCCACCTGAAAGAGAGTGGACCTATGTGGACCTTCCAAGATGGCCCTTCTGAGGAAAGGGGAGGAGAGGGAAGAGTGGTATTTGATAAAAACCAACACCGACAATGTCAGAATGGAGAAGCAGCTGCAGAAAGAAGAGAGCAGAGAGATCCTTTGCGTACCAGTTGTGGCTGTGATATGCGAGGAATACCTGAACAGCTCAGCAGGGCTCACTGATCAAAAAGAGATGCCAAAGGGCTAACACTAATGGCCATTCTGTCTAGCCACAGTCATCAGCATGACAAGGCTGATGCTGTAGGTGCCTGAAGAAACAAGGCTTTTATTTTCTTAGAGAGTCAGGTATAGACTGTGGGCTTTGCTCATGTATAAAAACCAAAATTAGCACAACTGATAGCTCCTAGTAATGTGAACAATTAAGGTGCATAGTTTTCACTTTAGATTAACAATTTTAAACACAGGATTCCAACGAATTTTTAACTACACGACAGCTGAATGAAAAAAAAAATTACTTTTTAAATGGATCCAATCAGAACTGAAAGCTTAAAATTAAGTTATAATCAAATAAAACCTTATTAAACTGTAGCTGCCCTATTATACACTTGATTACAATTCAGCAAGACCAAAAAAACATTAAAAAGCACACAAAAAAAGAGTAGGAAAGTGAACAACAGAGGGAGACAGGGACATGTAGAATCAGTACATATTTCAAAGAACAATATGCAAACATGGAAATGTTTTTGCTCTGGCTACAAAGAGTTCACATGATATTTGAGTGTTTCAGTCTTTAAGCAAAGCAATTAATTGGAATCTTACCTCAGCCAGTTCCCTTGTGGCCTCAAAGCACATTGAAATTATTTCCTCAGTTGTATCTTTCATATTTTTGCTTATGCACATCCCAGATCCTAAACTTGCTACATCCCATCCTCTGCGCGCTGATGAGCCTTACGGATACGGGCCATAGGGGACAGGAGGTGCTCTCTTTACCAGCGCAAACAGACACTGTCATTGCATCACCTACGCGTTCCTAGGGAAGGATTGTTATTCTAGGTAATAAAATAAAATAAATCTGAACAACCCTTCTCG
This sequence comes from Tringa solitaria, assembly GCA_026413425.1. Lineage (NCBI taxonomy): Eukaryota > Metazoa > Chordata > Aves > Charadriiformes > Scolopacidae > Tringa > Tringa solitaria. The sequence continues at coordinate 34,413,374 of JAOXJM010000052.1, forward strand.
GAAAAGGCAGAAATGAGAGCCCTGACTGAACTTCCACCTCCCAGTGTGTCTGCACAGGTGACAGATGCGACCCACTCCCATACCAGCAGTCACCGAGTGGAAAGGGAGGTCGCATCTATTTCCTTTATTAAGTGGATAATAACTCCATATGCTGTCCTGCAGCTAAACAACAAATAAAAATTATAATGTACAGGCCAAATAACTTCCTTGGAATCTAGACACATTATGATGCATAATTCCCTTCTTAATGGTTATAAACAGACCAGAGCAATATACAAAAATAACATTCTGCACAGAAGCATGATTATAATCAACTATGTATGACATTTCTGTGCCATTTGGGTTAACTTTCAGCGGCATTCTAACATAGCTTTTCAGTTTTCAGGTAGTACCTTGCTTCAGTAATTTTATTTCAAAGTAGAAAACAACACCTAAGGTCACAACTACTAATGCAGTTATAGAAGTCATCCCAAATACCTAAAAGCATTTTTTTTCATTTGCAACAGGGAACACCCATAAAACCACCATGCTACTACCAACACCTTATTTCTAGTGTGATGTCTGAACAAAATATTATTACTTACATTTTATTTTCTAGTCAAGTTACATTGAACTCCTGGGAGTCAGCGTGTTAAAGCACGCAAAATCCATGGCTGAACTAGAGCTTTGGAGATCAAATGGCATCTCAGTTTGCGATTCACTGCTGGAATTTGGGAAAGACAATTATCTTTGATGTGGTCAATGTTATCTGTTTATGTAATGGTGGTAATGATACCTCATAGGACCCATTTAAGGGCTTAATAACTACTGTTTACACAAAATTTTCAAGTTGCTAATTATGATTATTTAGCTAAGTGTTAACCTAATACATATGTAAGAAAACAATATTAATGTATTCCCAAAGATGATTATGATCATAATTACTATTAGTGCCACATGCACAAGAGAATCATTCCTCACCTGCCAAGGCCTGATGCCTGGGTGACAGGAGGGGTACCTGACAGGACAGGCACGGCACGGCGCCCGGGCAAAGTGCTTTGACCAACTTCAAAGTCATAACGCATGGGAACTACGCTAGAAAAGGAAACCCTGGAAAGAAACTGCTAACCAGCACAGTTCTGAAATGCTTTAAAAAGCCCCATTTAGAGTCAGCCTGAATCATTTAGGCTTAGCACTGAGTTGCTGGCTCTGCTGTGGGGCAGCAGCAACACTGGCGAGGTCAAGGAGAAAGCAGCAGGAACCCCAGCAGGGACAACCACGGCAGAGCGGCAGCGACCCTGCGCTGGAGCAAGAAGCGAGGGAGGAGCAAGAGTCCTGGTGAGAACAGGGGACACCGAGAGAGATTTGGAGAAAGAAACGTCAATGCCGGTTTTCTCAGGTAGTGCTTCACCCAGAAGAGACTGGGAACCACTGTGCTTGATGCAGTCCTCCTCAAAATAAAGCAACGTTTTATTCTAGCAAATATGAATACATTAGGGAAGCGAATAATTGAGAAGACTTTAGAAGGCCCCAGGAAAAGAAAAATCCTGTAAACAAGATTGAGCAACAAGTCTTTGAAAGAATCCTTTTGTTCCTAGCACAATGCTCCCAAAATCTGCTTCTTCAGAACAGTATTCATTTAAGAAAAAAAAAAAAAAAAAAGGAATAGATAGATAAAGGGAAAGCCAAGAAACCCTTTTAAGGGAAAAGCACTTTAAAATCTTTTTCTTACTCTTCAGATTTTTTGCACCTATGCCTGGAGGTACATTGCCACACTCCTAAACACTGAAGGTTCTTGGGCTTTACTGTAAGGTTTTTACCCTAGCTGAAATAGCATTTCCTAACAGGGCCAGCACAATTTTGTAGTCAGCAAAAAGAATTCCATTGATTGGCCTGTCAGTGGCTAAAGGACAACACATCCTATATGGTCTGTCCCGGTGCTGATGGGCAGCCAACTGGTGAAAATACACAAATATATATATAGCTCTTAGGTGCAGCTCACTGCTAAAACATATGGAACTCCAGCTGCAGGTGAGCATTCAGCTGCAGTTAGGAATGAAATGTTCTTCTCAGTGTCCAGTCGGGTAAACAGCACCCCACCTATTTCCCAGAGAAGTTTTCAGGCAAGCCAGCTACCCGTCTTTGGCCAGTAGTCACCCCCTGCAGAGGTGGGAGGAATGGGAAGAGGAAGCTACAGACTCTGACGAGGTGGGAGTAAGAGACAAGCCAGGATGACCGGAGCAGGCCAGGCCAGGAGCACGTGTGGCTCGGCACTGGGAAGCTGGAGACTTCCAGTGACCCTTTGCTCTCACGAGGACCAATGGGCAGTGCTTGCATCATGGGATATATCAGGATCAACTTTCCATTGATTAGCTTATGGCCACATTAGACCAGAACAAACCTTCAACATAATAAGGATCTCCCTAGCAAACAAAAAGGGGCTGCTATTAGCATATCAAACAAAAGCACAGGTTTCATTTTATTAAATAATGTAGGAAAAAAAAAACCCTCAATACCTACATTTCTTGCTCCTATAGTGGACTTCCAGCATAGCCCTGAGGCTGTAATGGTTGCTATCACTTTTACTAAAGACTATAGCCAATCTAACTCTACCCACAAAAAGGCAAGGCTCATGCTTCAGCTTGAACTGATTAATAAAAATATCAACAATTTAAAATTATCACACATTCAAAGTATTTTATGACTCTTAAAGAACAGACACAATAGCAATAATAAAGAGGAAAAAGAAAATTCTAGTTTTACAATGGAGACAAGATTTCTTTCTTCCGACTCCAAATGGCTTGAGAAATCAAACATTAACATTGGCATATTTTCATGCTGTCTCTCTGAGAAGATCTGCTTCTCTGTCAGTCCCTCCTGGATATGCACAAATTTGGGTGAATCTCAAAGGTCTGAAATTCCTAAAAGTTTCACAAAAAATGTAAGATGAGTAAAGAACAGGTACCAAGTTGCTGTCCCTAATGCCAGACGACTTTGACACAACCCAAGAAGTGCCTGGCACACGGGCAAGCTCCAACCCTGCCTGTGTCCTGTGGGTAGGAAGGGAGAGGCAGAAAGGAGAATGTGGCTACTGAGAATGGGTAGGGGGCATGGAGCATGCTGATGATAATCAGGTGCGGGTTGGTTTGGTTTTTTCATTCCTATGTGCCAAAATCCAAAAATGCTATACGTTCCACTGAAGTCAGCATGGCTCAAGCAGCGTGCATGAGTTTACAATGTGACCTTAGAAGTTTTCATTCTTTCTCTGATACTAGCACCATATTTCTCACTGTAATTAAGTCTTTACTAGAGTAAATTTCTTTCTAAACTCTCCCCAAACCCTAAAACAGTTTCTGCAGCCTGCTATAGCATATTTCTCAAAGCAAAAATAATTAGCTTTAAGAAAACACCAAATTATAATAACATGTCTGTATGTTGGCTGCAGTCAACTACTACTTGTAAGAAATACAACTTATTGTAAAGCAAACTACAATTAACTATATTCATGGCATTCAACGTATTAAAATTAGATGACAAATCTAAGATAAAAGTGACATTTTAGTGAATGATTTCCACAGTCTATGTCCCCATATGTTCTCAATGTTCAAACGCTGTCTCACTGAAAATATCATGCTGACATGGAAGCCCGCAGAGATTCCTTTCAGGGCACTTAAAAGTTTTCTATTAAAAACTAATGAATTACAGTGACTTATTGCAATATTTTTATACAATGCTCTTCCCGCTTTGAAACTAAATCCAAAACTACACCAAGAATGAGCATCATAAGATGCTCCCTGAAGGGCTGTAGTAGTGTGGGTGACACATTTCTCGTCTCCCCAGAGGTGAAGTATGTCACATTCTCTGTACTTCCAATCTCACCCGTCTACAAAGCTACTCGCTATTCCCAGAGAAAAATATCTCATATTCACACATGGTTTTTATGTGCTATGGGACTAACAAAAGCAAAGCAAAACAAACCCCCATTTTTCAAGCATACATAAATCAAAACCTAGAAGTAGAAGGAATGTCTGCAAATAAATTCATCTGAAAAGTAATTTAAACAGCTCTAACACTGGACTTCTAGAGTGTCTATCTATTAGAAAATACAGTAAAGCAAGCAGTCTATTTAGGTTTCACTGACTTTGAGGTAGCAGGCCCACTGACTTTAATGAGGACAGGATTTCACACTGAATTTAATCAGAAAAATGGCAGTAATATTCTTGCAGGACAGGGCAGACTGCTGTACGATTGAAAGGGACACACAAAAGCGTTCCGAGCATGTCACCAAGACATACAAGCCATATTTTGATGGAATGAGAATCCAGCACAATGCAGTGCTATATATTGCATTGAAGGCTTTTTTGTTTTGGTCAGTATTAGGATCTATTATTACTAGGTTTTATTAAAATTATACATAATTGTAATTAATAACGTGTTATTATATCCGCCTCTATGTGAGAAGTAATGAATGTCCTAAATTAAGCAAAGAAAGAAAGTTGTAGGTGAATGCAGGGTTGTTCACACTGATTTATCGCAGGGAAGCATTTATCATCCTACGGACTGTTTCAAGACAGAATGGCAGGGTGACATTTTCTAAGTTTCATACAAAAACTAACTTTAGAAGTTTGCTTTTTGCTTTTGTTTGAAACACCAATTAGAAAGGGATCCAAGAGGTTAAAAAGTATAGAGTTCTACTTTATTTATTCAAATTTTCAAAAGCAATCATTCAAGTATGTACGTTTTCCAGTAGTTCATAGGTAGTGCGGATCTGGGAGAGCTGCAGCATAGGTGCAGCTCACTCAACCATATGCTGCTTTCCTTAAGTAACCCATTATACAAAAAAAATAAATATCCTGTGACAGATTGTTTTGACAGCTACAAAAGATTTAAATTTTTTGAATGCATTTGACTGAAAGGCAAAAATGTTAGATAGATGTTAATTTAACAGATGTCTAGTTTTGCATCATCAGCCTGAAACAGGCAATTTCTAGCAAGTCTCCTTGCTGTATCACAACATGAAATCCTATGAATTCCATACGGATATGCCTTTCACAAACTTCAAATGAGCCATTCTCATTCACAGAGAAGTTAAAATTGTTGTGAGAAAATGGTACCACCTGGTTGTAATTCTGATCAAGCAAGTAAACACATCCAGGGATAATAAAACTGATACACTATCATTTACATTACAGTCTGGAATAAAAGAACATTATTTGAGACTATATGTTAAAAGCATTAATTTACATGAGAGAAAACCCATACCGATTCTCGCAAATCTAATTATCACATGGCTGAATATGGACCTAGGATTTTTTTTTTTCATTTCGCTTTGCATATCTTAAAAGTCTTTGTATGTTGAGTATATTGTCATACTCTCTAGATATTTCTGCAAAAGTTTGATTCTGGTTTTGTACTAGTTATTATAGAAACTGAAATAACTATAGCTTAACTAAAGCTGTTGTTGCTAGCACAGTTACCGACAATCTCTGGAAGCTCAATCATCATCATAAAAACTATTTTGGTGTTTTTATGACTTCAGTGGGTTATACTGCATAAAAGAAGTTTATCACAGTAAGAAATTTTCCTAAAAACAGTAAACCACAATTGGCTACATCCATTTTGGATATTGCAAGTGACAAAAACTGTTCTGTGCATTTTTATACTGATTTTGCATATAGCAGTATTATTCCCATTTTACAGAAGAGGAAACAGAAAATAAAGAGATTAAATTATGTGGAAGATCAGAAACTACTCACTGCTGTTTTAGAAAAGATCCTAACATTCAACTGACAAGCTTGGAAGTCTATTGCTGAAATACAGTGTGTGTTTGCTAAGGGTACCTGATTTCTAAATGATGAGGATCAATAATATTTACCTACTTAATAGGAATGAGACAAATCTAACTCATGAAAGGGTTCTTAAAATTACACCCTCTGATTTATATACTTGTATAAATTGTATTTACCTGTTCTATTTGTGATCTATATATTGTGGCAAGCCAACGTATTCATGAAATTGAATCCAGATTTAAAATGTGCATTTTTGAAAATGGAATATATGCTTTCCCAGGAAAAATATTCAGCTGCTCTTTATTGAGTTTGTCACCTTTGACAATGAAGACACCTGTTAACTCATGACCTTGACTCAGTTCTAACTCTGTTTTAAAGAACCATTCAGGTTGGATCTTTTCAGTTTTCTGTTAATCGGGAATATGTCTCATTTTTTGATTAAGAAATAATATGGCAAGACGCAATTTCTACAAGCTGAATAATATTAA
>JAOXJM010000052.1:34431774-34464778 GCA_026413425.1 Tringa solitaria
CACTTTTTCTCTACGTATGATCCATGAATATCATCCATTTATTTTAAAAATAATTTTAGATATATATGCCATACAGGGAAGAGATCTATTCTAAGAATTACTGGAAGCTAACGACTCCACGGCCATCTAGGAGAATGGTTCTTCCCTGCAGTATCTCCTGAGCGATGCAGACCACAGAACTGAGTTGACACCTGCTTTACAAGACCCAGGAACCCTCTGCATTAGTACCTCCAGGTCTTTTACTTTAACGTGATACTGGTTCTCCCTCTGCACTTGCTGCCACCCTTGATCTTCCCAGGTCTCTGATGCCACACACAATTTGGCTACTGTCTTGCCAAGAACAGTTCTTGTAATAAAACATGCCCTGCAATCATTTCACTCAGAGAAGGAGGTTTCATCTTGGGAGTAGCAGTTTTCAAAAAGAACAACATTTAAGCAGAAAAAGAAAAATCGTTATTCCTTTATGTTATTTTTATGAAAAATCCCTTGAAGAGTATATGGGGTAAGCAACTACAGCACAATGCCTTTTTAAGCATAGGATTCCTTGGAAATTTTGTTTTCCAACAGACAGAATGTTAAGTCTGCCTGTGTTATGTATCACCTCCACTTGCACATTTATTATCTTATCTCTTCAACTTACTCCTTTAAAACACCCCTGATTCTTGGACCCACTCATACAGCAAGCTCATTTCCCTGTTAGCAATGACATGCAATAACCCATGCCTGAAACTGTACTAGCCTGAAACTGTACTAACCTGAAACAAGGTGAGCTAATTTAATTAGACAGGAATTCAAGCTTCTTCATTAAGTATAGCAATTCCTTTTTAGTGAAAATTTCTTGACTTTAGTTTCAGCATGCATTCTATTTTATATGACAGTGGAAAGCTGGAAGAAGAATCACTGGTACATTACTATAGTTTTGTTTACCATGTGTGGTGAAACGTTCTTAGATAACACCTCTATTTGTCTGTGACACAGCAGGGAGTAAATGAAAATGTTTATTCTGACCCCTCAGCAGAAAGAACTCCCTTAATCCACTCACTGATGAGATAACACTGTAGGATTACAATAATCAACTTGCAGTATGTCCTCTATTAGGGCACTAAAGATACGGCATTTCATATCCACTGGGAAATGATTCTTCCTTACATAACAGTGACAGGCTTTCACCCTTTGAGATCACATTTTTCACCCCATGCTGAGCGCTCAACTGCTTCTGTATCAAATGGCTAATATTAAGCTAAATACTACAATTCTAAAAGCCTGTACCTACAAGAAAAATTGTTTGCAATGCCCACTATTGATTTAAGTAACGGAATGATAAAGAGACAGATGTTAACAATATACTTAAGCTTCTAAGTGTCCTCATAGGGGTAGAGTTACAATGAACTGCTTGTGAAGGGCTCTTATTTAAATGTAGATACAAATCTCAATCACTTCCTGCCCTAACAAATTTTTAAAATTGCTAGTACTGCGGGTAAAGCCACTGCTATGTGGATTCCACCACAGTTCAAGTCCTGACCATTGCCTAATGTCATGCAGGAATTCTCCATTTGCTACAGAATTACTGAGTTTTGTCAAAATTCAAATAATAAAACATGGGGAGGAGGGGAGGGAAGTCGAGAGAATTCAGATAATTCATTCAAACCTGGATTTTTTCCATACACTTTTCTAAAGGAAATTTTAAGTGTCAAAAAATACATATCTTGTGCTCATTATTAAATGCTAAATACCACAGTGTTTTGAGCTGCCTTGTGGCCATTGTAAAGAAAACAGGTGTTCTGATAGATTATAAAGTGTGAGTCAGAGGATGTGCAGAACAGAATTTTAATGAGGCTGCGAGCACAGAAGTCTGACTAGCCTTTTGAACATGATGCTAAAACACTGAAAGTAGTCTTAAAAGAGACAAGTAGCAGGAACACAACTAAAAAATCCTCATTAATGTACACCAAGTGAATGTGATATAGAAAGTCATTAAGCCGGGTTTTGTAAGGCACCAGTGGTGCTGATTACCACAAGGTCCGCAGTGGAGGAGTCGGATGCTCTGGACAAGCCCCTCAGAGGTGGGGTTGGCTGGTTCAAAGGGGGATTCATCATTTTCACCTTTGGTCTGTCTGACTTCTGCTGCTAAAACATGCAAATTCCTTAATGATTTGCTCAGCTATGTGAAGGTCCTGCCTGACATTACAGCAACAATAGCAGAAAAATCTTCCCTGAGCACCTAATCCAGCCTCCATTCTCTCCTGTACCAGCAGCAGATGGCACAGAGCCTCTGTGTGGGCTTGCTGACGCCAGCTCTGAGACCTTCCCAAAACACGAGCTAAAAGCATCCTTATCACATCAGATAACCATTCAAATCACTCCTATCATTACGTTCACACAGAGCCTCTCCAACAGTTTTAAAAGATTATAAACAAAGACATTGTGTGATTGACATTTAGGAATAAAGTAATTTTGAAAAAAATTAAATAATTCTTGCAAGGCTGGTATCTCAGGAAAGTTTTTTCTGACTGATAACAAAATTGCTGGCTGAAACCCAAGTACGGGCATTACTGAGAGGTGTACATCTGGGTGGGTGCACATGAAAAGGACTGAAAGTGGTCCTCCAAACAGACACCACACCAACTGCCCTTGAGATAATTTTACTTACGTGATTAAACCAAAGGAAAAAAAATAAATCACATCTCTGTGCGGAGTTAAAATGAGCACTTGCACATATACTCAGTTCTGTGAAAGCATTTGCGTTGATATTAGTGAGCTCGAAGTTAAGCATGAATGTAAATACAGGAGTGGATCTTTTAGTAAGAAGACTGCATCATATCAAAATCTATGTGCAAAACATAGAGGAAAAAGTATTTTGAGCAAAAATATGACATTTGCTTTATATGAATTAACTATTTTCGTATAATTTCATTAGACTGTTAATTAACCACACACTTTATTAAGGTTATTCTCTTCTAACAAATTTCTGTCAAGCACATACTATCAGTATCAGTACTGTGTTTCTGCAGCTATGTAGTCCACGCTTTGTGAAGCGCACAAGTTGTTAAGTGTATGCATTTTTTGCCTCCCACAGACTCCTGGACATATGCTGTTTACTTTCTAAACTCCAAAAAGTGAGCATAGAAAATTACTTCTACGCAGAGAGGATTTCTCTAGCTCAGTCTGAGAAGCAACATCCACTTGGGTTTCTGATGTTGGGAGCTAATGAAAAATGACACGGCATTAACAGCAGAGGGAGGGAGCTACTCATTACTGCAAGACCTAAATTTAAAAAAAAAAAATCAGATTTAGTAGTCAGAACAAGAAAAAGAGCAACATAAAGTTCATTACAAAACAAACAGACAATCTCTTTTGATGACACTGGAATGAGGATCCACATTCTGAAATGCAAATGTACAGCAGTCAGATCAACTGGGCTGTACCGGTTTTCAACAGAGAGGGTCAAGGTTTTGACTATTTTCCTGGAGCAGAGAAGGTAAAAAGGCCAAGCAATGGAGATACCTCAGTAAAGGTACAGCACGTTCAGAGGAGAACTTTCAGGAAGCCTGAGGACGAGATACCCTTGATAAAACCAGGCTGCCAGTCTACTGCTAGCATTACTGGCTTGGCTGGTGTCACCTTCGAGAGACCTGGGCAGCGTAAACATCCAGAACATGCCAAGACAAGGTCTGAAACCCAGAATGTCAAAAGTTGCTTGGAAAATGTGGTCACATGCTATTTGAGGGGGAGAAATTGTGCTTTTCTAGTGTTCTCATGGACATACGGATGTATAAAAGAGTGTGTTTGGTATATATTTGTAAGTATGTCAGAATATGTAGCCACAAGATACATAAGCGACTGCTTCAGCTCTTACTTCCACACAAAACATCAACTAGCAGGGGTAAATTTGGAGGGCATCTCTCAACAGCAAACTCGTAAACATAGGGCAGATGCATATGGAACACTCCTGGGAGTAGTTTAACCAGTTGATGAATACGCTGAATACGTTGAACAGGACTAGGCTGAGTATTGACCCCCGGGGGACACCGCTGGTCGCAGGCCTCCAACTTGACCCTGCTCCATTAATTCCAACCCTCTGAGCTCTGTCACACAGCCAGGACTCAATCCACCTCACTGCCTCATCTGGCCTACACTTCCTTCATTTTCTAATGAGGATGTTATGGGAGACAGTGTCAAAAGCTTTGCTGAAGTCCACGCTGTATACTTGGTGTTATTTTCTGTCAGTTGTTTTAGTTCTGTTGTTCTTCTAGATAGATGTACATATTTTTAGAACACTGTCAAATTAAATTTCTCCATATTTGGATAATCTTATAAGAACTTTAAGGACATTTTCTGTTCACTTTCATTCTTCTCCCTGCTATTATAGCTTTGGAAAAAAAAAGGTGGAAATAAACTTAATAAAGCCTAATTAGGAAAATCCAGAAGTTGAAAAAAGTGAATGAAAGAAAGAAAAGTAATTGAAAGTATGTTGTAATTCTGGTTTGTATCTGAGTAAGCAGAGGAAAGACCTATGACTAAAATGTATGCACCAACACCTTAGTAAGTACAAATACAATGAAACTACACCGACTTATACTGAAGTGTCAGCCCACACATAAAATGTCTCTATTATTATAGCTTAAAGCATACATGTAGGTGGTGGGAAAGGTGACTGTGAGTTTCATTTTCCTTGGCCATATACTCTGATCTTTAAAAGAAAAAAAAAAAAAACAAACCACAATAAGAAACTGGAAAAACAAGAGTACATTGGGATGAATACCTCAAAATCATTCCATACACCCACCTCTCCCAATCACATTCAAAACAACTCATGATACAGAAAACCTATGACCTGAATGCACTTTCTGCACTAAAAATACAATATATAGACTTACTTGCAATGCTCAGAAAACAATACAACACATACAACGGGTACACCTGTATCACAAGTATTCAGTCTATAAACTGTCAAGCACCTTTAGCTAATTCTTTAGCACTCCTGATCTCCCCCTTCAGTCAACTGAAGATCAGTGGTGCCAAGGATATTCATTCAGCCACGAATGCAAGATCATCCCTCAGCATTTTACAGACTTTTTCTCTTAAGAAGCTTTTTAATGTACAGTTATGGATTTCTGCACCAGGTGGATACTTGATAGCACTTTACAATCTAGTGCAAAACATATGTTCTAGAAAGATATTAAAGAATAGGGTATTTTGGTCATCTCAACAATTCCTATCTGGATATTCCTGTGGATACTGGACATTTTCAAGGCATCTATTAACACCAACCTGGTCAGAGAACACCAGCATTAGAATTGTTTCTTATTTTGATGAAAATGGAAGAAGCTTCATAGATATCTTTGTATCACAGGCTTTATTTTCACTAGGATTTATGTCAGTTTTTAAAATGAATTGATATTTTACAAATTGCTTTAGAGGATTAAATGTCTCTGATTCCAAACCTGTTTCCCCTAACTCCCTGTCCTCTCAAATTCTCTATTAGTATAATGCCGTTCTAGCATGTGGCCATTGCCATTAAGAACAGATTTCATTGTTTCTACTATCAACAGATGGCTTTCACGCACGCTTTTTTTTTTTTTCAGTCTCACACTCAAATCCAAACCTGCTCTAACAGCATCTTCTTCCATGTTTCCAAGGTGAATCAAAGGAAAGGAAGCCCTAACAACCAGATTAATGGAAAATGCACACTTGATAGCATCCTCACTGATTTCAGCAACAAAAGTTATCAGTAGTAAAGCCTAGGCTCAGAGCAAGTAAGCATTGTGAAGTTTTGCCATTAGCCTGCTAGAGATACCGTTTAAGTTACATTTTAAAATAACTCTATTGTAAACACTGCATATTAGTCACTTGCCTACAGAGAGTAGGTAGGAGTTGGACAGTGTTGCCAAAGAAATGTCAGTAAATGAAAACCAAGCGCTTAAATTTTCTGTTGGAGAACAATATCCCTTCTAATTATTGCACGTAAGTTATAGCTTCTGTGTGGTAAACACCTAATAATCAGTAACCGAAAGTTAACCCTTTAGGATTAAGAATAAAACATTTGAAATATTTAAATGACAATACTAGTGCAATGGCCCTTTAAGATTAAAATGCATGAGGTTTAACAGTTTACACTCTGCCAGTTCCCTAATTCAGTTCAAAATGCTCAGATCTTCAAGGAAATAATCTTGTTACACCATTTACATTTCATTCCAGAAAATATTTCATAGCACGTGAAAGAATAATCAAAGCAAAAGGACAGTATACATTTGATTTTTAAATATTTTTTTAAGTTGATTCCTTGGCAATAACCAATGCACGAGTGTATCTAGAAATCAATTGCTTCAAAGATTTATTCCAGGTAACTAACTACAGAGAAATGTTTAATTGTCCCAAAGGAAGCCTTAGGTTTTATTCTTTTCCTCACTATGATAAAGCTGAATACTGCACAAATACACACCTTATTTCCAATATCAAATATATCAATTGCTGGTCTTGTAAAAAACAGTATATCCCAAGCCAGAGAGATCAATTTACAACTGGTATCAGAACTGTATTGTCTTTCCTTCATCCACATAAAATAATTTCCTCCCAGCCCAGTTCCCAGTGCTGCAGGGGGGAGCTGTACGGCTCGGCTGGGCAAGGGGAACCCCACAAACCTGCCCCTGGACGGCAGAGAGGCACAGCACAGCATCCCCTGGCCACACAAGGCAATTTGTCTGGATTTCAACGCCTTAGGAAAGAGGCAGAAGCAACAGAGTCATTGACACTGCTGCAGTAATAATTTGTAGTACAGACCACTAACCATACATAGTTCCCTATTTCTAGTCACTAATGCACTAAATGGTCCAACAAACTTTGTCCTAAAATGAAGGAAAACATACAGTAAGACGTGAAAAACACCTTCCCCCCCGCATTTCATTTACAAGCACAAATAAGATTCAGAGGATTTCCACATTTGAAACACAGCCAAAAATGGTACAGTAGGAAACAGCTATAACACAGCCTGGTAGTTGTGTTCATTTTTGTTTTCTGAGCATCATTCCAGTGGCACAAATGATATTTCCCACATGCCCTCAGTCTACAAAAATGATGATGGAAGCTTCATAAATTACTGATGCATTGCTTAGACATACTTTATGAAATTAATAAATTCTTCATGAAGCAATGGAATGACGTGAAAGCTACCAATAGAGATTGCACGTAGGTCTTCCTTGGGTAGCTGTTAAAAAGAAAAGACGCTTTAGAATTGAGATTAAGATGGACCAGCTTCATGATTAGATAGAGCACACACAGCAGAGAAATTAGGAACAACTTCATTATTTTCCAACGGAGTGTAAATGTTTTCAGGCAAAGGGTCTCATTTGTTTGTCAATCTTTTCATTGCTACTTGCTTTTATTAGCATCAGTCAGAAAATCCTAAAAATCAAATAAAAACATGGTGCTTTGCTTCCAAAAGTATCATCATACATATATTATCATCACTTACACTGCTTATATCCATTATATGCTCTAGTATTTTTCTTCGCTGCAATTATTGTTATCATTGCTGCAATGCTACAGATAGGCCCTGCACTTAAAATTTTAGTTTTTTGCTCTCAGGTTCCTTGGATGTACAATTGCAATCTTGAGCTGTTTATGGTTATTAAGTACCATGAATTCCTCTGTCATTTCTAAGAACTATTTCTTTTAACTATATAACCAGCTCTACCTTAAAATGAACAGATCCACATAGGAGAATTTAATTCTTTAGAAGACACAGTGGGTAGCAGAGACTGATTAGAATATGAAGGAGAGCACATTTGTAAACCTGCCCATAAACTTGGGATAAATGCAGATTTTAAAAGACTACGAAAATGGAAGTAATTCAGATTATTAGATTGAACTTCCATTGAGGAAGCAGAGATGCTTTTTAGAGGGGAAAAAAAAAAAAAGAGTTGTTTGAAAGTTTGAAGACCAGAAAAAAACATTAAAACCAACACTTTATATAAACAACCAAGTACTTTTTGTTTATAGAGGTATTTGGAGTTCATTACATCTGACCTACTTATTTCACAAGTAAATTAATACATCATTCAAGCCACTACAAATAATAATCATGTGGAGAACATATGCTTGGCATATCAAAGTTAGTCAGGAGAGTGGCAAATAACATTTTTTAATTCTTCTTGTTGCACTGAAACTAGAGAAGCCTTGTGCAACTTCCTTTGATCAATATTCTGAGTTGACACAAAGCTCAAAGTTACAATGTGGTCATCCCACCTAGCTTGCAGAAAAACCTCACATGAACTGATCCCTGAGCGTAGCCACGTATTATTAATATTTCTCTGTAACTAGAAGGAAATCTGGAGTTCAGATACCTTTACAAACATAACAAGGATTGCTACTAATCTCCTGCAGAAGGAGACTAGAAACAGATTTAATGAAGGAATCCACTAATATTTTTTTAAAGTGGCTCTCCACCAACCTTAATGACAAACCCAACTGAGCTAAAAGTTTGGTGTCAGAGACGAGATAGGTCTGAGAAAGAGAGAAAGGAGGGAAGGAGCTCACTCTGCCTATGCAAGTCACCCCACAATACTAACGGTACAAGCCTTTGCCAATATCTTACCTCTTTTCAAAGCAATGACTCGTCTGAAATCCCATATCGCATCTGCAAAGCCAGTGTGTTGTGCATACAGAGCAGGCAACACCTATCCACACACAGTATCATCAAGGACCTCACAATAGTTCTCAAACTACACACTGCAAAAAACTGACGTCATAATCCTTAGAGTGAAACTACCCTCCCCATGGAGGAGTCTGGGCAACAGTGACAGACACAGGAGTTCCTCAGCCAACTGAAATTAGTAGAAGACCTTCCAGCTGAAAAAAACCCTGTACTTTCACGGATTTTTAGGATTAACGGTCTATATTATTGCTTTGTTTTACAGAAGGAGCTCTGCAGGTTTTCTAATAGTCAGGTACCCCGAGTACTTACAAACTTGTACATACTCACAGATATCTAATACGCCCCTAGAGCCACACCAGGGAACTTCTTCAGTAATGGTTTATGGAATATGTTAATGGCAAAGCCAGCATCACTCTGTAGCACTTACATTTAAAAAAAAAAAAAAAAACAAAACAAAACCAAACAAATCACAACAAAAAACACATGAAAAAAAAAATCTAAAAATGGCCTAGCCAGTCCTACTGGTATAAGACACCAGGGTATGTGTCAGAGCATCCTGCTCCTATGCCACAGAAAAACCTGATGCTGACCAACCATGAAGTTTGGAAACATCCCACATGACTCATTATTTGTGTCAATTTGAGAAGGTCATATCCAGACTCCAAAGAAAACGCATAGTACAATTCCATGCAGACAGAAAAAATGAGACAGTCTACATACTTGCTCGAATGTTCCAGTACATCACATCCTATGTAACAGAGAATTCTTTTTTCCTGCTGCAAATATTCCATCCAATAGGATGTTTTGGTTTAGAGACAAAAAAGCACAGCCAACAAGATCTTGAACTATATGACGGGGGTTTTTTTTCCTTCCAAAAGCCTCAGATTGTGAACATCTATCAAGCCATCCTTTCTAATTTAATTGGGTTGTAGTTTACACTCACAACCAAACAATAAAGTTAGAGTAATGAGATTCAATCACAGGACTCTACCAAAGAGTTTAATTTATATAAATTACCATCTTACTGTCCTTTCCTTGTTCTTGGTACTGTACTAGAAATTGTAGACAGTGGAACATTATCACCAGTGAGTTTCCCATAGTATTAGAAACTTTTTTAGAGTAGAATTTTCCTACTTGAAAGCAGTATCAGGCTTCACTACACCGAAATGAGATGAGCAGAGCACAACCCTGACTTCCTTTACTTATTGCATTTTTTTAAAGATCTAATAATACCTTTTGTAAGGGCTTCTTGCAACTTGCTATGTTTTAATAGCATTTTGTTAGTATTAATAATTAAGCAGTGGCTTTAAATATAATAAAAACCACATACATCTTCTGACTGAATGATTAATCAGGTGCAGGCCGAAACTTAAAGAAATTTAACTTGGCATTCATTATTTTACTTAATTTAAAATCAAGAGCATGTATAACTTTCAAAATGCTAATTGGAAATGTGAAAATAAAATGTTAAAATGGTTTTGAAGAGTAACATTTTGCACGATTTCTGAATTAACTTAAGCCAATCACTTCTTCCTCCTAAGAATTAAGCAAGAATTCAATTACACAAAACCATTAAACTGGCAGCTTTAAGAGCAACTCTTCTTTTTGCATTTGAATATAAACACTTATCTTAATACCAAGCTAGGCACTGTTAAAATCCCTTGTATTCAAGAGAATCTTTGACTCTTGTTATATGAAGCAATTTTGATACCAGGAAATCAGTTGCCTGATTATTTTTGTTTATTTATTTAATTTCCAAACTAAATTAGTATTTGCCCAAACACTTCAGATTAGATAACAGCTTTATTATGAAATTGCAGCTAGTTGGTTTAGACTTCTTAGAATCCCCAGTTCATGTACAACATCAGGTTTCCATACTTAAAAGTTATTTGAGCAACTAGTACCAGAAGAACCTGGAGACAGGATCCACACTTATTTCCATAGGATCAGTAAGGACTTCCCAAAATAAAACATGTGCAACAACTGCATTCAAGTAAGGACTAGGAAATACTCACTGCCCATATTATTCCCGGATACCAAAAGGGAATTCCTCCCCCCCTCCCACTCTTACAAACCCTTGCACACCCTTCATATTGCCATGTATATGAAAGCTGCGCTAGAAAAATGGTAACTTGAATCTGTTGGCAGCGTGAGAGAATGACAGGAATTACAGGCACTATTCTGCTTTACATGTCAATACAAATACCAAATAATTACTATTTTATCAGTTGCTTCAATTGCTATTCATGTTTATCAAGTAACATTAGAATCTGCTCACTGTACAAAAGACAGACGTATTTAAAAGAAAAGGCAAATGACCATCTGTTGCCCCTTCTTTTCTAAGTGATACTCACTTCAGAATAACACCCAACATTTGCATGTACAGAAAATGTTATAAAAAAGCTGCATAACAAGCAACCACTAGTACCTCCCTGTACCAGGATACCAAAACGTCCATCACAGTGCTTCTGGAGCCATGTTGCTACAGATAGAAGAAGCATAGCACAGGAGAAGAGGAAGAGAATTCCATAGCACTGGTCTCCATGCTCCTCCCTGCCCTCCCTTTCTGAGAAAGGGCAGACTTACTTAAGAGGGAAACAGCCATGAAAAGTCAAAGGAGAGAAACCTGAAAAGTTGCAGCATTGATAGGCCAAGGGAAGGCTAGAAGGAAGCCAAGACAATGAGTTGTCATGGTTTAACCCCAGCCAGCAGCTAGGACCACACAGCCATTTGCTTAATTCTTCCCTTTTTCCCCCAAGAAGGGAGGGAAAAGAGGGAGAAAAAGAGAAGAAAGGGGGGAAACCCCAAAAAGTCATGGGCTGAGATAAAGGCAGTTTAATAGAAGAACAACGGAAAAGGAAAATAGCAATAACAATAACGGTAAAAGAATATACAAGATAAAGTAATACAAGTCACACTCACCAGCCATTGATTTGGTTGCCCATCCCATCCCAAGCAGGGTCATGGATTCCTGACCCTGGCCAAGCCCCATTTATGTACTGGGTATGGCATCCATGGTACAGAATACTCCCTTGGCCAGCTTGTTCTGCCTGTGCTCCCTTCTCAGCTTCTACAAGAAGCTGCAAAAGTCCTTGACTGATATAAATATAACTAGTAAGAACTAAAACAATATGCATTGACATTCCTTTCATACCAAATCTGAAACAACACAGCCACTAGAAAGAAAATGAACTCTATCCCAGCTGAAACCAGGGCATGAGGGCAGGACAGAAGCCAGCTAGAACTCACAATTAGCTGCAGGGCAGAGAGAGCCCCATCAAAATCCCAGAAACACTCCTTTAGTGGCAAAAGCTCCCTGTTTGGTTACCTTTTCAGCTGCTCCACACAGTAGCATTTCCTCATGCTCTATGAGAAATGGAAGTGAGAAATAGAAGCAAGAAAGCGTCACACCAGCCTGGCAATTCTTCCTTCTAGAAAGAATCTTTGCACATTAGTAGATAATTAACACCACCTGCTTATTCCCTTCCAGGCAAGGGAAAGTAACACCTTGCACCTGAGACTGCTGATTGCTCTTCTCCTCTCCCCCACACACCTGCAACTCTTGAACACGACCTCTGGTGCCCATCACTCATGAAGAAAAGTAAAATACCTACACTGCTCCATTTCCCTGCGTGAGCAAGTATGGTCACTGCATTCCCCTGGATAAGCAAGAGTTTGTTTTTCTCACTCTTGCATTGTTTTGTGTTACAGTGTTTTGCTTTTCAATAAGGCCAGATACTAGCATCATTGCAACAGGTTAATTATATTCTGTTTTAATAAGCATCTTGCTTTAACCTCTGCTTGTATGAGATTAAACTCTCAACCTCACTTCCACATTTTTTTTCAACAGGGAAATATCAGACTGTCTGTAGTAGTCATGAATTTTGCTTAACCTTTGTGATAATCTTTCCAATACATCTTAACTTACTAACTATTAGTGCAAGTGTTCTGCATGCAGTATCTGCAATTGTTTAAGTGACCATGGTCTCGGTGATTATCCCAGCCCTCAGAAGTTGGGTGTGAGGACCTGCCAACACAGTTGGCGAGTTAGAAACTGTACAAAGCACCCTGACGTAACCAGGAGATGACAGTGAGGTGCACAAAACCCCCATAATCTCTTCATCGCATCATCTCCCATCATGGAAGAGCTTGTGGACAAGTCATGCAGCTCCACTCCTCCCTCATGCTGGTGAAAACATGTGATGAAGGTGCCTGTGCTCAGGCTGCATCACTGACACACTTCTGCCATATTGCAGATCTTTGGGTAAATGAACAGTCAGTGACAGCCTCTCCAACCCCCTCCTCATCCACCTCAGAGAGGTCCCCTTTGGGGATGCGAGTGTCACGGAGGGGACATGGGCAGCACCATTCAGCCCAGAGGGACAGAAATATGCCTCTTGCCCCAGGGATTCTTCACCTCTTTTTGATTTTGCCAAAACAAAGTTATCTTGTTCAGTAGAAATACAGAAAATGAACAAATTGTAAGTAAGATTTTTACAGATTTATCTAAATCACAATTTCAGTTACTCTGAGCCAACCAGACCAGGCCCGGCAGAGTTTCTTCTGACAAGTAGCTGATGCCTCCTCAGCCAGTTCAGTGGGGTACTCGATGCAGCCACCAAACTCAGAGGTGGGCATTGGCCTGTGCCTTTCCGTGCACCTTCCCCATCCACTTGTCCAGCAGGAGATGAGAAAAACCTGATTGCTTTTTCCTCTTTGGCTCTTGAACCTTACATTTTCATGTCAGAAGTTCAAGGACTCTCCTCAAGGAAACTATTGATCAAATGACTAGGTAAAACAGTCCGGCAAAGAGAGTGCACACTTGTGTTTAAAAACTTTTCTCCAGTTTGAGGCTTGCTTAATATTTCCTGGCCCAGTCATCATCTCCCACACAGCCACAGGGTCTTGGTTCTTGGTGGAACCACAACCAAATGAACACAGAAATGATGATACCACATCCAACCCCATACTTCGACATACTTCAGTGCACACTGGGCTTCCCAATCCATACAGTTGTGGGAAGAAATAAGGAAGTGAAATTCAGTTAAACAAAAGCCAAGGGGGAAAGGCAACCCAAAAGCAACTAACTTTGATCAAAAGCATAGACATGGGAAAAAAAAATAAAATCTTGATTTTAACCAGAGATTTGGGGGTGGGAGTGGAGTTTCCCCAGATTTTTCTAACTTCAGTATTTCTACAATCCTGTGTTGTATTGGAACCCTTAGTCACTGCTTCTCACTGGCAGGTTTTGTCCTGCAGGATGCACATGATTTTTCATACTATAGTTTTAAGACAAGCTTCATACTCTGGAAACTAAAAAAGAGAAAAATCAATGATGTGTACTATTTAGATTCTGCATATCTTAGTAGCCCTGATGAATTAATCACAGCAACAATGAACTGCAGGATAAAATTCGAGAAATACAATAAACTTTCAAATTTTACATTGAAGCAAAATAAACCCCTCAAGTTATACAGTACAATTACAATAACACTGTTTTGGCTGTGCACAGTCAGTTAAATAAGATTAATTTAGCAACTTTTAAATATCAAAAAGCAATAAATATCTTCATGTACAAGCCATGCTTGCTCATTCATGTGCTCTGGAGTGTATTCAAAAATTATTTCTTCAATTATCTAGACATAGTGTCTAACGAAGGACCTACTTCTCATTAAGGATTATTTAATCACGTGGAGATTGGAAGGCATTTTCATCTGCTTTTCTTGAATTCTTGATTAATTTAAGAGATGCTTAAAATGTTTTTCAAATGTATTTTTCCCCTATAACAATCCCAAAGAATTTCCTCTATCCCAATCCATTTTTCTAATACCATCAAACATAGGAAACAGTCAAACATTGTTAGAGATGTGCCAACAGACCTCCACCTACAGAATTCACTACTCTGAAGCATGCAACAGGAAAAAATAACAGTCCTAAAGAAATTACAGGAAAAAAACACAAGATACAATCTTGCTGCAGAATTCCACTTTATCTTATAATAGCTTTTTTAAAAAAAATAATCTGTAAACCTCTAATAATATTAAGTTTTATTAGGATTTTACAACTTAAATCAAGACCTTCTAAAAACAAGAACAGTAGCAATATTTTTAGTTTTACTTGCAACTCATTATTAACTTGGTTCCCACATATGAAAGGCTGTATTACAGAAGTTAAGATGATACTTTTTCTATCATCTGTCCTAAAATCCATACAGAAATGCATTACACAACAAAAAGGTCCCTTAAAAAATACTGTTTTCACTCTACACCAAGACAACGAAGGAGAGATGATATCTGTAGCTTAAGTACCGGAGTAAAATAAATAAAGCAGTAGATATTAACATATTAACAACAACTTAATCTATTGAAAATGAGAAGTGAAAAGAAATTGGAAAAAAATAGGCCTGACAGCTACAGTTACAAGTGACATACACAAATCTTGTTTACTGTTCTCTTTCCTTGTGAGCTGGTATTTTATGTATCCTGCTACTTGGGAGTTGATTTTGAAAGCAATGCTGGGGTCAAAGATTTGCTTACTACTATTCCTCTGTTTCAATTCCCACAACAAATGCAGAAATAGGTCACACCAGCTCTGCCTAGCTAATTTAGTATGCTAACTTCTATTAGCAGTACACTAAATTCGCCTATAGTACATCACAAGCTGCTGACACTTTCATACATACAAATAATTGCTTTTAAAGAAAGTATGACTTCATCAGTACTAAGTTATGGAGTACTAAGTAATTTGTGAGAAGCTCATCTGAGAAGTCTAGCACATGGCAGGGTTTCCCATTCATTTAAATAAAAACAGCTGAAAGGAAAAATATCACACTCTAAGTATTCCTCTTCCCTCTACTATTATTTCCATATATCATCATGAATACCGAATGAGCTTTAACAGAGACTGACAAACACCATTGCTTTTGGTGAGACAAATCCTTCCTTGAACAGCCTTGTAACCACGTTCCTTTCCTGCCTTATCTCCTACCTCTATTCTGCACCTATTCACACCGCTATTTTCTCTGCCAATCTTCTAAATCCTTTGCCTTTCTCAGCTCAGGTTCTTCACTTTCACTCTACTCCCATTACCACTCCTGCTCATCCTTATTTCAGCTTTATTTCTTAGATGGGAGAGTGTGTTACAACACGTAACAAAAGGGTAACTGTTATGAACAAATCCTAGAAAGCACTACTCCGTACCTGCTGCTCCACTTCAAACATACCTGTCACACGCACATCATTTCAGACCTTGGGCACGAGACATTAAAGTAAACTCACCAACATCAGTGATTTTCCAGGTTCCACACTTACCATAACTAGACAGCAATGTCATTAACAATAGCGCATTTTCTGTGACATTTTTGCCTGAGTCCTTTTTCCCTGAACTGATAACAAGAATAGAAAACAAATTATATGGTCTATACACTTAAGTGATTTGTAATGGATTCATTTCACACCAAGATGTGGTAAGTAACACCATCCAGCATGCAAAGTCAGTACCACAGAATTTGTGATTAAATGGGAAAAATAAGTGTAGAGAACGCAGGTAAGATATCCAGGAAACCTGCCTGAGCTCCCCCCGTGCCCCTCACTGACAGCCCACACCGACACCCTCCCTAACGGCCAGGGTGGCAAAAACCCAAGGACATTTAGTTAGGCATGGTTGTGGAGTGGGTTAAACTACCCCGATTCCTCCTGGGGAGTAAAGAATCCATCTTCGAGAGCATGGTCTCAGACTGGCCAGAGGGACTGGGAAAGCTTGTGGGATGGCTGCAGCGGCTGTAATATACTCAGTGTATTAAAAACAAAATTAAAAAACCTACCCAAAACCCCGACCAGCTGTTTGTGAAAGGAGATCTTACTCCACTTTGCTTTGAAATTTGTTTCTTTGATTTCTCTTGGTAAAGGAAATTAAGTTGTCTCTCAAGTTGGGAAGAGAGTGTACCGGGTTAAGTCCCATGCAAATCTATTTTCTTTGCCTCTGAAATCTTGTAGAGTCTGAAGAAACAGAAGACACTTCAGGATCTCTAGTGATCCAACTCCCCAGCTCAGTCTATAGATGACAGGAATGCCCAGCATTGTTATTTTTAAGTGATGGAATAGCCTTTTGAAAGGTAAAATTAAGACACACGGCGAGGAATTGCAAAGCAATATTAGTCATGCTACAAAAAGCCCTACAGTGCAGAAAAAAAGAAAAAAATACAAACCAAGAAAGGTATCTGCAAGTATAAGAAAAATCTGAACTAAAGAAATACAGAACTAGCACCCATAAAAAAATACTTAAAAGTAGAGAGGTCACCAATTTCAGATAAAAAGTTTTGTTCATCAAGATGATGGAGAAGCACGTAGAAAATTAATGACTTTAAACTCAAATGGATAGACTAGGGCAGATCTCACTAGGTACACAATTAGCATGTTATAAAGGTACTGCAAAATAACCAAAATGTTTCCAGTTGATTTGGGTTTGATTTATTTTACTCTCGATCATTTAATCCTCCATTTTCTTGCTTTCCCATGGATAAAACCCAGACAAGAGAATTGCAGAACTATTCAGGTGAGCAGGGACCTCCAGAGATTATCTGCTCGGAGCTGCTGCTCAGATGAGGTTCAGCAGAGCCCGGAGCCCAGAATGCCCAGGGCTTCCTCCGCCTGCTTCTGAAGGACCTGCAGGGATAGAGATTTCCCCAGCTTTTCTGGGCAACCTTTTCCTGGATCTTTTCAACAAAGGAGAAAATCCTAACCAAACCTAAAGAGAAAATGGTTTTAATGTTCACAGATGGTGAAAGGTTTGAGCAGGAGCTGTGAGCCTTAAAAATGTATTTTCAATCTGGTTTATACCAGACTATCTGTATACGGCAAGTAAGTATGTCAATGTATGCAGCTTAGTGCCACCAACCTAAAGAGCTACCTGAGCTCAAGCATTCTGCAGTCAGTGCCATTTTTTACTTTATTTAGGAAGAAAAAGTGAGCAAACAGAATTTTAGGGAAAAAAAACCAAGTTACAGATTTATAGTTTTCCTTGCCTAGACTTTTTCAATCCCCAACTATGATGACTGATAGAAATGGTACATAAATAAAACTGATACCATTCCTTAAACTGACTCAAGATGACTGCCTCAGTATGTTTCTCTGAAAATTGTGCATAATCCTTGGTCTAAGTAATATACAATCACAAATAAAAAAATAACACTGAAATCAAATAACTTACTTTGCTTGTGCCTCCTTTGACCACGCTCAGCAGTTAAGACAAACATTACAAACTTTTTATATTTACTGTAACATTAAGAAGGAAGCAACATCAATATTGCATTTATCTCAAATGTTGACACTTGAGAAACATATTGTATAGGTACATACAAGATACAGTTATACATGTGGTGCCTCTGTTAAAGGCAGAAGAGATTATTAGGTTAGCCCTGTCCAACACCCATCTGCTTAATTTCTCAATCCCCAAACCATTAATCCTATGGTAGCTTTTGCGCTTAGTGGAAGATATTTTGATTCTGTAAAGCTTTGTACGCCAAGGGAAGTCAAGGCACTTACAGCAATTCCCAGACAGGGAACATCTCTATCCAGGTTCGGGGCAGGAAATTTTTTAGGGACAGGACTGATAACCCCACATAGATTACAATAGCAATCTTCCTCCTTACATGAAAAGAGGAGAACATTGGTTAAGTAAGTCTTTATAGAATCTTCACATCACCAGGGAAAAAAAGGAAAGAAAACAACACACCAAGGTTCAGTTTTAAAGACCACAGTCATGGTCTATGATGTTGACTAGTATTTTTACCAGGTGGTTACCTTTCATTTGTTTTTGAAAACACACTGCTTGAAGAATCAACCAAAATTTAATCCTAGTATTATGTTTCTTATTAAAATCCTAGATGGTTTTACACTTGTGGATTACTACAATTCTGAGAAGTACTGCTACATGGTAGAAGAAGCTTCATGAACTCCTTAGCAGACAAATCCCTACTTCTAAATATTACACTAACTCCTGCTCAGGAAATCTCATCACACTGAACCCTCTTTTATTAGAAACTTTATCAACCTCAGCACAGTTTAAAATGTCTGAATACTTTTCTCACAGAAATATATTAGCTATATTTTACTGTAGCATACTGCATGGGCTCAGCTTCAAATCCCACTCGTAACAATTATATTGGCAATAATACAAATGAGACATAATTGGGATTTTTTTTTTTAAACTGCTACTCTCATCCCCTCCCCAACTAGCAGAGTGCGTGGAAACTTTTCCATTATTAAAACCTTTCATTTTAAAACTTCTTTTTATTCCTCTTCTCAAATTCCAACAGACACAGGATACTATTGCTATATAGCAAATTAGTGAATCTTTACAAAACTTCTAGTAATACTGAAATGAAATGGCATATACTTAGGTTCACTCTGTCTTACAACATTCACTGTATTTGAGAATGTGTTATAAGAGAACGATGTACTGAATATGTAATTACATTATTTCACTGTGAA
The DNA here is from genome assembly GCA_026413425.1 of Tringa solitaria. Classification (NCBI taxonomy): domain Eukaryota; kingdom Metazoa; phylum Chordata; class Aves; order Charadriiformes; family Scolopacidae; genus Tringa; species Tringa solitaria. Next base: position 34,450,918 of record JAOXJM010000052.1, read on the forward strand.
CATACAGATGGTACTAACAAAAGTTTTTACTAAAGATAATGAGCGCATGAAATTTTTAAGTCATGCAAAAATGTAATAGCTTAAGATTCCTTTTAAGTATGATTTATGATAGAAAGTTAAAATTTCAGGGTTTCTGCATAGATTAAATATAACAAAGATACTGTCGCAAAGATGTTACAACTCCCTTTTCATAAGACTATTTACTTTGAATAATGATGATTTGTCATGTACTATCTACTCATCCACTTGCAATTTAAGATATATTATAAAATCTACATCAAAATGAGAAACTCAAAATAAAATGCACTTTTTACTTTTGAATGAATTCCATGAAATAGCTTGTCAAAAGTATTCATATCCTGACATTTCTATTTCTAGCTAGCAGAAAAGTGAGTCATCAAACCTGATGTAAACAGTTCTAATTTTACCTAGTTTCACAGACTACTTAAAAGGCTATAAAAAGATTAGCTGTAAAAAGCAGGAATGATCTCCTAAATGTGAAGGGAGCCTGTCTCCTAAGTCTGGTCATAACCATCAACAGAATGTTTTTACATTACGGCATTAGGCTGAGAGAATCATCCAAGCAGAAAATTTCTGTAAAAGAACCTTTTTGGAAAAGGAAAGGCATAATCTATCTTTAAGGCAACTTGTTTTAATGAAGAGGATTAGTACTATCTCTCTATGATTTTTTTCAGGTTTCTAAAAGATATTGATTTGCTTGATATACAGAATCATCTTAGGCGAGATGCCCTTGCTATATTGCAAACCCAAACGTAGTATCATTCTGGCAGCTCAAGGAAATTAAAAATATGAAATAAACAACAAATTGGTCTTAAAACACAGAGTGAAATGCAAAATTCAAATAAAAATCACATACAGGAAAAAGAAAATTAATCACTTAAAAATCTAAATATTAATCTGAATTTGATTAATAGTTGGTGGGTTTTTTGTGTTGTGGGGTTTTTTCCCCCCAAAATCATGATGGCTTGAGGTACTTCAGGAACATCAACATTCTTAAAACTAAGGTCATTTGCTCCACTTGTATAAACTGCGTTGTTTTTTTTTTTTCTCTGCCCCATTTACAGTATAATTATTTGTGGAAACTAATCATTAACCTTGTGTATTTGTCACAGCAAGAATCTGAGTCCATTATTTTTAAGGTTTTTTTTTTTTTGAAAGCTCCCCATGATTTTTGACATTTTGGAATGAAATGAGTGAGTGGGAGGGTAATGTGCAGGTGAAGAGCTGTACTAACTTTGCTGAGAGCTTTAAAATAATAGTCCCCAGCACTGCATCTGTGGTTGGCAAGGAGCAAGACCGCAGAGCTGTGCTGCAGGGGGGCAACAGCATCCATCCAGCAGACCTGAAAAAAATGGGTTTAAATACCAGAACTGGTCAAAGGCAATCACAATTTAAGGAGAAAAAATAATACATCTTTAAAGAATCTTTAAAATCTTCAAATTGAAGAAAAACATGTCCAGTTTTCAGCAAAGAAAGGGATCCAGTCTTCTATCTACCTCTAGAATCTCGGACAAGAATAAAATAGATGCAGATCTCAACATGCCTCAGGGCCTCTGAACAGCCTTTTAGTGGAGATGACAGACCTCGTGTGGGACCAAGGAGTTAAAGTAAACTCTCGGGGGCAGCACATGAATAGCTACGAGGAGTAAGATTTTACAGAAGTGAAATTAAAAAAAAAATAAAAATCTATTGATTTTTATGTACATGTGTAGTTTAATACAAAATCAATAGGGCATTTATTATCATGGCGGTTTGCAAAGCTCATTCCATTTAGTTTCTTTGCAATTATTTAAGTTTAAAAAACATACAGTAGTATTTGTAAAGAAGAAAAAGACCACAAAAAAATAACCTGAAAACACCTCTTTGAGAAATGGGGAAGCTGCTAAAAAACACCTTAAGAAACAAGTATTATATTTACAACATCAAATAACATCTTTATATTAAAGATACATTGGAAAGTTGCAAATGACAGTATTTGAAAGCAAAATAACTGAAATTTTTAACCACAGCTAGTTTCACTGAAACTAAATTCTGATTTGTTTTCTTCTTTATAAATCAGAGTTTGTTTTGACATGTCAAGTATAATAGATAATTTCTAAGTTGTCATGGAAGTGAAAGAATATTTGTTTGTACTGCAAAAAACAATAGCTACAAGAATGAATCACTTGCTCACAATCATGAACTGCTAAATAGAACAGTCTGTGAGATATTTGATAAGAGTCTCACATGCCTATTTGCCAGAGCCAAAAGCAACACTTGTTAAGAGTTTTTCTGTCTTCATTTGTATGTCTAATTTATTCAAGAGACAAGTAGGTGATAAATTATCCATAAACTTAATTTTAGCAACAGAAGATAGGAGGGTTTTTCAGGTTACCTGCAGGTGATTTGCTATGGGTAGTTCTCGGTATATCTAACATGCTATCACACACACTGCTGGCACATTGCCTTGAAGAACAGCATCAGCAACGAGCAACTAAAATCCACTGACGGCATGAACTCAGAGGAGAGGAGTAACCTATTTGTGCCACCCTGTTCTATATATTCCTATGTAGGAAAGGGCTAAACACAGTAAGGCAGTTGACACCACATCAGTTGTAGGTAACTGCCCAACTTCTCTTTTTATCATGTACCACCTTTAAAGAACAGTTTTCTTTTACATCTTTGAGCAAGACTTGTCAAAGGCATGCTGATAAATACTATGATAATCAGAGTATGTGTGTTATAATAAGCAAGAACTAAAGGAGAACAATTAGCGATTTATTGTAATGATGCAGTTAACACTTTGTACCTGAGATCCTGACACTGCATGTGGAATGACACCTGGTCCCACTGTCTTCAGCAGGAGACTCTCAAGCCCCAACTGTTGCCAAACATGCTTTGAGTACATCCTGATTTCCTGTGACTACCTACGAGCAAGTCATTAGAAATTAGCTGCTAATATTGAGTTCCTGATCATCAAGCAGATTTTCAGCTCCGTGACTTGCGTCTGGGTAAAAGTAACGCTCCTGTTGAGTTCTTGTAATACCTGTCCTTTCTAATTCCTGAGCAGCTCAAAAAAACCAAACCCAATGATGACTTTATTATAGATTTTTATTGTAGCTGATGGTTTGTATCATCAAAACAGTTTTCTCCCGTAGAATTTTTTCAAAACAAGATAATATGTATTGTGAAATCAAAGAAAAACTAAGTTCACTTTGTGAACTAGGGCAATTCAAAGGAGTTGCTTGCTTGTCACTTAGAAATGTGATATTCAATGGTATGTACATTAAAGTAGTTGAAAAAATATATTTGGGGTTTTTTCCCTCCCATTGTTCCCATACTCAGAAGTATAGTCTCACTGACTACGGAAAAAACTCTCTGAGCTTTGATTTATAGATTTTTCCCTACCAGGGTGATTGATACTGTTTTTATAACTGTACACATCTATTTCAAATACTCCACTTTAGATCATTAGCTTCATAAATACTTTCTCTGCCTATAGCACGGATAGGTATAATCAAATAGCTCTAATAGATTAGCCTTACAAAGCCAGGACGTTCATCACGATATATACTGGTACAGTAAGAGAAATGGACCAACTCCACAGCTGGCATTAAGCCAAACCGTTCCTTCACAAAGTCCCAAGTTTTACTACTGGAGCTTGGAATTCATTCACTGACTTCAATTTACATAGACAAAGGAAACAGATCACAATTAAAAAATGTAATTTAAATCTTTACCTTTTAACGGCCTGGTATTTCTATTCTTACTTGCTTGTGGATTACGCATTATTAAAGGGGCTTGCATGGCACTTATTTGAAAGGGTGAGTTAGGCATTACATAGCACCACTCTTACGAATAAAGTTTACGTTTTCCCTAACAGCCTGTCTGGCAACTATTAGTCATGAATAGCAGCATCCAGGTAGGTGGGACATCTTCTGGGAGCAAGGTCTGAAACCCTTAGTTTTACTTCTGGAGATTGCTGTATTCACTGGATGGCAATTGAATAAAAATAACGCTCTGAAAACCTCGTACAACTGCCTGGAAACATACTGTTCCTACAAGGCTGACAGATTTGGTTAATTGTGAGGAACTCCTTCACTCATAAAATGAAATGGCTTCATGTCATTTCAACAAGTGTATACCTGGGAACTACAATATGAATTACTCTTAATTTATCTGCAGTGCTGCCTGCATGCTTTATGAAAAGTATATGTGTATACATAAACAGGGTAGAAATTAACTTCCGCCTAAGGCTACCACCAAATGTCAATTAAGCTGCCAGACTTTCAGGGGCTGGAATTCTGTCTCTCTGCCTGGGGGAAGCTTTTTATTCAATTTATCGTTGAATAAGACAACCGGTTTGGCAGGGAAAACAGATCAACAAATTATACAGTATTTTTTTAAAAGGTGAACATAACTTACTGAAAACAAATTTAAGGAAGCTTTCTTATTATTGTTATAACTATTTTTCAATGTATAAAGCTGGAGAGGGAAAAAAACATTAACTGTCTGTAAGCAGGTCTAATATGAGCAATATAAGTTAAAAAATGTACTCTTGACTTTGTTTTATTGTTTCACTATTTTATTAACATATAAATATTGGTGGGAGAAGCTGCTGCTATGCCCAGCTAGAGGATGTAAAAAATAGTTGTGTTCTAAACAAGATACTAATTCACTGACTGTTAAAAATGTTTTGTTCTTTCTATTAAACAAACACATAAATTATTTCTGAGTCTGTCTTTCTCTTTGCAAAGAAATACTACTTACCATTTCAAGCTTAGGTTTGCCTTAATATTGCCATACCTTTAGAGATGCTTAAATAGTTAGGTGCCAATTGGTAGAAAGGAAAACATGTTTGGGTTCACCCCACATAATGCCTACACTGATTATTTCCATATACGGACTCTGTGATTTGAAGGTCCTCCCCAAGCCCCTAAACCCCCAGAACTGACTGAATTTCAGTGTCAAGCAGCATGTAAAATTTCCAGCAGGCTTCCAAGCTGGGTTCTCCACACCACGCTGCTCCTCCTCAGGTTAGGGCTTCCCATTTAAAACGGCCTATTTTTGGCAACATGGAAGTCATGAAGTCATTGCCCAATGTGAAGGGCGATGGGAGTGAGGGTGTATTTATTCAGTAGAGCCGACTTTTTCCTGCTCACTCCAAGTAAGAGTTTTCCTGGATTTATCTCTCATTACACCACAAACATAGGCACCAGACAATGCCATCGCTGCGGGTGTCCTGCAGCTCAGACGCTTGGAGCACATTCTTTCGCGCTTTCTCTCCATACCCCAGTATATTACACAGTGTCTTTCCATCCAGTGCACACTCAGCTTATGTTTTTCCAGGATCCATTAAAGGTTACCAACACCCTCACCATCAGCTCTCCCTGTTTGGCAACAAATATTGGCTAAAGGATTCTTTGCTTCAACTGAATGATTTGCAAAAAGTTACCTGTTTATAAACACAAATCATCAGAAGTAAAAAGGCCCAAGAGAGTGCTGTGGCAAACAAGAAAATCCTCACAGATGGAGCATCTACTCTCTCATTTTCTCTCCAGGAGTATTCTTTGCCATTTAGATTCTTCCCACATTGAGTTGTGCAGTAAAAATATCTTTTGCTGTCTCTCTTCAAGCCATCATATAGTAAAGCATGGAAAAGGATTGAAACAAAAGTCTAAAAATTACTAAAAAATAATAAAAATAAGCATGCAGGACTAGTACAGTTTCCTTTAGAATATTTTGTCTGTCATGGCTATTCTAACTTTTAGTCCCTTTTTCCACAGGGCCCAATGGGCCTTACTTAACCTTTGAAATGCCAAGGGCCTCCCTTCTGCAGTTCTGCAGCTGCCCCTCAGCCATGGGGCAAAGCCTTCTCCTGCTCCGGTTCCTGTCCTGCCCTTCCCAGCTGCAAAGCCTGATGTTCTCATGTTAAGTTCCTTGTGGCAGGAAAATCACTACTTCCTTCCTCCTCCTTTTCCTACCCCTTGTTTTGTAGTTTCTCCTTTCTTTAGAGGAAAACAAGACAATGAATAGTAAGGTAGATAATAGTCATTTAAGTAGGCGATAAGCACGACCCAATGCTACGCCTGCAGAAAGCCTCACCTGCCCTGATCACATCACACACTGCAACTAATAGGGACATCTTAAGCAGGAATGAGCAGAGGGACCTCTGAGCAGGTCTGCACAAGAACTACACAGTCCCTGTGGGCCAGGTACGTTGAAGGGGACCAGCCGAGCACTGGAGAAGACACTCCTCTGGGAGACCCTGGCTTTCCTCCACCCAACTGACCACTGTCCCTCTCCCCATCCCTCTTCTACTACCTGCACTCTCAGAGTTGCCACAGGCCATTAGTGATGGCCCCTGCAAGGAAATCTCCCAGCATATCAGCCCGTCTCACCACCTTCTCTGCAAGGCTCTGCAGAAAGCAGCCTATGCCAGACTAAACCTCAAAGTAACTCCTGACACCATCTCTTATACTGTTGAAGATGAAGATAATTTCAACAAGAAACTGAGTTATCACATTAGCAAGTTTTCTGGATCACTATCATTTTAAGACAAAGGCACAAATAGGGATGTATAAGAAAACAATCACTTTCCAAAGGAAAAAAAAAATAAAATCTATCAAGGCAACTTTACTTGTTATCAAAAATTGTGTTTTGATTGTATTTTTTGCCTAAAATGCTAAATATTCATTCTCATGGCACCTTTTTTTTATTGTAATTAGGTACAAGTATACTATTTACTATGGTAGCAGTGCTCAAATCTTATTTATTGAATGGACATCATTAGAGCCGAGCCGAGCTCAGAAAGGTTATTAGAGCCTCATCTGAACTACGAAAATGTCAAGTCAAGTGGGAATGGTGAATGGTGATATGAAACTTATTCCAGTTATCTTATGTTAATGAGAAGAAACAATGTCGAGTTTTCAACAAAAACAAAACAAAGCTAGAAAAGCAGCAACACGAAGTGCATTTGTGACCAGAGCCAACAATATATTCAGTTTTATATATTCCCAACATCATTAAAATATGTCCATCTTACCATTAGCTGATCATCACTTTTACCTCCAATCCACCACGTCAGCTTTAGCATGGTGGAGATTGCTAGTTACAACGTTGACAAAAAATAGCTGTATATACAGGCAAGTAAAAAACAGCAAAAAGCCTCAGTGAAAACAGTGACTTTTAATTGCTCTTCTCTCACTAGTAAAATTCATGTACCACATCACTTCTTTTTTCATAAACTTTTCTTTTCCCCGGGACATGTCTCTCAAATTATTTGATAAAGTTAAAGAGGTCTGACAAGATTTTAGAAGAAACTAGTATATGTTAATTCTACAATTTTTAAAAAAAAATTGGTCATGTTCAAAATCCCTGTTTTTTCCTTGTTACACATCTTTACCATTTCAGAGTGAAGATGTCTTAATAGGATTGTCAAATAAACATGTGACTCTGAAGATGAAATTTTTACATGAATTTTGGAATATCATCTTATAATCGATTTTAAATTAACTGGCCTTTTTTTTTTTTTAATATGGAATATATCCTTCCCGTTTTTCAGATATAGCTTTTATACATGTAGAAAATACCCTAATTCAGGCGTGTTACATGTAAAATACATATTGCCAAAAAACCCAGACAGAGCCTTATGGAAAAATACTACCTCATCATAACAGCACACATACATTGCACACACTGTATTGAGGTTAATGTGCACAAAAAAGGGTTTTTTTACAAGACCAGTAGAGGAGAAGTATTGGCTATGATCTTTTTTTCTTCTTCAGTGTACGTCTAAGTGTTGTTTTTCTTTCACATTCTGTTCTACAAAAGATCTTTAGCACCTATTTTGGCAGAAAGCTTAAAATACTAGGGCAATCAGAAAAGAAGTGCAATAGTGACTTCACAGAAAATTGAAGCTGAGCAACAGAGAGGAAAAGGGAATCTCAGTAATCTGTGTTGGGCACCAGTTTGTTGTTTTGCTTAGACTTGTTTGGCATAAATTAATACCTAGATTTTGGACTTTTTTTTTTTTTTTTAAAAAAAAAAAGGCCTCTTGAGTTTTTCAAGAGCTACACTTACACAATAAGCCCATCTGCAATCTCATCAGTGGTCATCCAGATAAACGAGACCTGAATTGGAAGACTTGATGCTTGGCCAGAAAAAAATCAAGCATCATTAAAAAATAATATTAAAAGCCCATACTGTAGTCCTCCTCTATATTTCACATTAAAAATGGTATGATAAAGTGACATTAAAATAATGACAGATGACCTTCAGAAATTAATAGGTAAGACTCAATACATTATAACAAAAGTTTCACGTTCTTATTTTCCTTATTTCTGCTTATTTAAGACCTTGTCACATTGATCTGTTGTGTGGGAGGATTCTGGTATCACTGTCTTTGATGGGACTGCAGTAAACCTGAGTCTGCAGAGAAAATTTCCAACCATAAACCTGCACATATTTATACATGTGTTACAGTAAAGTCAATTGGACTGCTCCTATGCTCAGTATACTAAACTTAAATTTGAAAATAAAAGTTTCTGGAGGCCTGATATGGCCATCACATCACTGTAACATAAACCTCCAGTAGAGAGAGACTTGCAAACTCAGGCTAAATACAATGAGAGCAGAGACAGTACAGCAGTTCAGAAGAAACGGAGTCAAGGCAGAAAGGGCACAGGCACCGGACAAGAAGGAAGAAAGGCAGGAAAAAAACACCCCAGAATAAAGAAGCAAATAGAGCTTGTACTCCAGGTGTCCTAAAATCATGGCTGCATAGTTCATAAGGTCTGAAATTTGAAAGGCAATGTTGCCTTATTAAGAAATGTTATCTCGATCTATAATTACATCTGGACCACATAAAATAAGCAATTAATTTTTATCAATACAGATTAATACAATTTATGCATTTAAGATCCAAGGAACTGATTTATGTGTTTGTAATCTTTGCTCATTTCATTTTGTGAAGCTGCCTATTACTGGCTTATTAAAGCCTCATTATATTATTAAGTCCAAATGTCAATCTTGGTTCCAGTCCAGGCTCTTCTCTCTGTATTTAGTAATTACCAACATAAGTAATTTCCAATAGCAATGAGTTTGACACTTGCTGACCAATACTATGTTTACAGTAACATTTTGAGACTTCATTTCCTGAGCTAAAAGGACGTATTTACTCAAGACTAATTTGCAGGATTGGGAAATGTGGAGCAAGGAAGACCTTTATATCATCTGTCTTTACATGCAAATGGCAGACATGCATGTATTTTACATGGGGAAAACTCTCAGCAGAGCTACCCAGTTCACACAACCATTCTCACCCATGATGAAAACAAGCCACACATCTAGTAGACTGTCACATGTTTATTAGAAATGGGCAGTAGAATCTGCTCCAGCTCAAATCTCCAGATTTCATACCATCTAGAAGGCAGATGCAATCACTTCTTTTCTAGCACAAGTTAAGCTTGTCATATTTCATATTATTTTGCATATTCAGGAAAACTTCCCTCAGTAGCTATGAACACAAAACAACTAAGATTAGCTCATTCTGCCAATAGGAAAGATTTTGTTGGTGTTTTAAAGGTATTATGGGATGAAATTCTAATTAAAACTAATGAGTAAAAAAAGATTGCCATTCAAAATTTCAGAAATCAAGGAAATAATGACTTCATAGATAAACAGTCTGCAGTCAGGAAGACTAAGTGATCTCAAATAATTACGTATATCACTATAAACCTAAGAAGCATTTAATAATTACCCCAAATTTCACTGGATTAGGAATTTAAAAGATACTGTCCATATAAAACAGGACGACATAATCTATCAGGAACAGCTTCCAGGATTCTGTCTAATGTGTTGTCAGTATATTTCAAATTGAGAAATTTGATTTTAAAAAGCAACAGATTTTTCAAAGATTATTCTCACACTGGCTATATATGATACCCATCTGTGAATTAAAATAAAGGAAACTATCAAAATGTTCCTTAAAATCAAACATATGGTAAGTGTTCACTATGTCAGGCTCGAGTTAATTTCTTCAGTAGCTGGGCACCTCCACATCTGACCAATTTCAAGATTTTTGGTTTTGGATTTTTTTTTCTTAATTTTAATCTGTTGCAAAGTTTTACTGAATTCAATGGGAATATATGTAAAATCTGAAAGAACAATTTAAGAATGTTTCATTTTAAATGTAGATTAGAAAAGTATGGTCTTATTTTTATTTTCAGTTTAGAAAAATTAACACCATACTGATAAAAAGTTGCTTGCGATTATGAGAAAAAGGACATTTTAAAGGCTTTTTGGGAGAACAGTCAAACTAAAGGAAAAGGCTCAGCTACTCAGCTTGCTCAGTAATATTTTGCTGTGTTATGATCTAAACCGATTCCGAACGATAAATTTAGAACGCAGTTAGCAGGAAACAGAAAAGAGGTGTCTCAATCCTTTAGTGAATCTCTCTGTAGGCCCTGAGCCCAATACCTCCAACATCAAGGCGGAGAAAACACCTTGTGGGAACTTTTCCCCCAAAATCTCATGTTTAAGGAGAGAGACAGAGCATTAATGCAAGCAGCCTCCATCTTCCTTCCCATTTCTAACTCTAAAAGAGCATGACCTGGATAAGAAGGTCAGACAAAGTTGTCCTCAAGCGGGCAACGTGGTGGCAGTGCTGCCTGCAGAGCACCGGGAGGCTGTGGGCCCTGCCGATGCCACAGCTGATTGTAAGCTCCCAGCGTCTCTCTCAAACAGCAGCACCAGTAAAAAGCATCTTCCCTCTAAAACATACATGTACCCACCAGGGAAAGGAAAGTCTGTTTGGAGACAGCGAGGTTTAATAATTCTTCTAAATATTAAAAATATATCATAAGTTTTTTTAAAAAGGAAGCTGTGGGCTTTTCAAAAAAAATGGGAAAAAGTATTATGAATAAACCATTTCAGCAGGTCAACAGAAAAGACAGGGAACAGAAAAAGAAAGCAAAACCATAATAGACTATGATGAAAAAATTGAAGAACACAATTTCCAAAGTTAGAAGCCTACTTGAACTCGAACCAGAAGCTCCCACCTTCATTCCCCTTTCTTGGCTTATGTATCTATTTATTAACTAACTTACTTTTCCACATGTTATTGTAAAGACTCTAACCTGTACTATTTGTGGACACCTATTGGTAGACAGATTCTAAGGCACAATTTATTTACTCCAGTTGTCAGGCTTAGAAAAAGAGATGCAAACCCAAATTTTTCAGATTTCTCTATTAGTTTTTCCTTGTTTACTAAGACATTATTAACACTTTTGGTGTATACAATAAGTGTAAATTAGCAAAACCATGGGAAGGCTGTGGAAGCCTTCTCCGAGGCTGCAGGTACAGAGGAGAGTGTAGTTTCCCAGCAGCAGCCACAGAGGGGCTCTAACATAGAGATAACATAACCTTGTGACAGCTCTTAACAGATGGCTCTGGACACCTCACCAACGGCCAAAATTCCCCACAATTGGGTTACTTAAATTGAGGTTTTTGTGCTTCCTAAGTTGCTCAGCCTGTCCTGGATAGGTTTCTTATTAAAAAAAATAATAATCAGTTAGAGCTGATCCAGTCCATTATTTTTAGGCAGGTACCTTTGGAGGCCAGCGGATGACAACAGAATGGAAAATTCCTTTCCTTCTGCAGCTCTGCAGGTGCACTTGCATCATGAAGGAGCTTCTGAATAAAGCAAATTGTACATATTACTACTGTCTTCAAAATAGCTTATGAACTTTTCAGTCCATTGTTATCACAGTTCCCTGTATTAGAAGGGAGCCTATGCCCTTAAATCTTAACTCTGTGAACTCTTTCCTTTAAAGTACCCAACATGAGAACTTTTTCAGGAACAGGAAAGTCTGAACTCTAATGAGATCCTCTCTGACAACTGTAGAATAAAACCTTCTATTATATGTTCTACAGAGATTGGAAACACATTTGCTATACCTCTCATTTTTCTTTACGATTCTCTCAGTCCCTTAACTAGAGTACAATGTCCCTGACTTGAATTTATATCATGCTTTTTAACATGCAATAAGCAGCAGCTTGCAGAACTTAATCGCTTACGGAAAGATAACTTTATGGAGAGACAGACTACTGTGAACTAGACTAAACAAAGCAATATATTAATGCCTGCAGTAACAAAAATATAAATATGGACAAAGTGATGCTTCTTCATACTCACACTTTTTTGAAATTCAACCAATTGACTGACTGAGCAGCAAAGAAAACACAACAAAAAAATCATTCTGGAGTATCCAGAGTTAAGTAGATTTTCTGTGGTGTAGCAAATGACTGAAGAAGATTAAACTTATTTCAGGAGGTAGGATCTAAGTATCTGAGTCTCAGTGTTTAGGAGGGAGAGTAAGGAAGGCAATGCACAACAATATGACAAAAATCTTGTTATCTTGACTGTATATCCTCTGCTATCCCGCACAGCAAATTGAAGTTCAGAGTACAGGGAAGTAAGCATGGGGCCTAAACGTGAAAGGCTGCCTAAGGAGATCAGTGCAATGGGGTTTAGGGCTCAAGAGTTCCTTGAAACTCTGCTAAAGCCAGGAGGGAATTAAAATTTCCAGATATCTGGAACAGGATATCAGCTGTTGCTTTTTCAGAACCATAAAAATGACTCTATTGATTCTAATTTTAAAGTTTAGAAACTGTGACCTTCATAAACACGTAAGCACCAAGTTCAAGTGAAGAACTATATATGAAGAGCCAAAGGCAGAGTACAAGCTTGCAAGACGCCTCTTCATACACGCTGTAGATACACAGCACACTCCATTGAAGGACACTGAACAAATTTATACACAGATGTCTTACAGCTCAAAGAGTTCTTGTGGTTAGTGCATATCACTGCTATTTCTGCCATCCTACAATTCAGACAATGGAAAATTGGGAGATAAAAAGACAAAAAAATATCCCAAATGTCACAACAGTCACAAAACAAGGAACAGCCCTCAAAGTCCTCCCCTCCTTGTTTGGTAATTATCATTCCTTTCAACAGCATCCTGTGAGACAATACTTCTTTCTACCCTGCACTACTGCATACATCACTTCATTATTTTTTTTCAGAAGAGAGAATTCTTGTTTCATCACAGTATCCTGTCTTTTAATACTGGAAATATATCTCAAAACAACTGGGTCTTCAGCAGGCCTATCTAGATTGTGTCTACAACATCGTATGGTCTACACGAGGATTTCCAGAATAGCAAAGGAATTCACTATGAGTTTTTTAATTTTTCTAAATATATATTCTACCTTCCTTTTTTTTTTTGCTTTTTTGTAGGGAAAGACATTTGATGAAAAAACGCCATATGCCATACTATCTCCTAAAACTAAATTTTAATGGCTGTATTAAATAATGGCTACAGGCCAACAGGAAAAGGGCTTGCATGGCAGTTTAATTGACAGAGTATCTCAAGTGCCCTTGAAAATTATTTAAAAGTTTATTACTGTCCTGGAGGTCAAGAATGAAAGGCTTCAAACAGCAGTTCTGCTGAGGTCCTCCTCTGACCCAGATGCTGTATCTTTGATGTTCCTATTAACTCAAAAATTTAACTTAACACACAGACACCTTCAAAATCTCTCCTCTCTTGAAAATTTGTGATCATTCATATACTGTAGAGCTCAACAGTGTTTGAATCTCTGACTGGAACATAAATCTATGATGAAGCATAATTACTTTAAACCAAATAACCTACAAGATGCCACAAGCTATGGGAGAACACACTTTAAATGTCACTAATTTAATATTCAAGCTGTAAAGAAGTGAAATATGTTGAAAACAAGTATAAAGTGACACAAATATTTTATATATTTATGAAATGCCTCACAACGTACTTACAGC